>CM062819.1:1092725937-1093202124 GCA_031772625.1 Pinus tabuliformis
CATTAACACAAGAATAATGAATTATGCTTTGTTTTGCAAAGGGATATCAAGGTACAATCACATTCTAGCCTTTAATATGCCACAATATTTTTAATTCATGAAAAATATCTTAACCCTAGGTCACATAAAACTTAATACAATCAATCAATCATGTTGATGTGTAAATTGACACACATTGTCAAGAGTATAAGGGTATGTTTTAAACTAATGTGTGTGTGCTTATGACTAGTGTGGACCAATTTAATTCATAGTGTCAATGTGTTGTTGGACTAAGTTCCCAATAATATGTAATAGGGCTTGAAAATACAGTGTTCAATTCTTGAAAAAAGAGTTTGATATGTAAGAAATAATGTTAAAATAGGGGAGGGGTAGAGTGCCTTATTACTCTTCGAATAACAATGTCTCAAATAGTTACAGATTTGAAAACTTCAATTAAAAATACCATAAGCCACTATGATGTGCATAACTTTGAAGAGAAATGTTACAAGCATCTATAACTTCTAGAGTTTCAAAAAGCAATGAACGAGCAACTACAACTTCCAGAACTTTGAAGGACAATGAAATTTCAATTTCCAAGATTTCAAATGGAAATATAACTACAACTGCCAATAGTGTCAGGAGTAACGATAAGTTTCAGTAGAGTTTTATGTAATTTGATATGAATCACCATAGTCCATTAACATTCAAATTAATATTACTCACCATATATCAACATCAAATTTTTGTAATCATCCAAACAAAAGATAACAATACGAATGCCAAATAAATATACTATGCAAAATGGAATTCTTAGAATAATTATTTACTAACGAGATCTTGTCATGAATTAACAAACTAGAAAAACTATAATGAAATGAATAAAATGAAATAGGATATAAGAGCTTCTTTCAATCTATATTGGTGGGCCCTTTCCAATCCAAGAAGAGAATTAAGTTGTAATCACACCATGAAGGGCACCAACAATCAAAGAAATATTTCCATTAACCAGAAGAAGGAATTACATAGTTACATTCTCAAGCAAAAGCCATATAAAAACTAATTGATACTAGTAATAATTTAATATGAGTTTGTGTTACAGAGGTCTCTCAACACTGCAACTTTATCTTAGACTTCACACACTTCGTTTTTACAAAGTTAAATGCATAATATATAAGTCCTAACTAATTGATAAGATCAACCCTATGATCTCTAGGATCATAGGGTGATCTACTACATTGTTTTCTCATAGTAGTTGTCTAAACATATATTTTAAACAAAACCTCGAACAAAGCCTTGATACCCATCCTTAGTAGTTTGAGGTTCGAATCTTGGTGTCCATGTTTAGCATATCCTTCTTTTCTATATCAATTCTTGTTGAGTCAAATCCGCTATGGAATGACCTCAATGCAACTTCCTAAACTGATTCTACTAGCCTTGCATGACTCCATATGACTAAGCCTCAAATACAAGTGTTGACCAAAAAGGGTTGCAATATATAAAAGGCTAATATTTTCTCATGAGAAAAATTAATCTCTAATATCCTATTAATGTAGCAAAAAACTTGGGAAAAAAACATTAAAACAGAACTTTTACCTTAAGCATATTGTTTGGGAGATGGGGATGAAATTAGGCGATGTTAGGGCTGAAGGATAATGTTGGGATGAGGTTTTAATAATCAAAAGTAAATTGCTTTTAAACCACCAAATTAGACCAAAATATAGGTTAAACACCTTCAATCAATGACACTTCCATGGGAGGTTGATTTTGTACAAACAGATCTAAGGTTATATCTATTCATGTGGAGATATCTAGAGAAACTTATCCTAAATCCCTTGAGGAAAATGAAGGTGATGCTAAGAGAGAGAGAGGACGACCAACGTTTGAGACTCTCAATAAAATTTTCAATGTAGAAGTGACTTATAAACTTAAGATAACTATTCCATATGAGCATGAGAGTCAAAGCTTTACCAAATGCCCCCCCAAACATTGAATATACTTGGGATAACCTTGATTGACAACGTTATTTGACAAAATATTTTATTTATACAAGAACAAGAATAGCCTCATAGAGGTCAAATAAGATAGCTAAACAATTCTTAGGATGTTTACATATTGATCATAAGTTGATCTATCCTCAATTCTTATAAACCTTGGCTAAGTTTTGTTCCTATTACTATCTAAATTCATTGGGGTGTTGTTTCCAATTACCATCTCTAAATTCATTAGGGTCTTCAAGCACCGTATTTTAGTTCATTCTCTGATGCATGAGGAAAGGCATGTCTATCAAGTAGCTATTGTTGGGTCATGGAAAAGGTATGCATTTACTATTAACTTATTATCCTTTTCCTTTATTCTCATCCTTTCTATATCTCAATGCGCTAATATATTAAGAAATTATGGTAAGAAATACAGAAATTACTTGCAGTTACGCTTTGGCTAATTATTATCCTCCTTGATGCGGGAAAGTACAAAAAGAGACAAATTTTGTTCCCTAAATAAGGGACAACAAAAAAGCAGCAAGCTGAGGAAGGAACACGGTGGTTGTAGATACGTCCAAAAGCAAATCAACAAGATCAGCACAAGAAAGGAAAGATGTCTGAATTTAGAAAATTACATGAATCCCTCAGGATCAAGGGATCCTGAGGGATCACTTTTATCATCTATCTTTCTACCCCTTTCTCATTATAAAAGGCAACGATTATAAGCAGAAAGGGGACAACTATTGTTTTATTATTGTAATTCTCAATTACAGACTTTCGCTGTAGCGAAGAACGCAAATACGTTGTAATAATCTTTCATGATTAATATATAAGAGGAGTTGTTGTTCCTTTTCATTTATCTGAAGTAACCAGTAGTGTATGTTGGCAGCTAAGGGCCCAGCTTCCGGTGGAATTCACTGCTTCACCTGTGTCATATATTTCTGATTCTTGCAAGTGTGACAGTTGATAGTCTATTGCTTTCTGCTATTTGATTCGTTGTTGTTCCTTATTTCTTTGCATTGACAAAATAGTTCCGTTTTATATAATTTACAACATTGTTGTTTAATTAGTTTCCTTTCGCTTTGGATTGAGTTTCCTAGATGAATATCCTGCTCGATGTAATCAACTGTAATGAGAATTAACTACTGTTGTTAGTCTCTTAGATTGATGTCATCGTTGTTTTACAAAGTAGTGAGTTTGATTTAAATTCAATCAGTCTCTAAGAGAAGAGTTATCATTGATGTAATCTTAACTGATACTTTTGTTACTTGAATTGCATATTTTTGTTACCTAAATTGTTGTAGGAATTGATTTCATTAAAGGACTGAGTTTTCTTTTAATTGCAATTAGAATTTACTTGATGCATCCATTTACTCTTGTATTTAAAAGATCTATACTGCAATTTAGAAGCATTACTCTCTGAGTTAAATAGCCACCACATACTGTGTACACTCTTGAAATAGAAAGACCTACCCAGATTGATAATTAATGTGAAGATAATTAGGAGTTAAAAAGGCACCTTTTATCACTCAACATTTTGGCGCTGTTTCCGGGAAGAGTGTATCCATTTCTAAGGAGTAATGTACATCTCATGATTTTTGTTGAAGAAGAATTGGGTTTTGAAAACAAAAGGTAAGAACCTACGTAACAAGAAAGTAAAGTGCTTGCTCCTCCGCCTGCTTTTCAGCACAATTATAGAAATCTGAAGTAGTTATTTGCTGCTTATCTGTTGGGAGAGAACTGGGTCTTAAAAACGAATGGTAAGAACCTGCGTACAGAGCACGTAAAATGCCTACTCCCCCACCCACTTTCCAGCAGAATTGTTAAGAACTTAGGGTAGAGATAAACATTTGAATTGTTTGCATGAATGACTAAGAAGAAAAAAACCCGAAAAACAATCCAATTCCACTACCCAAACCTAACAAATCTAAGGGACCGGTGACCCTTAGACGATCAACGTTCATAGACGATATCTTAAAGAAAGCTGAATCTTAGCCATCAGTAGGTCCTCGAAACGTTGCTTCCAGACAACCTATTGTCTCCCTCTGGGCCACAGGCTCACCATTTGTAGCCTATGCTGAGGTCCACAGCAAAACAGTGGGAACCGAGCCGAGTTTTCAAGAGATTGAAAATTTGCACCCAATTTCCTCACAAGAAGGGAATTCTTGTAATATTCGTGAAGGAGGAGGAGAAATAGGGGAAACAGAGGAACCAAGATCCCCTCAGGTAGTAATTCCGCAAGGAACACCTAGTATCCCAGATCGAGGGAGTGTTGTTAAGATCATTCCCACCCCTTCTAATCATCCTAGGGATAACTCTTTAGATATACTCGAAGGGTATTGGCACATATTTGATCAAATGGCCAACAACCCACAAGCACCTCAGACCTCTACATTGCAATATCGCATCGTTGACACAACAGTCAATGCACCCATGAAAGCTATTCCTCCCCAAAATTTTCCCACCTTTCATGGATTAACATAAGAGGATCTAGATGCATTTTTGTTTGAATTTGATGTATTATGTCGGGGTTATGATTATACCATCGACCCCAAAAAACTAAAACTGTTTCCTTCCACACTGAAAGTAGTAGCCTTGCGTTGGTTTATGGTATTAGGTGATGGCACAATAAATGACTGGGAACAAATGAAAACCACTTTCCTAAAAAAATATCAGGACTATTGCAGATCTAGGGAATTGAAAGACGAAATATTCCAAATGGTAGCAAGACCCAGTGAAACATTAGAAGAATATGTGGAATGATTTCAATATAACCTCCAACGGTCTCCCTATGCAACTCTGCCTTTACCTGATAATGTGCTAAAAACTACACTGATTAAAGGGATGAAAGAACAATGGATAGAAACATTAAATATTATGGGCAAAGGTGATATATATCAAGAAGAATATGCTGACATTATTAAATTGTGTATCAGGTCCTCAAGAGGCAATACGAGATTGAAACCAGCAGAATGCGACATGACCACTAGGGACAACAAAAATCTTTGGTGGAGGTATAACTCATGCATAAATTGGCAACCTGCTAGAGGATTTCAAAACATATATTTTGGGAACTCTGACAACACAATTGGACATTATGCAAGCCAAACAAAAACATGAAGAAGCAGAACAAAACTTGGTAATATTCTATCCTAGATGCAGGAAGAATCATAGTCACAAAGGATGCCCGCTAGATATGGTGCAAACTTGTGCCATATGTACTAAAGATCACACCACAGAAAGCTGCCCATCATTTCGAGGGTTAAAAGTAGTCTATAAGGAGGCAAAGGAAGAAACAAAACTAGTCTATCTGCTAAATCAACGTCGCCAATGGCAACCACGACAAATAGGTATGTCGACTGATCCATCCTCTTTCTTTCAAACTTCACAATATAATTCACAAAAATACCCAGGAGCCATGTGGCAGAATTAGCCACCTTTTTCCAATTGCTCACAACAATCATTCCCTATTCCATCTTGGCCCAACCAATCAAATCAAAATAACAATTGGCCAAATTCCTGTTACTTCCCACCATTTTGGCAGAGTAATTCATATCAATCCCAATGGCCACCCTTGACTTCAAAGAACCAGAACTGGCAGTCAATCTAGCAAAGACCTACAAATCAGCCAGCAGGAACAATCCCCCTACCTCAACCCACACTGCCAGCACCCTACACATTGCAACAAAACCCTCAGACCAACCTACGACCGCAGCTCCCAGCCCAACCCAACCTGAACCCAAACAATAGACTGGTTCAATTTGTGCAAATTATTGAAGGACCAGAGCTAGAAACTGAGTTAAGGGAGTGCAATGAGCTTCAATTAAGATCTGGGCAGATAATAGAATCAGAGGGGGATAAAAACAAACAAATTGGAGATCAGTTACATGTAGAAAAAACACCACAAGTGGAGGACATTGTTAAATAGAAAACTCACGATCAAACGATCACCTCTTCTCCATCATTCCCAAAAATATTAATCATACCCCGCCCAATAAAATACCCTGATTTTGATCTTCTGGGAGAATTGAAAATTTTGTGTATAAAAATACTTCTCCTCCAGGCTATTTAGGACATTCCGATTTATGCAAAAACTATTAAGGAATTGTGTATGAAAAAGCCAAAGAGGAAAATAAAAATAACCCCAACTGTCCATGTATTCAGTACCTTATCTAATTTACTATCAGGCAGAGAAACACTTGTAAAATATGAGGACCCAGGAAATCCTATAGTCACTGTGCAAATAAATGGATGCTCCTTACCCAATGCATTAGTTGATTTAGGAGCAGCAATCAATATTCTTACAACCACAACTTGTCAAAAGTTTGGCATTACATCCTTGGACCCAACCACAACATTTTTGGAACTGGCTAACCGATTGATAGTCAAACCGAAAGGCACATTACAGGATGTAATGGTGTCAGTAGAGTCTTGGGAATACCCTGCAGACTTTCTGATCATCAATCCTAGAAACCGACTCGATGGGCATCCCCTAATTCTATGTAGACCTTAGCTAGCAACCGTGGATGCTTACATAAGCTATCGAACATGAAGCATGACTATCGCAAGAGGAAGAAATGTGAAGAATTTAGCCTTATATCCTCCAACTCAGCCAAGTTTAACAATAATCAAAACCAGAAAACAACCTGTATCATATCTAACTAAAAACATTAGATCACCACTAACCATAGAAGATGCTCTCAAATTTAAGGATCAAATAGAAGATGACATCATTAACACTTGCATTAACCAACCAGATGCAGTATCCCATCTAAAATGTCACATGATCGAAGTGGCCCTCAATAACGAAATAGAAGAAGATCCCTTAAAAGATATTAACGATCAATCAATATCAACAACTTCTGTTTATAACAGCAAAACCATAGAAATTGAGCGAGGAAAAACTTTGAATATTAACAAAAATCTGACTGCTGACCAAGAGCAGAAACTTGTTCAACTCCTAAGAAAATACAAAGAGGCCTTTGCATGGGATTACCCGGATATGAAAGGGATTGATCCCCAATTATGCACACACCACATTTATATAGAGAAAGATGCCAGGCCCATTCGACAACCTCAACAAAGGTTAAATCATCATCTTAAAGATATTGTTAAAGCTGAACTACAAAAACTGTTAGATGTAAACTTCATCTACCCCATAACTGACAGCAAATGGGTCTCTCCATTAGCAGTGGTTCTGAAAAAGAATGGAAAGTGGCGCATATGTGTTGACTATAGAGAGCTTAATAAAGCAACCCAAAAATACCATTTTCCCCTTCCGTTCATTGACTAGGTCTTGGACACATTGGCAGGGAAAAAATTCTTTTCTTTCCTAGATGGCTTCAGCGGATACAATCAAATTCAGGTTGCCCCTAAAGATCAGGATAAGACTACCCTTGGGGAACATTCGCTTACAGGGTCTTACCTTTTGGGTTGTGAAATGCACCTGCCACATTTCAGAGGGCTATACTCAGCATTTTTTTAGATCTAATAAATGAAGGGCCTGAAGTGTACATGGATGACTTTATGCCTTACAAAGATGACTTCGAGCTAGCGTTACAAACATTAGAGAAAGTTCTGCAAATATGCATTACCACTAGACTCTGTTTAAGCCATGAAAAATGCCACATGATGATGACCGAGGGCCTCATATTGGGTCACTATATCTCAGCAGCTGGAATCTAGGTAGATCCAACAAAAATTAAGATAATTCTTTTAATACCTACCCCTTCCACACAAACTGAGGTACGTAGTTTCTTGGGATTTTCTGGCTATTATAGAAGATTTATAAAGAATTTTTCTCAAATTGTTGCACCACTATATGCATTAACAGGAAATATTGACTTCATTTGGACTGATAAATGTGACAGTGCTTTTGAAGATTTAAAGCGGCTTGTATCAACAGCCCCAGTATTAAGGGACCCAAACTGGGATTTTTCATTCCAGATTTCATCCAACGCTTTAGACACAGCCATTGGAGCAGTTCTCGACCAGGAAGAAGAGAAAAAGCCATATGCAATATACCATATTAGCAAAATTCTATCTCCTGCTGAATTAAATTATACTATTACTGAAAAATAATTTTTGGCTGTAATCTATGCTATAAATAAATTCAGACATTATATAATAGTATACCCTGTGGTTTTATACACTGATCACTCTGCTATTAAATATCTAGCCAATAAACCTGTTACAAATGGAAGAGTGACAAGATGGTTGATTCTTTTGCAGGAATTCGATATCATTATCAAATATCGACCAAGAAAAGAAAATCCAGTAACAGACTTCCTTTCACAGATGCCAAAGACAGATGACTCAACAGTAGTAGAAGACTAGTTTCCTGATGATCATTTATTTGTTGTAACTATAAAAACACCATGGTACGCGGATGTCACAAATTACTTGGCAGTAGGCAAGTTACCCAAGCACCTGACGCCTAATGAAATAAAACAAATAGTACATCGTAGCACACAATTCTCTTGTATCGGAGGCTATTTATTTCATATAGGGGTCGATATGCGCATTAGAAGATGCATCAAGGAAGATGAGATCTTCGACATCCTGAAAGCTGGCCACGATGGGCCTTGCAGCGGACATTTTGCAGATCGCAGGACTGGTCACAAGGTATTACAGATGAGCTATTATTGGCCAAACATTTTTAAATATGCCAAGAAGTTTGTCCAGGGATGTGACAGTTGCCAAAGAATGGAACACCCTAGACAGCCTGATGAGATGCGTTATATTTCATCAGCCCAATAAACCCATCATCTAATAAAAAGACATATATATTAGTTGCAACTGAGTATGTGACTAAATGGGTGGAGGCAGAGGCACTACCAAGGGCAATAGAGGACTCGGTAATCCATTTTCTTTTCCAACTATTTGTGTGATATGGCTTGCCTAGAGAGGTAATTACCGATGGAGGACCACAATTCATAGGCCATAAGATCGCTACAACTTTAAAGAACCATCATATCATGCACAGAATCATGACTCCATACCACCCGCAGGCAAATGGCTAGGTATAAATCACCAATAAGGCAATCGAGGCAATACTCACAAAGACAGTTGCATCACATAGACGTGACTGGGCTACCCGATTGCCAGAAGCTATGTGGGCATACCACACGACATGGAGAAAAACCACGGGATATTCCCCATATCAACTAGTGTTTGGCAAACAACCTATCTTCCCAATTGAATTTGAAATCCAGACATTGAGGATAGCTCAGGAGGTAGGCTTGGACTTAAACGAAGCACAGATTAATAGGCTACATCAAATCAATGAATTGGATGAAATCCGGCTATCAGCTCTTCATCACACTGCATTGATCCAGCAACAAAGAGCGAAATGGCATGATTCCCTTATCAAAAAGAAGATCTTCCATGAAGGATATTGGGCACTTCTGTATGATTCTAGGTTCCAGGATTTCCCGGGAAAACTCCAGACCAGATGGTTAGGACCTTCTGAGATACAAAAGGTGCATGATAATGGCACCTTCGCATTAGCCACCATTGATGGGTCTGGCTACTCTTTTAAAGCGAATGGACATCGAGTACGAATCTATCACAAACCGCTTACCAAGGAGTCCTTTTGCCAACAATTACGAGAAGATTCCACCATACACATTCTGGTTGAGGAGGGCAACCCGTCCTTAGCATCGGCTCGGTGAATAATTCATTTGTTTTTGAAATTTGTACATAAAAATTTTCTTTCTATTTTGATTGAATTTGCTTGTATAAATTGTATATAAATTCTCTTTTGTTGCTCCCTCTAAGGAACAGTTGTTGTTCCCTCCAAAGAACAGCTGTCGTTCCCTCTATGGAACAGCAATTTTGTGTACAGATTTTTGTGTTGTTCCCTTTAAGGAACAATTGTTGTTACCTCTAAGAAACAGTTGTTGTTCCCTTTAAGGAACAATTGTTGTTACCTCTAAGGAACAGTTGTTGTTCCCTCTAAGGAACATCTGCCCTCTGTCTATTTTCTTTTTGTTGTTCCTTCTAAGGAACAGTTGTTGTTCCCTCTAAGGAACAGTTGTTGTTCCCTCTAAGGAACAACAGTTTCACGTGTATTTGTTTTTTACTATTCCCTCTAAGGAACAACTGTTATTCCCTCTAAAGAACAACAATGTCGTTTGGATTTCTTTTCTCACTATTCCCTCTAAGGAACAGTTGTTGTTTCTCTAAGGAACAACAGTTTCGTTTGGAATTATTTTCTCATTTCTCCCTTTAAGGAATAGTTGTTGTTCCCTCTAAGGAACAATTGATGTTCCCTCTAAGGAACAGTTGTTGTTCCCTCTAAGGAACAACACTTTCGTTTGCATCTGTTTTTCTATTGTTCCATCTAAGGAACCGTTTTTGTGCCCTCTAAGGAATTGTTGTTGTTCCCTCTAAGGAACAACACTTTCGTTTGCATTTGTTTTATCGTTGTTCCATCTAAGGAACAACTGCGATTCCCTTTAGGGAATAGCTATTGTTCCCTCTAAAGAACAAAAATTTCACGTCCAATTATTTTTCTCTTTTCACTGTTCCTTATAAGGAACAACTACTGTTCCCTCTAAAGAACAACACTTTTGGTGTGCAATTTTTTATTTTTTCCTGTTGTTCCTCATAAGGAACAACTGTTGTTCCCTATAAGGAACAACACCATCATGTATATATTCTTTTGTTGTTCCCGACACAGAACAAAACCATCCGCGTGTATTTTTCATTCGTTGTTCCTTACAAGGAACAGTTGTTGTTCCCTTTAAGGAACAACACCTTTTTGTGTATCTTTTATTATTATTCCCTACAAGGAACAACACTTTTTGTGTGAGGCTTTCTTTAGAAAATAAGCACTTTTGTGAATAATATTTCACTTTTTATGACCCTCTATCACGCACAAGAGTACAAATATATATGAAAGGATACAAATCTGAGGATTACTGGAACAAGCAAGTATTGAATATTATCATCTCTAAACAAGATTGCTTTGTATTGATCGAAAAATGAAGGACACAACCACATATATCACTTCTGACCTCATTTCCATTATAAATCAAAGTGATTGATTACTTGTACCATGTTGGTTCTTCCCTAAACCCTATAACTCTATCTGTTCATTATAATAAAATAAGGTTAAGGGCATACTTTCTTCTATTTGATATGTTTAGACTTCTTCCACCATTCCTACTCCTAAGGAGTGTTGAACCAACCTCTATGTATAAATAGGAAGTGTTGTTCTAAAAAATGATAATAAATTATATATATATATATATATATATATATATATATATATATATATATATATATATATATATATATACACACTAACAATTATATGATTTTCTTACAGATGGAGGATAGGGGGTCTCATCACGAGCCAACCTACCATGATCATAAGGAAGCAACAAAGTGGCATTCCCACTATGGCCACCACACCAGGGATATGATCCAATGGATGAATCAAGAAATAAAAAGTCCTTGGAACAGGAGGTCTCATCACGAGCCGACCTGCCCACCTTTTGCTCATTCTTAGTGAATGGAAATGTGTTCATCTGGTCACCAAACAAGCACATTGGTCTCCACTCCGATAGCATAATGCACTTTCCCTATTTTACATAAAGGACCATGGTTCCAAAGGGTTAGAAAGCAACTCTGTCGAGGCTATAGATGCCTGTAGGCAACAGAAGCTCTATTGATGGTATTGAAGTCATATTTCCAAAATCAATAGCTATAATAAGTCCCTTTTCTTATTTGGTATCTTTACTACAGAGCGATTATGTTCCTAATTTATGATTGAACCTTTATGCATGGATATCTTCTAAAAATATCAATCATAATAAGATTTAAGTGGAATGGTGACGGTAAAGTATCTTTTTTGTGTCATATGTCCTTTTTCCCTTTTCGAAATCATCTCATAGCATCTCCTCACTAATTGATAATTATCATATATGCATTGATTTCAGCATTCCAATATCTCTTCCGATCCTTTCATAAATAAGCGTACCCTACCACTCTCATCATCCCTGTACGTCGCCACCAGCATGATTTTATTTCATTCGCTCAGTCGAAGGTGACCTATCATTTCAAAGGGGGGCAAGGGTGACTCCCAAATTACTTATGCAGGTGTGTCAGTCCTTTATTTGGTTATGCCAAACTATATGACATTCCATAATAGCAAGACTTTAACGGTATTTATGCTGAAAAATATCATCTAATATAACGATCATAACAACTTGTTGTTCCATCGCTGGCTCTGTCTATTTCTGTGTTACTTGTGCTAATCTACAGTGTGTAGAATTCAGGCAATATGAGAGGAAGAAACTGAAAAGAACCCCGCTCCTTTTGTAGGGGATGTACAATTTCAAGCTTTTATTTCATTCGCTGTTAACCAACTAAAATGGTTCAAAGCTCACAACACGTTCCAGAGGCAGGAAAATGGACTGGACCTTTGGGTTATAGGTGAACCAAAACACCCGCTACAAATGCTGGCCAATCACAAAAGTTTGATGAAGAGGGAAGGAGTAATCAAAACTCTGGGGCCTATTCAAAAAGAAATTGTCCAAAAAGGAGTAGAGTATTTCCTTTCCATTCAGGAAAGCTCCTTGGCCGCAACTAAGTTCAGATGGACAGTTTCCAATAATAATGTATAGAATAGGGAACCATTCAATTATAAAAATTTAAACTGGTTACAGAACGCGTTGTCATTTATAGTAATCTCATCTTAAGGAAAGGTCCTTATTGGCTAGGCTGTCGATTTTGCAACCCTATTATTTGGTATCCTGATGAGGGGTACAAGGCTATATATGAAATACCTGAAGGAAAAATAGGACACATCTTTGAAATCTTGGCCAAGAATCATGGTTTCAAACCACTTTATGATATTCCTTCTCCAACTTATTCCTTGACTGCTCTACACACAAACTACATGATTTTCATGAGGACATGAAAAAGGGTAAGCAGGGGAGTATGTTGGGTCATGGAAAAGGTATGCATTTACTATTAACTTATTATCCTTTTCCTTTATTCTCATCCTTTCTATATCTCAATGCGCTAATCTATTAAGAAATTATGGTAAGAAATACAGAAATTACTTGCAGTTACACTTTGGCTAATTATTATCCTCCTTGGTGCAGGAAAGTACAAAAAGAGACAATTGTTGTTCCCTAACTAAGGGACAGAAAAAAAGAAGAAAGCTGAGGAACGAACGCGGCAGTTGCAGATACGTCGAAAAGCAAATCAATAGGATCAACGCGAGAAGGGAAATATGTCTGAAGTTAGAAAATTGTGCGAATCCCTCAAGATCGAGAGATTCTGAGGGATCGCTTTTATCATCTATCTTTCTACCCCTTTCTCATTATAAAAGGAAACGATTGTAAGCAGAAAGGGGATGACTATTGTTATTATTATTATAATTCTCAATTACAAACTTTTGTTGTAGCGAAGAACGCAAATACGTTGTAATACTCTTTCATGATTAATATATAAGAGGAGTTTTTGTTCCTTTTCATTTATCTGAAGTAACCAGTAGTGTATGCTGGCGGCTAAGGGCCCGACTTCTGGTGGAATTCACTACTTCACCTGTGTCATATATTTATGATTCTTGCAAGTGTGACAGTTGATAGTCTATCACTTTCTGCTATTTTATTTCATTGTTGTTCCTTATTTCTTTGCGTTGACAGAATATTTTTGTTTTATATAATTTATAGCATTGTTGTTTAATTAGTTTCCTTTCGCTTTGGATTGAGTTTCCTAGATGAATATCCTGCTCAATGTAATCAATTGTAATGAGAATTAACTACTTCTGTTAGTCTCTCGGATTGATGTCATCGTTGTTTTACAGAGTAGTGCATTTGATTTAAATTCAATCAGTCTCTAAGAGAAGAGTTATCACTATTATACTCTTAACTGATATTGTTGTTACTTGAATTGCATATTGTTGTTACCTGAATTGTTGTAGAATTTGATTTCATTAAAACATTGATTTTTCCTTTAATTGCAATTAGAATTTATTTTCTGCATCCATTTACTCTTGTATTTAAAAGATATATACTACAATTTAGAAGAATTACTCTCTAAGTTAAATAGCCGCCGCATACTCTGTACACTCTTGAAATAGAAAGACCTGCCCGGATTGATAATTAATGCGAAGATAATTAGGAGTTAAAAAGGCACCTTTTATCACTCAACATCTACCAACCTTGCTATATATATAAAGTTTGATTAAATATATCAACATAACCATTCATAACAAACAACACACCAATCTACATCCCCAACCCTCCATCATAGAATATAGATAAAAAAAAAATTGTTTAGACTCTAGTTCCACAATAAGATCTTCTATATCACCTTAACTTGTAGAATTTTTATTCAGGCTATTAATAATGGTGGTTTTGGTTCACTACATACTAATATTGGCACACCTATGTTTACGTCTAAACACCATAAAAATAGTAGTAGGGGTAAAAGGAAAATTACCAATAACAAAGCCCATAAAGGGGAATAATATCTAAAAAGGAAAATTCTTATACAACTCCTAGACCATGGAACGCCATGTGAATGGAAGATTATACAAATCTATAATTAAGGAATTAAATTTTGTTATGTAATATTTATAGGATAACATCCCATATAACATATAGATTTACCTTTGGACAACTATTCAGTACTCATAGGAAGATATGTAGTGTATAAATAACCATTAATGAAGATAAATATACGTTAAAATTAAACGAAATATATAACTTATAGGATATTCAGGAGGATCTTGAGGGTGCTATTGTGTCAGGATTTTTGACCAAGATGGCCTTTTTCCATCTTATTGGGGGCGTTTTTTATGCAAGCCATCTTCTATTGTTGGGAATTTTGTTTCCTTTCTAGACTAGTTGTCTCTCAGTCTTAGATTTCAACCCATTATGTTTCCTAGTTTCCATATATACATACAGGAAATTATAAAACATAAACTAAAATGATAAATTCACATAATAAAAGTAAAATAGACTACACAAACATGAATTTGAAATCCACGCACTCAATGCACAATTAAGCATGAATAAAAGCATGGAAGCGAGCTAGCTCTAACAACATAGGAGAGTGGTAGGGGTTCAATGGATTCCTAATTATTATGCTAGGACATACTATAGGGAAAAGCCTCAAATGCCAAATCTAACATTGAAACCACTAAGAAAATTAATAACTTTAAAAAAATGATGTCAAAATGGTTTCAAATATTTTATATAATGATATTCATGATGACATGTAATTGGAAGTGAAAGGACTGAAATTTGATTAAAAGAGGAATTTAGAAGATCTCTTTCACCAACAAAAATAATATTTCATTCATAATTTAAATTCTTTCATTTCGAAATTCTTGTTATCAACAATATCATTCTGAATAATTTTTTTCCCTAAAATCATTAAGAATGTTTAATTGTTGATCCAAGGGCCTTTTCAGCACTCTATCTCTCATCGTCATTCCTTTGATTATAAGATTACCATACCTATAGAAAAGGTAAATCGAAATTGTTAGAAAATGAACCAAAGACAAAATAAACACAAATTACTCATATTGTGCATGTTAGGGTCCTATAGTTTTTATAGGGTCACTTGATTATAGATGATGATTATTATATTTGAAATTTTTTAAATAATATTTCACCCTCCAAATTATTTCCAAGAAGGTGGTCAAAAATATAAAATGTGGTTAATTTTACATGCAATCCTAATATTTGAATTCATTATGTCTCTATCCAAAGTTCGAAGGCATTATGTATTATAACCAATGTTTCTTGCTCATGTCATAAGGGTCGAAAAATAAAAAAGGAGTTTTTCTCTTGTGGTTAAGTCCTGTGCAACATCCAGCTGCCTGATCGTCACTCCATCAGATCAATGGTCAATAGGGTTTTTCGGCCCCCCTTGCCATCCTACCTTTATTGGTGGGGGGGGGGGGGTGTTCCGAAAAATGGTTTCCTCATCCTCAGACCCACACTTATGTGTTCGATCGTCAACATTTCAGATCCCCCTTCACTAATACCACAATCTACCTCTACCCCCCTCCGAAAGCAGTATCCACTCCTTGCCTCAAACCTCCTTCTCGGTTACATCAACCGCCACTTCGCTACTGCCATGTATCCTCCACCTATTACTCCCGTGCCAATGTCTACCCACCATGATCCTCTTCATCTTCCACTCTTATTCTGCCACCTAATCATATTTCCGCCAACCATGTGCCTCCATGGCACCTCCCACCTACACGTCATATGTTCGTTTCATGGTCAAGTAAAACTATGTTTTTCTCTATACAACTCAGTAATTTCAAACATGGTTTACAAACAACTGAGAATGAATTTTAAAAATAGGAAATATTTTTTTGTTTATAACATCCTCATTCACAAAAACCTCTCTCATTTTTGTAACGACTGTTATATTTTTGGAGATTCAGATGAATCTTTGCAGGTATATTTTCCCGAATTTTCCTTTTTTCAGCTAGTGTTTGCAAATGCGGTTTTCGAGTAGGTGGAAATGAATTTTAAAAAACAGAAAGAGGATTTTGTTTCAAACATCATCATTTAAAAAAACCTCTCTCATTTTTCTAACAGATATTATGGTTATGGATATACAAAGGTATTACAAGACCCTAGTGTTCAGAATTTCAGGAGGAAAATCTCAAAGACAATTAGTGACTTGGATGCCACCTCATCAAATAAGAGTTGCAATCAAATTCAAATTGCTCTTATTTGTCATCAAAAATCCATAAATATAGTTCCAAGTAGATTCATTAGTTTTGAATGCCCTATACTTTAGTTCTATTTGTATAAGACAGTTTGAGATATTTCTAAACACATCTTGATATTTTTCAAGATATTTTAGTTTAGAATTTGTATAAATACTTCATAGTTTGAAGTAATAGAGTTGATTGTTGAATATAATTTCTTCTGCAAATTGTAATTTTCCAGTTTCTCGAAGCATGAATAATACAAGGACATTTTCACAATATTCATGTGGTGTACGAGTTGGTGATGTTTTTCTTCTATTCATGTGTTTAATCATTGTCTCATTTCTCTGTCATTTCTGAAAATCTTAATTACATAACATAAACTGTGACGAATAGGATATGTTATACAGAACACCCTATTTTGGCTATTAGTGATTTATATGTTTTCTAATGAAGTCAAATTAAGGAATTCTTCATTTCTCCTTAGTTTCTACTGAATCTTACATTTCTTCTATTTCATAATCCATTTAAAATTCTGAAAGATCCAACTAGTGCAACCTATCTTGCCCTATGAAACTCCTTCAAAATTTGATGCAGATCTAGTTAATCTTTAGACTCCATAGCCCAATGGAATTATAACAATTTAATCAACCAAGCAATCCAATAAAAAACAATCAATACAGTAATAACTAGCCTAAAATTCACATAAAACATAGCTAAATTTTACAAAGAGATCCCTCTCTGAAGCTGGCAGGGCTAGATCCCAGCTTCCAAAGTGGTTTTGATGTTGTCCTATGTGTTTACTCCCTCAACCTCAAAAATACAGAATGACAACAGTGCCATCAAAGAGTGTCCAACAACTGATACCTGAAAACGAAAAGTTACCATAAATCCACTGGAATTAATTGCAAAACAAGAAAAATAGCATAATCACATTAGAATCCAAGGTTAGTATAAAGTACATAAGGTATCACAATTCAAAAAAAAATTATAATGCCTAATGCCTTGTGAGAGTCAAACCCTAATCATATAAAGAGAAAATCAATTAAACTTCTTTAGGTTTAGGAGTATAAGGGATGAGGTTCGCTGGTGGACACCTAAAGGGCCAAATGTCGGAGTAAAACCCTTAAACCATTCAAAGCTCAGAGGCATTCATTCGGAAGAATGAAGGAGCCATAGGAGGAAATTTCTATGGGCACATAGTAAACGTAGACCTCACGTAACCTATAGAGGAAAACATAGGAACTAGTTAGATAATTATAAAAATGGAGAATAAATAAACAAATTAAATTCTATCGAAATGACGAAGAGGGATAACATTTTACCTCTAAACACTATTTCACTCTTCCTAGTGGAGAACATATCTATCAACAGATGGAAGGAACCAGAAAATACATTGGCCTGGTAACTATAATTACACATGTACACAAGGAAGGGTAGAGGTTGGAAACCTCATAGGGTCCTCTGTAGAACCAAACTTTGGTGGTGGAAAACTAAAATCTAAAATGAAAATGAATAAGGAAAAGGGTAGGCTACCCTAGTCATTTTTCCATTGATAAACCTAAGTCATTGGATTGACTCGAGCAATCTCAGCCATAGAATGTGAATTCCATGTGAAGTGGGTGAGTTGTCCCATACTAAGTTTCTAGGGGTTGAAACTCCACAAGGGTTTCAGGCCACATAAGCCCGATAAACTTACACATAACGAATAGAAAAGGTATGTTATCCACCCAAATAAACTATGTAATTGCATTTAAGTTGAATTAAGGGTGAACACAAATATAGCCTTTAAATAGTGTTCAAAGGGAATACCCTCCCATACATAACATCATATATAGATAGAACCTTAAGTTACACCATATGTATAAGAAAAGTGAAAAGAAACATAAGCTAACACATAGAGTGAAGTAATATGGAGAACAAAAGTTTCCTTAGTAGACTTAAGGGAGATATAGGTTAAAGGGTCTAAGATTCAAATCATTTCCATGGGATATATATATATATATATATGACAAAAAAAAAGTATTGAAACTCCTAATATTTAAGAGTAAATACAGAGTGTAGGGATAAGGGTAAGGATTAATTCATGAGATAACTTGTAATTATTGACTTAGGTGGTGGTAAATGCCATAAAAAAATTCCAATAAGAAAAACTCATCATTTTTGTATTAATATTAATGCAAAGGTGTAATTTACATCATCTACATGTACCAAATCGTCTTCACATGTATGACATGATATTATAATATGTGCAACTTCTAATGTTTGGGTAATAACAAAATCCCCATAGGATTCAAAACAATTTCATAACAATCTAGTATTATTATGCTCATATTTTACATTCAAACTAGATAAAAAACTTGATATCCAAGTTAAAAAGTAGTATCCTAAGTTTAATGGATATCACCTTGATAATAAAAATAATGTAGATATGCATGAAAAGTTAAGTCTTCAATTAAGGAAATGTGTCCTCTACTGATTAACCAACACTTCTCCTTTCATCTATTCTTCATAATGTATTTGACCCAGTTGTAAGCCCACTCCCATTTTGGATAATCTGATAGCCTTTGAATTTAATTCCTTGTGAATGTGATCAAAGGATATAACTATGAATATTCTATTAAGCTCCATAACTCTTATCATCTACTGATCCAATAAATAAGTGTTTAATGAAGTATAACATATTAGCTAATATATAACAACCTTTCAATCCCCTATCACTTGTAAGTTTAGATTGTTGAAGTTACACAATTAAAATGGCTAACATAAACGACTGATCGTATTATTGTAGTAATTGTTACGTAGTCATATTTTTTTGTTCTTAAACTAAATTATTCATCCACGTTAGTCATTTTTAGTTGTATTACTTATTAGCTAGTTGTATACTTTAACCCATGACTAAATGCATTGTTTATGTTAGCCATTTTTAGTTGGGTCACTTAAGCTTGCTCATTTTTAGTAGTATTTCACTTGGAAAATCTATAATGACTAACTATTTTAGTCACCTAGTGACTAATTTCTCATTTTCAACTAGTGATTGAAGTGAGAATAAACTTTCAAAGTTTCAAATAATATGAAGAATAGAGAGGATGAGTCAAGTGATAGATCCAATAATGAATCAATAATAGAGGAAGCACATTTTGTGAGAGAAATCAAAACTATATCTGACAAATAAAAAGGTAAGAAACCATTTAAATGCTTTAATTGTAGGAAAGTAAGACATTTCGTAGCTAAACATCCAAATGCAAAGGATGAATGTAGTGATGATGAATAAGACTAAAATTTAAATAAAGCAAGTAAACATCATCAACATAAAGCAAACCAGTTATAGGACAATAATGAAAGAAATGAATAACTCTTATAAGCAAAACATGAGTCTTTACTCAAAAGGGGTTATTAACTCATATGAAGAAAGTAGTGACAACGATGATAGAGAATAAACCATCTTTATGGAAATCAAAACAAATATTGATGTATTGGAAAATGAATATAGAGGGGAAGAAATGATGGATTTAGAAGAGAAAATTTCCAAAATAAACAAGTAGGTAGATCTTGAAGAATAGCTCATTTGTACCTTCAATGAAATATAAAATATTAAGAAAATTAATTTGAAACAAATAGTACATAGTATAGAAATATGAAGAGGACGAGTGTGATGTAAAATAAAATATGTCATAGATAATTGAAGAAACAAATAATATTACTATCAGCCTAAAGGTTCAACTAGAAGAGGAAAAAGGATGGGAGAAGTGGTGAGAATATAGCTAAAAGAAAATGGAGTTGCAAGAATCTAGAAGATAAAACTGTTTCCTTAAGAAAAGGAACTAGAAAAAACCACTAATCAATTGAATGAAAGCTTGAATTTTGAAAATAATGTTGGAATTGATGACTTGAAGACCACCATTTATTAGATGGAAATGACAATTTCACACCTATATAATGAAGTTTCCCATTTGCAGACTAAAATTGATGAGATTCATGAAGAAGTTGCGCTACTTAAAGAACATAGAAACCACATATTTTAATAATATTAGACTTTGAAGGAAGATCATGATTCCTTAGTATTGCATCCCACAGAAAAGGGTGACATTATTTATCTACATGCTAAGAAGAAGGTTCTTGATGACAAGTGAGGATCTACTATTTATTGTTCATTTTTTTGTGAGACAAGTGATGTCTCTCCTTTCGATTAATCTTAAGGATCACTAGTCACCAATGACGTTCCTCCCAATTTTCAAAAAGAAATGGAAATTATTGGATATTGACTTATGGGTAGAATGAGATATACTAGTGGATGACCTTGAAATAATTCAAAAGGCAGTACTTGCCTATTTCTCCTGAGTTAAAAACATCTAGAGTAGGACCTGGATATAATGTTTCTACTTCCTCATTATTGACACCTATCCTTATTAAACCCAGGGAGTTGGTTGCTCTAGTATTTAAGAATGTTGTTGATCATATTGCTAATAAGCCATTTTTTTCAACTCTTATTCATAAATAAAACCTTTTCCATACTCTAATAAACAAAAAATACATGTTGTCCAGATCTCCTCATCATAAGAATCAAAGACATTTGACCGAGAATTAGATTTCTTGGAATACTAGAATCATGGTTTCAAATATTTGTAGAAGCATTGTGAAAAGGATGAATCATGGACCAATGTTGAATATTGAATCAAATGTGGATGGATTTATGGATGGCCATGGAATGTTTTGAATATTTTCTTGAGAACTTCATATACATGTGTATCCTCAGTTGTATAGTCATACAACACTACTTTAACATGTAGCTAAATAATTGATAATTCTCAACTAAGGATTGATTGAAGATTCCATTCAACCAAGTTTCAACTAAATGATTCATCAAATTTGGTTTTATTTTTCCCTTAATTATGGGGCGAGGTATTGGAATTATTCAAGAACCCATTATTTTCACAAGGGTGGGGAGTGTTACTGAAGTTATTGATTCGACTAAGTTATTAAATTATTGATCAATGGATCAACTGGATTCGTGTGACCAATTTCTTTATGTTGTTGAAAGAAATGGTTGATGAATAGTGTTGGCATAACATAGACTATTTTATTGAAATATAATGATGTTCCCTTATCTATCTGACTTATCAATTGGACCATGTTGTGTTTTTTCTAGTAGACATATTGACTAGGGATTTGCTTTGAATAATGACTAGGAGAAGCAAAATATCATGGGAAGCATCCCATTTACATTGGTGTCAAAGGGAGAGAGTTGCAGATAAGGGAAATATTGTAGTAAGGGGGGAGAATTGTTCTACTATGTTGGTTCTTCGATTGTTTCAGTGACGAAGAAAAATCTAAGAGGATGTTCACTAAGGATATGAATCCTCCCGCTTCAAGTTAAAGGGTTGGCCTCCCTTCACCTCAAGGTGTATCCTTGTTTCTATTCTTAAATGTATTGAGATAAGAAAATATATATAGGTCCATATTATATATTAAAGAACACTTTGTTTAATGAATATTTTAAGAAAATATAGGTGGCAAGGTTTGTAGTACGTGAAAGTTATTAAATAAAATACATCCTTAATGGCTCAAAATGAGGATTCCAATCATGTATCATGATTCATGATGATTAGACTTAATGAAGTTAAAAACAAAATAAGAATAAAGGAAAAATAAAAGTTAAAATGTGTTGGTTGATATACATCTAATAAGGATTTGTAGTAAAATAAAATGGTATCATGTACCCGTATGATTTCATCTTGCAACAAGTCAATTAGAATATTGACTGAGGTATTCCTAAATAGTATATAGTCAAGAAATCATTAAATAAAATAAATGTATGAAGGAATCACAATTTGATCATGTCATGTCATTGTTAATCATTCATACATGTTAGTAAGAGAGGGAAAAATGAGGAGAAAACAAAGAAAATAAAAACAAGGTAAAAAATAAATTATGGTTGGTGTATATTAATATTCAGATGGAAGATGTGAGAAAATCATAGATATCTAGCATCAATATGATTATTGCTTGCAACCAGGAAATCATGGATATCATGTATCAACATAACTCCTACTTACAACATGTTATCCAAATCTGATTTAACCCTCTAAATAGCATGTATTTATGAAGCATTAAATCAGATATGTATGAAAGATTTATTGTGTAATAGTGTTAAATAAAAAATATTCACATTCACTAGTAAATATGAACATAAACCAACAAAACCCACAAAAGAAAGAAAAATGAATCATAATATCATATATCATAGTCATAATGATGCAGGTCAATGCATCACGTGCTTTGTCCCTTTTAAAACAATAAGATTTCACATACAAAATTATTTCCATTCTCTCCTCTCAAATGAGTTCCAGGGTTTTATATACATAAGTTTTAGTAACTATTTTGAATAATTGTTCCTTAACTAAAACAAAAATATGACGCATAATTAAACATTAATCTTGTCCCCTTCGACTTGGTCTGGAAGGCATCATAGATTCTGAGGGTTTGAATAGCTGAAACAATTTCCTCCTCAGATTAATATATAATTCTCCACGGAATCATGTTTTCCCAAATTTGCAATTTATTGCAATTAATTTCCTACACCATACAAACGAGGATTAATCCTAAAGAATTATATAAAAATCATAAGAAAATTGTGGTAAATGCATTTCTTACCTTGTTTCACTAATAACCTTCCAAAACATTGAGGTGAAATTATTTGGTTGAAAAACAACTTTTATAAACTTGGTTCCTTACAAATGATTTAATTATTTTCTCAATTCCATTCCTCCAGTAAGCCTCGGTTAATCCATTTCAACTATAATGAAAATCATGGATTATAAAACGTATTTCATGTCGGTAGATAATAAATTTGTTTTGAAAGTAAATACATTATAAATTAAATAAAGGAGCATGATGATAGTCATCAGACGTGGAAGTCTCCAAAATTTCCAGCTAAGGTACAAGCTTGATGAAATCTGGAGGTTGAAATTGGTTTTAATAAAAAATTCTTATCTCATATCGGATGGTTAATGCCTCTTGTTTCACATCAGGTGGAGAGTTGGTGGATATTTAAACCTCCCCCCCTCCAACCCGACGACATTTGAAGGGTGCAGTCAGACTTGATGCATTAGTCTACTATGATGGTTTGATAAAATGTTTCAATGTAACCCTTTTTTTAATGCAATATGGTAATGTAAGCCTATGTTTAGTATGGTTCACATATTACAGAGAAAGTTTTCACATATGTCCAAACATTATTTTTCATATAAGTTGAGTATCATTAATATGAAATTATTTTTTACGCAATAAAATGAATTGTCATTCACAATAGGAGACCATATATACATTACTGGTTTTTTATATATTAAATGATTTCTTCCTCTTGTTAATATTGAACAAAAATTCCAAATGACCCAAAAATCTTAAATCTTCTTAATAGTTGATCACGATATAAATTATCCCGGAGGAGCTAGTTTGAAAATGTAAACCATGGTAAATGTTTGAAATATATTTACACGGTTGAATTAAGATTTTATAGAGCAAGATGAATCCTAGCCAAAACCTTTTTACATAAGTAAATTTATCATAAAGCTAAAATAAAACTCGAGGAAGTGAGTCATAGTTTTATAAACTCATTGGGAATGAAAATAAAACTCAGAGAAAATAATAGCTTGCTTTAGTTTTTTGGGTGGAGAAAGGATCTAAGTTCTCTAGGAAAGTTGTAGGCCCAAAACAATCCAACCACTCATGATGCTTCTCAATCCATGACTGGTTTATTTCGCGTGAGGAGATGGTAGGTAAGTTAATCTCCTCCTATAAATGGAAGACACACACGTGTGTGAAGTCAAAATGTGGGCCTCCCATGCATTAATTCAATTTTGTACCATTTAATAAAAAAATTACCTTGTCCTCAGTATATATTTCATGCTTCATAGAAATAGGGTTTTATGTGTGTTTATTTTTATTTTTTTCAAAATATTTTAAAAATTAGTTTTCTTTTGTGTCATATGATTAGCGAGTGTCTTGAATGGTGAGGTTGTGTTGATGGTGCTGGAAACCACCAATATATAGGGGGCCTCCCTGATATGAAGTCCCAACCAAGCCTCATACCATTTGGGATAGGATCCCCATCCAGAATAAATGCCTCATAGTTTTTTCACTTAGAGATTTTTCTTGGCTGCAATTAATACATAAGAGATCATACATATACTTTGAGATGAATAAGTAGACCTTGTGAAACATATAATTGTGATGTATACAAGGTTCTTGCACATATGGAGTAGAAAGACTAAGCCTTAAAGAAAAAGGTAATAGTACCATTCTAGTAAAGACACACAGGAGCATAAAAAGAATCATTAGTTAATCTACAAAATAGTTCAAAAAGTAACAACAATCATGAAGGCAAGTAACAACAGAGATTCAACAAGATATATACCAAAGGCAACAAAATAGTTTATTTTCTTTAGTATGTATGAACATGAACATATACCGTAAACATAAAAAAATAGTCTTACAACATCCATGATACATGCATGAAAGTGTGTCAACTTTGAGAGCTTCAAATATTAAGTAGAAGTTATAAGATACATAATTAAAATGATGAATCACACCCAATAGTGGAACATTCAGTCACTGCTTGCTCCTCCAAAGAGTGATGATACTCTATGATGTTGAGCTAGAGAAGCCAAGGTGAAAATTACTTTTACTTGAGGCATGAAGGCCTATTTATGACAAATGGGGTGACTCTTCATCTCCCATCTCACTCTTGACCTACACTCACGAATCTTGAGCTCTTACATGACTCTTGGAATTCATAGTGACTCTTCACATTCCACGTGTGACCCTTGGGCTTACACACATTTTACATTTTCCAATTTTTGAATTTACATAATTAAATTTCGCCAATAATGTGGCAAAATAGATGGGACAATACAACACTCTCATGTTGACATTTTAAAGAGCTACAATTTGGTGGCATTGACATGAGACTTCATTGTAATGTGCCAATGCCAATTTATTCTCTTTGTTTCTATGTCTTCAATCCTTCATGATAGATATTGCGGGTACTTCATCTTCACCCTCCAAAGGGTGTCATTATAGTATTGGAACCTTCTAACTCAACATGAGTTTCCATATCTCTCTCGTGGTCCAATATTCCTTTTCTCCTGCATGAGAGCACCTTTGTGTCTTATATCCACATGTGTGCTTTTGAAACCCCTTCTTGATGACCTTTTGAACATTATCTGCCATGTTAAGATGATAATACCTGCAAATGAAACTCATTCATGGAAAGACAATATTAATCCCAAAGTCACCTATTCTATGTTGATTTACTCATGCAAGATGCCAATTTTGATGGGACAGTGCATAATGATTGAAGAGGATACTCTAGGTATTATGCAAATCATTGTTGCAGGGGTACATAAATGAAACTATTATCCACTGGGACTGTGAAATGCGCAATGAAGGGAAGGCTCACTAAGGCTTTGCACAAAGGGTAAGTCTAGGAGGAAAAGGTGACAAGATTGGGCTCTTTGACTACACAACACACAATGATTGAGGAGAGGACTCTAATCATTGAACATATTTCCACTGCATGGGTCCAGAGATGGCCATACTATCCATTGAGAATGCGTAATGTGAAATGTGGCAAATTTGATTAGGGAATTGCATAGAGGGAAAGTGTAAGAAGTAAGAAGTTGGGTCACTCTGCCCTAGGAATGCTCAATGGCCAATGAAGGGAGGAAGGCCTTGGTATTAAATAGGTTTCCATTTCAAGGAGAAAAAATAGGCCTCACTATCAACTCAGAGTGCTCAATGCTCAACACAAGGCACGGATGATCAAGGCTTTGCACAATGAGAAAATGTAAGTAGCAAGGGTTGAGTCACTGTGCTCTAGGGATGCACAGTGCACAATCTGAAGGGAGTTGTCCTCAAGATGGGCACAAAGGGGAATTTTAAGAAGAAAAAGGCTTATGATTGAGGCTTTGAAGTGCACAATGTGCTCATCACTTGGCTGAAGGTTAAAGGTGTCCATAAGTTGTGCATGATGTGAGGACAAGGAAGAATCCAAAAATTGACCAAGTGTGAGATTAATGGAACAAAGAGGAGAGGAAGAGAATGCATAAAAAGTCTTGAACATGAGCTCACAAACATACACAAGCACACATATAAAAATAAGATGCACAATAAGCAAATCCAACATGAATATATTGAAATCATAGTAAATTGACAATTATTTCAAGTGTGACACTTGGGTGCATATCTTTATGACACAAGTGTTGACTGTAACCAAAAGGTGTTTTATGCCATGGGAATGTGTCTAGTACATGTTATAATGATAAATAACATCAATTAGTGCAAGATATTGCACTGGAGCCACCTCTAGAAGGTGTGCTAAGGTGCTCTTATGATATGTGAAAACAAGTGAAAACAACACATGCAAGAATGAAAACAAGAAAAAGCGACACTTGCAAAAGATTGAGAAAGCAATAAAAACACATGCAAAAGCAAAGGAAAGAAAAATAAACACATGAAAAAACAAAAGCAATAGTTGAGAAACTCACCCAGGAGATGATTTGCAATTGAGGATGCTCCTTATGCTCTAACAATGCGCAGAGCTCCAAAGAAAATAATGAACGTGAAAATGAGCTCTAGACTAGAACCTTTATATAGGGAGAGTAGACATTCAATTAAGGTTAGGATTTGTGGGCACAGTTAGTGCATGTTGGTAAACTAGGAGTCAAGAGTGAATTGACCTCCACTAAGAGGTATGAAAGTACTAAATTGAATAAGTACACTCTCACTGTCAACAAGGAGTGAACAATCACTATCTATGGACAATGCACTTAGACCCTCACTAGGAATTGCACAATTAATGTTGGAAAGGAATGCCAAGTCACTGTGAGTAAGGATTGCACAATGACTGTGAGCAATGATTGCATAGTCACTATGGGAAATGATTGCACAATGACTGTGGAAAGGGTTGAGCAGCATTTTCCCTATGACCTGTGCTTATCCTATCTTGAAAGTGTTCTTGTGAAGACATCAAGAGTTGGGCATGTGAAAGCAAGCAGTTTGACACTTATGATTCCTAAAGGAAGAATTGAACACTTAGACAACATGACCAAACATGACATTAATATCTTAAAAATAAATATGGCATGATCATAAGGATGCTCCAAAATTTGAAGGTAAGAAAATTTTTGGAGGGGGTTGTAGCAACTACAACACTTGACAATTCACTGGAAGAACCCTAGCTTCTCTAATTAGGTCTAACCTTGAGCACGAGGTCTATCTTTCTCGAAGTATTTTCACATTGTATTGATCACCCTATATTCCTTATTTAACTCAATTAAATATGTAGCCCCTTCTATTCGTCTTGTTGGCTTAACACACTTCACAAAACTAGTCAAACTTTAGTTGTTTCGATTAGGGTTTTGCAAGTTTCGCGAGTTTAAGATAGTCAAAATTTTAGTATCATCTTTGGTGTTGCTCTACTGATATCAAGCCTATTCAATACCTCAACGGAGTCACTTTAAGTGATCACAAGTATTCTTTTGCTTCTAGTGAGCTTGTTTCGTACCCCAGCAAAGTTGCTTGCTTCACCTCCTTGTGCAGGAAGCCTTTCTCTTTTTTCAAACTTTATTTATTTTATTACTTTATGCTCATTAACATTTTATCATTGTTTATTTTGATAAGGTGGAAGAGGGATCCCAACTTATTTTATGAGAAAGAGAGGTTGTTGTTATCGGGAAAACTAGTGTCTATACAGAGCTGCTAGTCCCACTAAGGCTCGTAGCTACCTTAGAAACAAACACACTAAAAACTACTTTCGTTTTCCTTTATGAGAAATAGATAAGAGAAGAATAAGGAGACCAACCTCTATCTTGCGCTTGGTTCCTTGCTCGATTCCTCTCTCTTCTGGTAGGTCTTTTCCGCTCGCTTCCTTGTCTACCCAGCTTCAAGGAGTACCTATAGAATCAAAGCAACATAACACTATCCAAGAACATAGATCTATTATCATAAACAATATAGGAGCAGATGTACATTGGCCACACAAATGCATAAATCATCAATCATATAAGAATGTGGAGGAAAACTTGAATAACTTTATTGATAATCAAGAAAGAGCAAAGAGGATTACAACCAATTGTTCTGACCCAACATCATCCTCTCAGCAAGAAAGCCCTTCTTCACCTCATGAAAAGCTTAGATCACCCAACACTATGATATTGCACCAAGAAACCAATAGCACTTCCTTATAAGATACAAAATTCCAGCCCCCTGGATCTTTGCGATGAGGGATCCATATATAGATGTCTGCAAGGGAGGTGAGTCAGTTTTTTAGATTTGATTAGTGTCTTCTCTCTGATAGTTCTTGATTCCACTTGGAGATTGATGATCTCTTACTCATTCCTGGTCAAATTCAGAGAGGCAAGTGTCACAGGAGAGGTTTCTGGAAGATTCCATGCTCCTCCACCTTGCGGATTGACCCTGCCATTGGTCCCTTCTCGCCCATCGCACCCCATAGAAGGGTTTTTTGACATGCATCGCACCTATTGTGTGTATTCAGGTGGGATGCAATGCACTTTGCCTATGGAGCAGGTGAAATGGTCCAGTTTTGACCATTTCTAAGTAGTTTTTCATGGAGAACTTCCGGGAGATGCTGTAACCAGTTGACCTTGTTCTTTTAGGGGTTGGAACAACACCTTTAGGGACTTAGGAGCCCTTGGTTTATGGACATTT
The DNA here is from genome assembly GCA_031772625.1 of Pinus tabuliformis. Lineage (NCBI taxonomy): Eukaryota > Viridiplantae > Streptophyta > Pinopsida > Pinales > Pinaceae > Pinus > Pinus tabuliformis. The sequence goes on from CM062819.1 coordinate 1,092,755,323, forward strand.
ATGCTTGGGGTTGCAATGCCCAAAAATGTCTATAACAGTTTCCCCCTAAAGCATGAGGTCATTAATCTTTTGATGTCGGGTGAAATGCTTTATCATGAGGATCCGAAGTTTTTTCGAGCTGGAAGGTGACCTGTAATAAGATACAATACAATACATTATCTTCATATTATTTTCATGATCTAGCTGAGGCGGGCATTCCCATGCTCAGCTTTATAAATTCATTTTCATGTACATAGGACAGACAATCGTCTGAGTGTAGACTGATGATTCTGGTAGAGCCATCATCCCTTAGATTGGATGATTATCTTTGCAGCAATGATGTACATTTGATGTCTTTATTTTCCTGAATATATATCGCAGCCCGAATGGATAAAACTAGATCCAGGGTCTTCAATCTCATTCGAGCTTCACTCAAAGTACAAGTCGATCCATGTGAGAGATTTTTTGGAGTCGAACATGGAAAGACATCGCCTGATTACTAGCCAATGATGTAAGTTGTTAATAGGCGCGAGAGGAATCACCAATAATGATAATGACCCTCAAGGTACTGCAGTACAATTCACGTGGTGTGAATAAGGGACTTGGCGTCGAACACCACGCAAAATCTTTCAGTCGAAGGCCATTGATGTAAACCTGTCGCCAGAAGTGAGAAACTTGCCATTGAGGCATGCAAGCTTCAAAGTACTGAAAGGGTTGTTCCTAGATCGACTTCTTGGATAATGAGCTGATGTCGACAAGAAGCGATCTGTCATAGGAGGGCCTTAGTGAATCCCACTTCAATGACACGGAACGGAGCAAATGATTTTAATGGAGGTGAAAATGATCTGGTGATATACGGTTCAAGGTGGCAGTCATGAAAGAATGGAGCGAAAATGTATTATAGTGGGTGAGACACAGGTGAATTCTTTGAGCGACTTCTCTTGAACATATCGGCGACACTGAGATGATGGATTGGTAGCATTAACCCCAAATGTGGATGGTGTGATGGAACCATGGTGATGTGACCAGTGAATGGAACAACCCAACCCAACTCGGATGCGGAGTGAAAGTGTCATGTTCAAGAGCGACTTGCTACCAACAAAGTTTCTTCAAGTTTTCTTCCCAATTTTTCCCTAGTCATTGCTGACCAGTACCTCTTTATTTTTGTCAAGCTTGAGGAGGATAACATATTCTTGTTCTATAATTTTCCCTTTGGGCAAACCCATCGCTATGTTTTAACGAGCCTAGCGATAGTGAAACTCGTTCTTGTTTGTTATGGACAAGTTTGTCGCTATTAGGTTTTAACGAGTTTAACGACAAAGATAACTCGGTCCTTTTCAATTTTAGAGAGTCTGAAAAGGGACGTAAAGGAAACTCCAAAAATCCTTTTTCGTCATCTAATCCCTTAAGTCCGAAAAAGTATAAAATAATACAAAAGGGGTGATTTTTTGGTAATTTTAACGAGCCGAACAAAACAAGCGCTCGATCTTTTTGTGTAATAATCCCTCAGGTCCAAAAAGATTAAAATCTAAAGGAGGGATAGCACTTCCGGTCACTTTAACGAGCTGTAGAAGCCAATGGCTTGGCAATCTTTTCATATTTTACGAGTCAGTTGAAAAGAGCTTTAAAGGAGACTCGTTTTTAGGAACGAGTGATAGATTCGGGTAGCAGCTGATTCCAGGTAAGGTTTGGAATTTTCCAATCACGGCAGTGTCACAAGGATGGCTAACAAGATCACTCTTCGCAGCTATTCCTCAAAAGGGGTAAACAATCAAGTAGGGGTGAATGATCGGCCAATACAGAGTGGAGGTGATGATGAGAACAAGACCAAGGCTTCAAAGGCTGAAGTAGTACATTCACGATGGTTATTTACCGGAAATTGGTTCATTTTTTAATGAGCTTAAACGTTGGGGGAAACACTTGCTCATTGCTTATGTTTATTTTTTAACGAGCTTTAATTCCGCGTTAAAACTGCTCGATTAATCCAGTCGCATAATAAGGATGTCTCATATATAAAAAAGACATTATTTCAAAGCTTTTCCCCGCATCCTTTCTTTATGAAAGTTAGGAAATGACCAATCCTACGAGTTTAAAGGGTTAGATGACCTATAAATTTAAAAAAATAAATGGTCGCTCTTTTCTTGCACGCCAAAAGGTTTGCATGCCCCCAGGTATAGCGAAGTAGAGTTTCCAGGTTACCCCTCAATTTGCAGGCAAAACATTTGTTTTATCGAGAAAGGCCTACCTTTTCAGGTTACCCCTCAATTTGCAGACAAAACATTTGTTTTATCGGGAAAGGCCCACCTCAACAGAGGTACCTTATTCCGGTCTAATCCCATTTTCCAAAATGGACGGGTGTGTCAGGCCAGTCATATACTCTCTGCGGAAACCCACCCTATACCCAAAGTTTTCCTGTCGAAACAGGCCAGGGTGCATGGCCCCTGGGTTTCAGTCATGCCCTCCGAATCACTCGCGCTCATCAGGAGGACGGACTGGGGATTGATGAGACATTCCTTGCGTGAAAAGACCATTCAGGGTTGGTATATGACTATTTGCTATGTGTGAACCGGGGAATGAAAGCTGGTCTACGAGCTTGACCACTCTTCCTTCGTGCGGAAAACACATTACTCTAAAGAGTGAGGAGACAATGGCTCCCATGCAATAAATATAGTCTCATCCAAGGAGTAGATTATAATCCAGGGTTCCTTGGACTACCATTACGTTCATGTGAACAATTTTCCTTCTCAATGTTATCGGCACATCGGGAAGTATCCCTAATGGTCGACTGGTTCCTTTGTCAAAGCCTGTTAGATTTCTCATCTCAGGCAAAAGCGATGGTGAACCAAGCGCTTTCCAAGCAGTTGAGGAAAGGATACTCACAGAAGCCCCTTCATCTATGATGGTACTGGCCATGACCATTCTATATTTGAGCAATGATTCGGAACGGTACACTGGCCGGTAAACGGGGTCTGCCTAGTAGATTCCAGTCAAAGGAAACGACCAGGTTGCTTGGAGGTGGGACCGAATAGATGGCCGGATACGACTTTGACGAACTTCCTTCCTGCGGTAAAGGAACGGGTAGACTGCCCCCATGTTCATCGGAGTCTGTGCTTACGAAGAGAATTTGAACGATGTCGTTCTTGTTCTCTTCGGTGACTATATCATTTGAAGATGGACCTTCTGAAGGCAAGACCGGGTCAACTGCCGCCTCAACCTTTTGAGTTTCGTCTGGTATTGATTCAGATGGTTTATCTTCAATGATAGACGCTTCGGCCGACCACAAGGGCATGTCAGCCCGATTTTCAACTAGTGACGGACTTGACAAGAGTTTCTTGTATCCAGGAGGAAGCCATAATGGTGAAACCGGACGATCGTCCAAAACTCTTTTAGCTTCGTCTAAGAAGGGATAACGGTTGACGGTGTGATCGCCTTCACACAATTTACAAGGAAATTTATATTTTCCTTTTTCTCTAAGGGCTTCACTTTCACTAGTTGATGGTGTATGCTCAACATGATCGTCAGAGGTTGATGACACCGGATTGTGCAAACGAGGAGACCAGTCCCTTAAGATCCGAGGGATGCAAGGACAATCTCGATGATAGTGGTCTCCTTTGCAAATGACACATGGCGATTTAGGCCTGGTCGGTGTAGTGTGTGGATTTTCAGTAGACAATGCTTGGTTGCCCCTTTTCACCTTTGGCTCCTTCTTCTTCTTCTCTTTCTTCTTATTCTCCTTCTTCTTCTCAGTTACTTGATTTTGGGCTTTACCAGCTTCATCAAGCGAAGAGGAAGGAGGAGAGGAAGAATTGGACGAAGTAGAGGGTTGGGGGGTAACTCTAATATCGTTTAGTTGCTGACTTGATTGTTCACGAATCACGGTGTTCTGAATGACAGGAGTTGAGAAGAGCCATACGAGCAAGCCAATTGTTAATCCTGGAAGAGACAATGTGGCCATATGGGGTGCACCAACATCTCCCCAAGAGGAGAAGGGAATAGGATTTCCTCCAAGGGGAACTCCTTGGTTGGTGGACTCCATTTTTCTCAACTTAAGATCAACATAGGAAAGGTGATGATTATTCCGTTTAAAATAAATTTTAGATGCTTTGACACAATTTGTTTTTTCAATTTTTAAGAGTCGAGAAAAAACAAAAGATGACTCTACTCGCCTTCGATTTTTAATGAGCCTGAAGTGACAAGTGCTTAGATGGACCTTTTCCGTTAAGGAGTCTGAAAAGGAACGAAAGGGACTGCTCTGGAAATCTAGACAGAGGGATTACCAAATCAATTGCAAAACTGTAGAATACTTTTTATGGTACGACAGTCAATCTTCCCGAATGCTGTGTTCAGTGCATTGCGGTCGATAGGGTAGAAGACACGGCTTCCTATGGATAAAGGATAAAGCCTATTGTGGTCTCCCAAAATATACTCGACGGTACGTGGGAGCACAAGTCTGTACTGGCACTTATCGTCTCAAAGTGGAGGAATCACCCAACCAGCAGTGAAAACAACAGTTACCAGGCTTTACGACACTGGAATACGTCTCTAGCCTAGACTTCTAGATGTTGTGCGTTAGGTTCCAAAGCGTTTTTAGATTCATTAAATTTATTTTATGGTTGATCTTGCTTAAGAAATTTTCCTTTCAGGTTCACCGCGTGATGTAGATGTACAATTTCTAAAATGCAATCTAAGGTGATAAACAGTGGTTTAATCTTCTTTTTGCAATGAAAATCCTAGCTACTAAGGAAAGAGAGATGGCATTCTTTCAACAAAGAGCACAGAGCACACACTCTATGCACTGTCCTAAATCAAGCCAACAAACCGTCTAAATGCAAATGCACATGCATGTATTTGTTTTTCAGCCTTCTTAATGTGTGAATGAAAAAAGAAAGCTAAGCGCAAATGTGAATTATTTTCCAAAGCGACAATTACTAACAAGTTTCTTTTCAAAACAAAATGAGGACAATGACGACACTTTGTTATTTGGAATTGAAAACTTGCTTTCGACACTTGAAAAACTACTAAAATCAAATACAAGAGTAACAGTGTAATCGAATATCAAGAACAATCAGATTCTCTTCTATGACTGAAAACGACACTTGCGACACTTTCAAATCAAGAAACGATAGTACAATTACACTACTTCCTTGTAAAGGAGAAATGAAAATGACTCAAAAATACATAAAAACATTTACAGTTCTTTGCACAATGGTGGCGGAATAACAGCAAGGAAAGGGGTTTCAACGGAGGTGTACTGACTATAAGCAGCAAAACTCCTGAATAGAGCTGAAAAGAGTGAACACAGAAACCAAAATTTAGGAACAAGGCCTTGTCTGATCAGCGCACCTGTAACACAGTGAAACTGAAATGCAATGCACCTACTACACTCGGGAAGTGCGATGCATTTGAAGTTCACAGAATAGACAGTGCGCTGGACCAGGGACGAGACTTTGATTGGATTCCGGGTCACAGTTTGCAGTTCAGTTCAGGTATTTAGGCCGAGCAAGTGGTAATCAGTAAATCAATCACAGGGGTAGATCTAAGGAGGTTACTAGAGCCACCACGAGGGCAATTAGAGAGCTTGTAAATCAATCATTTAATTCATAAACAAAACCCGGAGATAGACTGAAGCAGCGTTGATCTACTTTGCACTTGCATAGAAAAAGCAGTTTGAAGGCTAGCTGGCTTGACTTCAGGCTCCGTCTGTAAGTTTATAAAGTAAACAAATGTAGATGAACAAACAATCTACTCGCTCCCCAGTGGAGTCGCCATTTTGTTATCGGGAAAACTAGTGTCTATACAGAGCTGCTAGTCCCACTAAGGCTCGTAGCTACCTTAGAAACAAACACACTAAAAACTACTTTCGTTTTCCTTTATGAGAAATAGATAAGAGAAGAATAAGGAGACCAACCTCTATCTTGCGCTTGGTTCCTTGCTCGATTCCTCTCTCTTCTGGTAGGTCTTTTCCACTCGCTTCCTTGTCTACCCAGCTTCAAGGAGTACCTGTAGAATCAAAGCAGCATAACACTATCCAAGAACATAGATCTATTGTCATAAACAATATAGGATCAGATGTACATTGGCCACACAAATGCATAAATCATCAATCATACAAGAATGTGGAGGAAAACTTGAATAACTTTATTGATAATCAAGAAAGAGCAAAGAGGATTACAACCAATTGTTCTGACCCAACATCATCCTCTCAGCAAGAAAGCCCTTCTTCACCTCATGAAAAGCTTAGATCACCCAACACTATGATATTGCACCAAGAAACCAACAACACTTCCTTATAAGATACAAAATTCCAGCCCCCTGGATCTTTGCGATGAGGGATCCATATATAGATGTCTGCAAGGGAGGTGAGTCAGCTTTTTAGATTTGATTAGTGTCTTCTCTCTGATAGTTCTTGATTCCACTTGGAGATTGATGATCTCTTACTCATCCTTGGTCGAATTCAGAGAGGCAAGTGTCACAGGAGAGGTTTCTGGAAGATTCCATGCTCCTCCACCTTACGGATTGACCCTGCCATCGGTCCCTTCTCGCCCATCACACCCCATAGAAGGGTTTTATGACATGCATCACACCTACTGTGTATATTCAGGTGGGATGCAACACACTTTGCCTATGGAGCAGGTGAAATGGTCCAGTTTTGACCAGTTCTGAGTAGTTTTTCATGGAGAACTTCCAGGAGACGCTGTAATCAGTTGACCTTGTTCTTCTAGGGGTTGGAAAAACACCTTTAGGGACTTAGGAGCCCTTGATTTATGGACATTTATGCTTGGGGTTGCAGTGCCCAAAAATGTCTATAACAGTTGTTCCTTGTTTTGTAGAGACTCTTATGTATACACCTCTTACATTAGTATGCTCTCTTAAGTTTTCTCCTTTCCCTTCTCTACGTGACTAAGTCGACAGGTTAGAAACCAATTAATGTAAATGGTTGATTCAAGGAATAAATATCCTATGACAGACACATGCATTGTAATTCTACTTGAGATTTTGTTTAGGATGAAACATATTTTCCATATGTGCATCATTAACCTTAGAAGATATTCAAGCCCAAACAAAGAAGTAGACCAAAGGTAAGTGTCTTTCCAGTTGTCACATTTTCCCTTTCAACTTTTTCCACATTACCATAGAGCCAAAAAAGATGGATTTTGTACATGAAATTATTAACAACAAAACACGAGGAAAGACACGAAATAAACATGACATGATGTAAAAGAAATAAAATAAGCAAGCAAAGTGAAAGTTAAAGACTAAAATGAGAAGAAGGAAGCAAGAATAGTGTGATAATACAATGCAAGAATGACTAGAATGTAAATAGACCTAAACCCTAATATATTTGACTATAAGATCGAGATCGTGTAAATTAAAATTTCCAATGCATCCGTAGGAATTATTTTTGACCTCCAAGATGAAAGATATAAGTGATTAGTGACAATATAAAATTGTGTATAGCAAGAAAAATACTTTCCTGAACCACTTGCACATAAAGATGAAGGTCACATTTGCAGGAAGAAAAGTATGATGTAACAACTTTATGTAACTAGTCTTCAACTTTACCTTGTTTATTTAAATAATTATCATACAAACCTTAAAGCCCTCCCACACATGTACATTAATCTGTGTTTTCGTTTCGTTCGTAGCAAAAATCAACTAAGGTTGGAAGTTATTATTAACAATGGAGGTTGCCGAGTAAGATTCTTCTAAACACTCAACAATTTGATCATGATATTCGAAACAAACATTTTAAAAACCTTGAAAATTTTGGGAAAATGAACTTCCAATCAACGTAATCGAGTCATGAAGATAATATTGAAAAGAAGACATAACCTGATCTCGTTCAAAACTTTGTCAAGATTGTGGGGACCTAACATAATCATCAACAAAAGTTGAAGTGCCTCATTTATCTGATAAGTATCTGAATAGTGAGATGATGAATCATAAAGACCAATGGGCTCAACAAGATCAAATTATGTAAAAAAACTATCATCATATGTACCAATGGGAAAATGAGTAACTGAGTGATAGTTGTTGGAACTAGTTCTACGATTAGATTGGTGGATTAACATATAAGATTCTCGACTCTTCATTGGTTCCATTTGTATCTGATTATATACCATACCAACAGTATAAAATATTTGGGAATTAAGAACAAATTTTGACATCATAAATTCAAGAAACCAATTAGGATACTAGGCTGATAAAAGATTAGAATCATGTATCAAATCAAATCCAATATTCATATCAGCATGAGGGTTTTGATCCGTTGAATGACTCAAGCACTTATTAACACGCAAGAGGATAAAGTTTGTGATACATATTGGATCATTATATTTGTTTTCATCCATCTTGATGCACTTAGAGTGGAAAAAGTGGAGGAATCAACTCACGAGAGTATTTTTACCAGCAGGACCTAGTTTGGCAAAATGAGGTTTGGAACCTTATGGGAGAATTTTGTGGCATCAAATAGCATTTTTTGGGGGTAAAAATTTTCCACTTCATTGTATCACCTTTTCATAATATTATACACACAATTATCTTTCCAACGATGAAATAAGTGCATCAATAAGAGTGTGTATGCAAAATTTATGCCAGTTAGAAATTGAACTTCCTATTTTCACCAGCATGGTTTGAGAGGAACATTATTATGATGTAAAATACTCTAGAATAATCCATATTCTAAATCTAGTTAAAGGTTTAGGTATCCAAACTTATCCACTAGTAGGTTATCGGGTTGTGTCATAACCAAGCCACTAGGAGGAAGATGCATTCCATTCTTTTGAGTGCATTTGTTCCAAAGCTAAGAAAAATAGGCAAGAGTGATAGGAGGTAGAGCACATAGAGAGGATGTATGCACTATATTAGCCCACGTGCCATACACCATACTTATTTATACCTATAGCCATATTTCCAAACAGAGAAAGAGAGCAGATCGTTCTCACCTTCCAACTGAATTTTCTCCCAAAAGGGTTTCCTAAAGAATATCTTGTCTCTTACGTGCGTGTCTAAGATTTTATTTTGTTGTTCTATATTTTCAATATAATTTTCATTCGCATGCATGCACTATTGACAATAAAATCTACAGATCTAGAAATATAAGAAAATTGTAATACTGTAAAATTTCATATTTTTATTATAAAATTATTAGATTTATTGTGAAAATTTGTCTAGTGGAATATCCATGGCAGTTGACGGATCATATTGGTATAAAAGTAGGTTTTTTTGGGTATATTGTGGAGATTTGCAGGGGATCTAGATTGATAGGGCCAAGAAATAGTAAAACCCTCATCATGGACGACAAATCTATGAATGACCCTCGTGATTCTGCAGAGATGAGGTTTTCGCAGTTGGAAAAACAAGTCACAGATATAAATCAGAATGTAAATCTCATCATGGAATCCTTGAATAATAAGATTGGGATATTTGGAAAATATGGGGGTTCAACTGTTGAGCAAAAATCAAAACAAGGATCAACTGATCGAGAAGAAATAAAGAACCAACCAAAGAAATAACCCATAAAATATCAACCTAGTTTGAGTGTCATGAATAAATCATAGTCCTTATTTGAAATGGAAGCAAAGGTCTATATCAAGTTGTACCATGGAAAAATCAATGTCATGAAGCTAAATCATTGGTTACAACAACTAGAAATTTAATTCAGCATCCATCAATATGATGAAAGACAAAATATCTCATTTGTTCAACCGAAATTATAGGGTCATGGACTCACTTGGTGCGAGAGCCACACAAAGACACTGAGGTTAGAGAGAGAGACTCTAGTGCCTAAGTTGGAGGAATTCAAAACCCTCATTAAGTCACAGTTTTATCCCATTGGATACCTAGAGGAATAGTGGATCTGGTGGCACTACTTCAAGCAAAATTTAGACCAAAGCAAGCAGGAATACACCATAGAGTTCCAAATCATGGCCATATTGTTCAATATCTCTGCAAAGAACCCAAATGTACTCCTCAAGTATTTGGTAGGTCAACACTGCCATCTACGAGAACAAGTTTGTTGTTCAAGCCCAAATCAATGGATGAGGCCTATGTACAGGCACAATACTTGGATAACATAGCCCTGAAGAGAACACAATAAAGTGGATCGAAGCAGAAGGAGAAACGAGACGATTCTAAGGAGGGGAAGAAGAAGAAAAAATGGAGAAAGGATAAATGGATGACAACTAAAACACATCAGTGTAAAGATCCCAACAATCACTGCAACATTGATAGCCATACATAGGAGAAGTTTTGGGAGTTGCATCTAGAGCTAAACCCAAAGAATAAAGAGAAAGACAGTAAGAAGAAGAATCTAATGGCCACAGATTCGAGCAACCATGTTGAAAGTAGCTAGGACATGGATGAGAAGATCGTTTGTACATTAGTACAAAAGGAGGTGAATCTGAGTAGCCTTCAAGAACATGAGGAGAAAGAAATCACCAAACTCTTTCATATAAATATATAGGTCAAGAAGAGAAATTTTGATTTAGAATCACAAGCAATATCATTGCAATAGAGTTGGTCAAGAAGTTGGGATTGTAATTTCGTGATCATCCAAATCCATATCCACTATGATGGGTGAATAAGTATGCAAAGATGAAGGTAACAAAATAGTGCACAATTAGATTTCTTGTTAGTGTTGATTTTATTGACGAAGTAGAACTAGATGTGGTTCCCCTTGATGTATGTGGAGTAATGTTTAGGAGTCCCCACATGGAGATGAGAGATGTAATATTCATGCAGATATCCAACCAATATCATCTCATCAAGGATGTAAAATCATCATCATCAACACGCAAAAAGGAAAGTCAAAAATTTCACTTGTAAGTGCCAACCAAGCTAATAAATTGATCAGTTCCAAAAAGATGTTTTAATGTTCTTAAGAGAAATTCATTCTATAGAGGATTCAATAAGAGGCAAGGCATCCCTGGAGGGGTGTACTAAGAAACAAAACAAAAAACAGAGGAATTATTTTAGGCATACAGGGATATGTTCTGAGAGCCAAAAGGGTTACTACCTAAGATGGAAGTCGAGCATGATATCCAACTATTTCCGGAATCCCCATTTCCTAATTGGGTTGTACACGCAGTATGTTATAGAAATAAGTGAGGTGAGGAAATAGTTGCAGCACCATGTGGGTCACCCATCATCATTGTGCCAAAGAAGGATGGGACTTGGCAGATGTATATAGATTACAGGCATTGAACAAAATCACGCTCAAGAACATATACCCCTTGCCCAGGCTAAATGATCTACTCGATCAGTTGTAGCAAGAAAATTACTTCACCAAGCTCGACTTAAAGTTTGGATATCACCAGGTTTGAGTCAAAGAAGAAGATACCTAGAAAACCACCTTCAAAACTAGACAATGTTGATATGAGTGGTTAGTCTGCCATTTGGACTATGTAATAAATCGGCTATGTTTATGATATTGATGAATGATCTACTGTTCCTTAGTATAGATTCATTTTTTATTGTATATTTGAATGAAATATTGGTCTATAGTGCTAGCTGGGAGGAGCACATATCACATCTGACACAGGTGTTGGAGACATTGAAGAAGCACTAGTTGTTAGCAAATCTTAAGAAGTGTGAGTTTGCGCAATAGTATTTGGTGTATCAGGGGTATGTGATAGGTGGAGGAGAATTGAAGATAGATCCTACCAAGATGGAGGCCATCATTAAATGGTTGGTTCCTGCTAATGTTTCTAATGTCAGGATTTTCATTGGGCAAACACAGTACTTGATGAAATTCATAGCTTCATTTTCAGCAGTAGCAACACTGCTCGACACCATAGCAACAAGTGGCAAGATTTTCTAGTGGGGAAAGGGTCAGCAGAGGGATTTTAAGGAGCTAAAGAAGAAAATCAGTCAAGCACCAGTTTTGGAATTACCAATCTTACGACATCCTTTTGAAGTAGAGATAGATGCGAGTGTGTATGTTATGGGAGCAACCTTGATTTAGGGAGGAAGGCATATACGCTACCATTTTGAAGTATTTTACGGGGAAATTATTAACTACCTTACCTATGAAAAGGATCTTTGTGCCTTGGTGCAAGCTATGAAAATGTGGAAGCACTATCTGATGGGAAAGGAGAAAGTAATGCACACAGATCACCAGCCACTATAGTACATGCATGCCCAGAGTAAGCTACAATAGACCTGGTATTATAAGTGGGTGGGGTTTCTACAACAGTTCATTTGGTAATCAAGTACAAGAATGGAAACACAAACAAGTTGGACGACATGCTTTTGACAAGGCCGCCCACATCAAAGATTACAACTTTGGGGACTATTATAGACATGGATTCATTCACCCATAATGCATACAAAGAGGCATATTTAAATGATGAGGACTTCAAGGAGGTGTTTCAGTAGTTGTCGAGTCAGAGCCATGTGCACAATGGCAATAGCACCGTTGACTACCATCTCTAGGATAGGTTACTCTACAGGGTGGATAAGTTATGTGTTCCTAAAGGTGAGTGATTGTGGCTAATTAAAGAGGCTCACACCCTTAAGATTATAGGGCACTTTGGTGTATGGAATATTGTGGAAAATGTGCAAAGGTATGTGTATTGGCGAAATATGCAAGAGCAGATAGCTCAGTCCATAAAATGATTCATGGTTTGCTCTACTAGCAAGCTTAGATATAGGAAACATGGTCTATATCATCCCTTACCTATACCAATTCATCCTGGGGAAAGCATTTCCATGGAATTTGTGGGAGGTTTACCAACAACTAGGAATGGACCTGACTACCTATTCGTGGTAGTTGACAAGTTCAGCAAGATGTGCGTTCTAATTCCCTTTAAAAAGACTATTAGTGGGCAAGAAGAAGTGAGCTTATTCTTTGGACAGGTCTAGGTCCACTTTGGGATACCAATGAGCATATTTTTAGACAGGGATACAAATTTTGTTAGCACATTTTGGACTACATTGTGGGTGAACGTGGACACAAAGTTTAAAATACCTACAACATTCTATCCATATACATATGGTAAAATATAATTATTCAACAAGAATTTGGTTCAACTTTTGAGGCGATACAACCAAAAGCATTCGAAGACTTGGGATAAAAATTTGGTATATATACAACATTCTTATAACATAGCAATCCAAACTTCTATAGGAAATTCCCCATTTGAAAGTTGTTTTGGAGATTTTCCACCTTCACCTTTGGATATTGCATATGGGGAGCAAGGAGGAGTGAGGGAAGATCTTACAAGAGATGATTTGAGGGTTGAAAAAGTTATAGAGAAGATAAGATAGATCCATCTACAGGTATAGGACACATTTTAGAAGTCATAAGAGAAATATAAGGCTAGGCATGATCAACATAGAATAAAGAAATTATTCAAGGTGGGAGACAATGTATGGCTACAGTTGAACAATGAGAGGATGCAGGGGCCTAGCAAGAAGATCAAGGCTCTGAGTTATGGTCTCTTTGATATATTGGAAAAGACTGGTTATAATTCATATTGACTCAGTTTACCACCATATATGCACATTTACTCAGTTGTGAATGTAGAGAATTTGAAACTCTATGAACTGAAATCAATGCATCTAGTGCAAGCAATCAAATATGTTTAGAAATCAATATCTACACTAAAGTCAATGCATCTAGTGTAGGTAGTCAAATAGAATTAGAAATCACCATATACGCTAAAATCAATGCATCTAACCCCGGATGCGGGTGACTGATGCGGAATTCAAAGTGAAAAGACTGGGGTGGGGCGAGGTAGCTCGACACCTACCCACTCAGTACGTAGTGTTAAATACATGTAAGCGGGAGAGCGCTTGGCATGCACGCAAGGCAAGTCATAACAGCTCTCATTTAGGTGGCCCTGGTTCATTCTTCCTGTCCTCTGTGACGGCTCTTCCCTCCGCACGCTCTAACCTGTAAGAGATGACAACGATCTTCAATGTTGCAGTAATGGAAGGGGTTTCTCGAGATATGTCTAGAAAGTTTAAGGCAAGGCTCTGTTCTGGGTTTGCGTTGAAGCCTTTCAAGCTGTCTCATTGGGCTCATCCCCTCGCCTCTGCTCTCATTTCGGTTCTCTCTGTAGTCTCTCGGCACTTGCCGGGGAAAGCCTTTCTGAAGCTTAGCTCGGCCATCCAGCGGCAGCTCCTGTTGTTCCTCTCTCTCTTCTGCGGGGTTTTGAGCTATAGTTTGGCGGTCTTAGTTTCGGCTTTTCATCACCTGGTCTCAGGTCTTGCCTCTAGTTTTGGCGGGTGGGTTTTGAGTAGTTTTTTCATAGCTTCTGTCCCCTCGTTCAATCATTTGGTCTTAGGCCTTGTCTTTGATACTAGGTGGTGGGAGATTGGCCCTGTCAATCCAAAGGTCGCTCGTTTTCACTCTGGAAAGTATCACTCTGTGCTCAGTTTGTTCCTACTGGCGAAAGGCATTTGTAGGCTCCCACCCTGGTCCTCGTGTCTTTGTTGCTCTGCTCGCCTTATAGCTGCTCAGCCTGTCCGCAACCTATCTAACGCTCCCTCAAAGATGGCTCGACTTCGCCAAAGAATGGGGTGCCAAAGAGGCCAACCTCGGCGCGCGCTGACAAGCTGGTTTTCGGATTCGCTTGCCCCCTCTAGTGAATTGTTTATTGGTCGATACCCCTGCACTCGCAGTGGGAGAGGGCGGTGTCATGCTTCCAGTCACTACTGTGGGCCTCCTTCCTCGACTGGCTTTGCAATTTTATCTTTTAACAGTTCCCTACGTCGGCCTCGGATAACGGCCCACATTACAATGGTCTTCCATGAGACTACACAGATGGAGGACTCAGACTCTCATCCGGGAGGCTCGGGGGCAGTCTCTGGTCCTTCTCCTTCTATTCAGCTGGGAATTGGTATGGTGCCTCGGCAGGTTCCGAATGCTCCTGCTTGCAGCACTCAGGATGTGGAGATGTTGCCGGTAGACCCCGACCCCTTTGATCAGAACGTTTCTCCAGCTATGGGTGAGCCAGAATTTGGATGGTGCCGTATTATGGAAGAACCACAAGATGACTAGCGTGCTCTCACTGGTGTCGGTCTTTTTGGTTATGCTATGGCTATCACCGGGAAAGTTTTCTATGTTAACTGTGTTGTGGATTTCCTGTGGCTTTTTTATGTTTTTGTTTACTATGAAGTACCAAAAGACTATCATCCTGTCCCCTGCGTGGGTTCTGAACTTTGTCTTCTTACCTGTTTTTTTCCTGAAAGTTCTACCTCTTATTAGAGCAGTGTACTGACTTCGGTCTCTATGTAAATATTTCTCTACTTTGTTAATAGAATTAGTCTTACTCAAAATAAATAAATAAATAAATAAATAAATAAATAATCAATGCATCTAGTGCAAGAAATCAAATAATATTAGAAATCACAATCTACACTGAAATCAATGCACCCAGTGCAAGCAATCAAAGAGAATTAGAAATCACCATCTACACCGAAATCAATTCATATAGTGCAAGCAATCAAATAGAATTAGAAAAAATCCACACTGAAATAAATGCATCTAGTTCAAGAAATTAAATAGGATTATAAATCAACATCTACATTGAAATCAATGCATCTAGTGCAAGCAATCAAATATTATTAGAAACAAACATCTACACTGAAATTAGTGCATCTAGTGCAAACAATCAAATAGGATTAGAAGTCACCATTTACCATGACTTTAATAAATTTAGTGCAAGAAATCTCCTTCCCTCTCTCCCCCCTCCATCTATATCTATATCTCCCTCCATCTCTCCTTCGTCTCTCTAACTCAACCCCCACCCCAAACACACATGCTTTCTCCCTCTATATCTATCTATTTCTCCCTTTCTCTATCTCTCTCTTTTTCCATCTCTTCACCTTCCATCTATATATCTATCTCTCTATGTCTCTCTTTTGTGTCTCTGTATCACCCCCACAACATATGCACTCCTTCTCCATATTTATCTATCTTTCCCTACCTCTTCCCCTCCATCTCTCTCTTTCTTCCCCTTCTCTCCCTCTCTCCCCTCTTGATCTCCTCTCTTCCTCTCCCTCCATCTCCCTTATCACTCCCTCTCTCTTTCTCCACCTTTCTCTCTCTGTGTCTTTCTTCTTACCTCCCTATTTCTCTCCCTTCCTCTCTCCTTCTCTCCCTCACATCAAATCTCTCTTCCTTCCTCTCTCTCCCTTTCTCTCATACCTCCCCTTGTCTCCCCCCATTTTCTCTCTGTCTCTGTCTCTCTCTCTCTCTCCACCCTCCTACTCTGTCACTATCTCTCCTTCTCTCCCCCTCTTTTCTCCATCTCTCCTTCTTTATCTCTCTATCTCACCCCAAAACATATACACTCTCTCTCCATCTCTCCCTTCTCTCTCTCTCTCTCTCTCTCTCTCTCTCCACCCTCCAACTCTGTCACTATCTCTCCTTCTATCCCCCTCTTTTTTCTATCTCCTTCTTTATCTCTCTATCTCACCCCCAAACATACACACACTCTCTCTGTCTCTTCCTTTTCACTCTCCATCTCTCTCTCACTCCACTTTTCTCTTTGTATGTATTTTTTATTTCCTCCCTCTCTCCTCCACCCTCTCCCTCCCTCTCTCCTCATCTCTCTCAAGTCGTCACTCTCCCTTTCTCTCCTAGCTCCCTCTCTCTCCCCCATCTCTCTCTCTCTCTCTCTCTCTCTCTCTCTTTTCCCTCCAACCCTGTCACTATCTCCCTCCCCATATCCTTCTCTCTTTCCCCCTCTCTCCCCCCTCCATCATTGTGTCTCCCTCTTTCTCTCTTACCCTTCTCTCCCTCTCGCACTCCTCACCTTCTCTCTCTCTTCATTTCTCCTCTACCATGTCCTTCAGTTTATCTCCTTCAATGCAAGAAATCAAATAGGATTAGAAATCACCATCTACACTGAAATCAATGCATCTAGTGCAAGAAATATTCTTCCCTCTCTCCCCCCTCCATCTATATCTATATCTCCCTCCATCTCTCCTTTGCCTCTCTAACTCGCCCCCCCCCCCCCCCCCCAAATACACACGCTTTCGCCCTCCATATCTATCTATTTCTCTCTTTCTTTATCTCTCTCTTCTTCCCTCTCTTCACCTTCCATCTATATATCTATATGTTTGTCTCTCTTTTGTCTCTCTATATTACCCCAAAACATACACACTCTTTCTCCATATTTATCTCTCTCCCTCCCTCCATCTCCCTTATCACTCCCTCTCTCTTTATCCACCTTTCTCTCTGTGTGTCTTTCTTCTTACCTCCCTATTTCTCTCCCTTCCTCTCAATCCCTCTATCTCTCCACCGCTATCACTTTGTCTTTGCTCTTCCCTCCCATATATATCATGATATATTAATATATATTATAATATAATAAATTTAATATTGTATTAATCCTAAGTTATTAAGTTTGTAATATTAATATTATAATATATTAAAATTAATATTAGATTTAATGATATTTTTTACTTAGCATGATACAAAATTTTCAAATATCAAAACTTTGACGTGGAAATATTTATGTCTTTAGAGATTTTAATATATCTATAAGATATAGTTTTCCTTGATTTATTTTACATTAATTAAAAGAAATATTAAAAGATTTTGGAGCAAGATTTTAGATACTGTGTTGAAATAACCTCTTTACTTTATTTTACAAAATGGTAAAGAGTAAAGATGTTTGAATTTGAATATCTATATAAACCATTTAAATTAATTAATTATTTTTAGATTTTTTAAAATTTTTATTGTGGGGGACATGAGAAAAATTTCAACTTTGATGAATCATAGGCTTACACATCATACGCTGCATAAAATATTAACATCATACTGGGCTGCATAAATCAAATCAAGCAGATTTCCCATAGGATCAAATGCTATTTCCAAGAACATTTTTTGACGGGGCTTCTCATAATGATATTTGTGGATGCCGCGTTCATATCATTATGGACAATATTATGCAATATCAAATTCATTAGAACGGTGGATTGGGCTTCAATATAAAAGCAAAGGCTATGGCACTTGCTGGTCTACTTTCCATGTGTCATTTTCTAAATATTCAATCTCTTCATATATATGGCTACTCCAAAGTCATTATTGAGTATTTCACTCGAAAACACCACATTAAAAATAAGTTCCTTGAGAGTTGGATGAATAGAATCATGATTTTGTGGAAGGGCATGGAGGGCTACTCAATCCGGTCATATCTACAGATGTCCAAGCAGATACATTGTCCAAGAAGGGTCTACTTTCTCATTGGGGCATTGGAATATGGAGGTAGTTTTGATGCATAAATTTTTCACATTCAGGAATTCTCTCTTCCTCGTTCTTAGTTAATTTTCAGAAAGGACCCAGGTAAGTTTTTCGTGTTTCTAAATTCTGTTTATCTAAATATTTCTACATCATGAAGTCCTGCAGTTGGATAATTGATCTTATAATCATGAGCAATTTTGATGAGGTGGTACCATCTAACCTATTATGAAGTCTTGTAGTTGGATAATTGATCTTATGATCATGAGCAATTTTGATGAGGTGGTACCATCTAACCTATTATCCTTATGTAGTAGATGTGTTTTCATGCTATGTACAATTCCCTTGTCATTACTTGTCTATTTTGACACATTGGGATCTTTTGGAACATATCTTTCTGATGTCTATTCACAGAATGATCCAGTTCATTTCTCAGATATGATGTAATATTGACAATTATATTCCTTATATAATACTATTATGCTTTTTTTCCCTGAAAAAAATATATTAACAACATTTATGATAACACATATTTATATTAATTACCATATTATTAATTAATAATATAAAATAAACATTACTTAAGATTAAAAAAACAAATAATCTTAAAATATCCCAATCAACTTCTTTTTATTTGTTGGGTAGAAAGAGGTACTCTCTCAACAATCCCATATGGAAGAGATGTTCTCTCTGGTATGTTATATAAAATTTTGATTTGGTCAAATTATAAAAAAATAAAATAAAAATATTAATAATACTTATTATGATTATTGATTAAAACATTTTGACTAAGTCAAACTACATGAAAATAAAATAAAATAAAAATATAATTATAATTATAGCTATTACAATTAATAATTAAATCAATCTATATCCATCTTAATTCTCAAGCTAACAAAGATTCATGAATCAAATATATTAAGGTGCAAACTTATTTTAAAGTGAAAAGAGATTTGATCTTTCTCCAAACTTAAAAAATAAAAATTATAATAGATCTAGATTAATTATCTATTAGAAACTATTATATCGCAACACTGCACTTTTAATATTATTCAAAATTGAAAATACATTTGCATTGTTCAAAATTTTTAAATATTAATTTAAAAAGAAAATATTAATTTTATAATGTATAAAGAAATTATATGATTAAAACGTTTAATTAAAGATTTTTCAAATTTTAAGGAAAGAGTGATTTGTAATCGCATATTATGGAATAGAATAATATCATATATGATATAAAGTTATATCGAATATTAAAGGATATTTAAACTCGTTTATCCCTCTCAAAAATATTTTAAAATGATTTAAGCTGGCAACAAAATATTTTCAGAACATTTCAAAGTGAAACTCTCTCCGAAGAGATTTTTCCTCGTAATACGCTCACTCCTTGGGATCAGAGCACTAGTACAGCACTTTTTTCGTGATTAAAGTCAATAATTATGAAATCTCTGCGATCTGAAATCGTACTCAATTGCATTTCAGTTTTAATTTTTATATTTTGATTTAGATGATGACAGAGTGGTTTCACAATTTTATTTTTTATTTCAGTTTTTTTAATGTCTAATAAATTAAGAGAAGTCTTTAATTATAAATAACAAAAAAGAAATTTTTGACAACCAATGAATGTTATTTATTTGATATCACCAAATAAATTTTAAAAAGTTCCCCAAAAAAAGTGTAAAAGAAATGAGTAATGGAAGTGTGAAAACAGTTAAATTTCAGGAGTGAGTCTGTTTTGAAATTCCAGCAACAAATTAGATCCGAAAAATGTGGTGCAGTATCTAATGGGATACTGCGCTAGGTAAAGGGAAGGGAACTTTATAAGATTCACCCAGCTACCTAAAGGGACTTTTAGAATTTCCACCCATCTCTGGCCTTATCCACTGGTTACTGGTGGAAGTGAAAGGGACCTGTAATAGTGCTGTTCAGCCGTATCCACTGGCTAGCGATAGAAACTTCAAATGCCTGCAAATTCCACGTCTCGGTTTCAGTATACGCTTAACTAAATTGGTGTGTGCGGCATACACTTTATTTCACTACGGGAATTGGTAGATGGACGTGTCAACGAACGGTTCAGTATAGAGCAAATTGCTGTTCCTAAATTCCATTTGCAGGCACCGCAAAGAGGGAAAGTCCTCCATTCTTAAGTCAGCTGACGCCGGGCAGAGAAAAGAAAAGCCTGACAAGTCAGATATCAGTGATTTTTCTCGTTACATCGTTTTCTTAAATGGCATAAGGCTGCCATCGTAATTGATGAACACACATATCCATCGTTAAGCCGGCCCTCCAAGCAATTTAGGGCTCTGCAACTCCATAGATTTTCCCTCTCACCAAAATGCATTTTCCGCTTCGTGTTACCACTTCAGAGATCCCACCATTAGGAATAGCAACGAGCAGACAAATTGCTGAATATGGAATGTCGATCCAGCAGTCCATGGCAATGAGTCATCCTTCCTCTTCTCTGCAGTTCTTGAATCAGTCCGGCCATGGCGGATCTGAAGTGGAAACCCTAATAAAATTCGCACCTCCTGATGTAGCCCAGATGGATGACCTGAGTGCCGTAGTCACCAAATGCACTAACCCAGACCTGTATCCCTATCCAGGCCTTATTCCAGGCTGTGGCTGCGGATTCAATATTAATTCCCTCCCCGATGCCTATTTACAAGACTCTGTCAATGGCAATAACAACGAGAGAGTTCATTGCATGCACCGGAAAATTGGGGTTATAGCAGCCCAGCCAATGCCGCCATTTCCTTCCAATGAACGCAGGCCTGTTGAAGATGCAGAAGACTTGAAGTATAAACCCCTCAAGAGAAAACGATACAGCGGCCATGAAACGAGTGCGACCGTATCGGAACGGGAGATTCATATTCTTTCAGAAAGGCAGCGGCGCAGCGGGATGAATCAATTGCTCACCAAAATGTGTTCTTTGCTACCCGCTCAAAGCGTTAAGGTACTGTTTGTTTTATGTTTTTGGCATCCAGAGGAACCAGCAGCCTGCCTGAAACTTAATTAGAACTAGTAAATTTCTCGGATGTAATTATTGGTAAATTTTTGGGTCTTTCATTTGCTTTTTTCTCTGTAAATTAGTTCGGGGATTTGAATATTAAATTTCTCAATTTCTCTGCAAATTAAGTCAGGGATTTGAATATTAAATTTCTCAAATTCTTAAGAATCACATTACTTCAATTACCAATTGAAATACCCCTTAAACTATACGATGTGATCATTAAAGAAAGTAGGCTGTGTTAATTACTCTTTGCTCTTTAAGATCAGCGTCCTAACAGTAGGCAATGGTGTTATGGTAATTTGCAGAGTGACAAGATCAGCATTGTAGCAGAGACCATAAAGTACATACACTATCTCCAGCAGCGTCTCCTCACTCGCAGCAAGAAACTCGCAGGCGGTGCAGACACTGGCGGGAGTTCTCAAACCCATCAAACCGATACCATCTTATCCACGACTGGCTCTTCTGACTTTGCGATCTTGCCAGAGATATCGCTGAAGAGCCATGCAAGCAAAGATCTGTTCATTACCATAAAGTGTGCGCAGAAGCACAACCTTTTGCCTTCAATCATACTGCTCGTGGAGGGCCAGAAAATGGAGGTGATGGATGCCTTTGTTTCCACAAACGACGCAGTGGTCTTCCACTCTCTCCACCTCAAGGTGCGTATAACAACGAATTCATTGTGATTACATTGGCGCATGAATTCAGGTAGAAATCATGAATTCTGTTCTTGGTGATTGATTAACAGGCTCTCCAGAGTCTGGATGCTGCTGGCAGAGAAGCTTTGACAGACACCCTGTACAGGCTTATCAAGTCCGAGCTTCAAATCACTTCAGGACCATGAACGTGGCCACGGTAAAGCACTATTAAAACAGTATAGGCACATTTAGATATCAAAATATTATCTGCATATCTCGGCATTGCTGCAATTTTTATATATTCTGCTATGCTATTTTAATATTGCCTTTGCTTCTTCTTCTCCATCCATGCTTAAGAGTCGGCTGGCTTCCTTTACCATTTCCTTGTATGCCAGATTGCTTAGCTTCTGGTGGATCTGTTCAATTAACTACTGATAATGACATATATTATTATTAAATCTTGTCTTATACTCTATCAATTTCGCCTGGTTTGGTTGATAAAATTTTGCATCTCCAAGTGATTAGTAGCCATTTACCTCAACGAGGTTTCATATGTATATGAGGAGAGGGATCTTTTATGTTTTAGGCGTCGGCTTTGTGTAGGTTTTAGGAGAGGAATCTTTCATGTTCAGTAGCTTGGGTGTTTGCAGTTATTTAACTTTGCTCTATAATAAAGGTGTACATGTTCTATTCTATTTTTTTACTATTTATTAAGGTGTCTCCACCCTATTATGTTAGATTAACCACAACATTACACATTTTATTTTACTAAATTGTTTAAGGGTGACCGATGTAATGCTAATATGCTTTTGATTCAATGTTTAATTTGGTTCGACTGTCCCCACTTTTCTTTAATTTTGTTGGGCTAGCCCACTTTTGGTTGAGTCCACGCACACAAGTGTGAATTCAAATCTCTCAATACCACCATTGAGTAGTTCATAGGGGATTCTCACGAGCTCCATTTCTATTTTCAAATCAATTTTTCTAAGTAGTTCATAGGTGATAGGAGATTTTGAACAGCTCCACTTTTATTTTCAAATCAATTTCTCTAATCTTATTGCAAAAGTAAAGACTTTTTTTTGTTTTGTTTTGTTTTTTTTTTTTTTTTTGGAGATTTTAGTTTAGTAATGTTAGGCAAGACAATTGCATTGTGAGCTTAGGTTTTGCATTAAGAAAGATTAATTGATATATACATTGAGAGGGAGACTCTTGGAATTCATATTATGTGTCTCTTCACCTTCTTATTTTCTTATTTACAATATTTACAATGTTCTTAGAATCCCTAAAGATTAGATGTTAACATTCCCCCTTAATGTGAAGGGATGTTGGTGAGTTCAAGCATCATTTTGAATCTTTTAAACCTTTCTCTTCCAAGCACTTTGGGGAATACGCTTATTTGTGGAACAATGAGGTACTTGAATAGTCTTGGCCTCAACATGATGTTGAATGGAATGATACTTTGTATTGATATTCTTGGTTCCACCAAGAAACTTTGGATTATTGGTCAATTTTATTGCACAAGTATTATCAATAAAAGGAGTAGAATGCACTTGTTTCTCCTGCAAATCAAATATGTGTTGGAAGTTATTCCTTTTATAACCTCAAAGAGGTAGCTCCTAATCCAAGACTTATAACATACCCTTATTCCATTTTCTTTATCTTCATCAAATTCTGAATGAGAGTATCTAATCAAGGTGATCCACCCTTGTATACTTGATTCAAAAGTATTGAGTTCTCTTCAAGTACCTTAGAACTCTTTTTGCAGCAAACCAATGACCGTCACAAGGCTTTTGCATAAGCCTAGAGAGGATTCCACTCACAAATGAAATATTTGGTGTAGTAGTAGCCAAGTAGTTAAGACTTACTACTTGTTTATACATTGTTGCATCCTCAAATTCATTTCCTTTTGTGGATGTGAGCTTTAAATTTTGTTCCATTGAAGTGGTCAAAGGATTGCACTCAACCATGCCAAAGTTGTTCAACAAACCTCCAATGCACAGAGGAATATAAACTTCGAATGTTGGGTTACTTCAATATCGAGATAGTAGTGAACATATCCCAAATTTGTCATCTCAAAACCTTTCCTCAATTTTTTTTATGGATGCAATGTAATTTTCATTGTTTTCTTTCATGAGTAGATCATATATACATACACCACAAGATATACAATAGTTTTTCCAACTTTCTTTACAAACAAAGTTGCATCATCAAGATCATAGTGAATGAAATTTAGTTTTAGAAGATGTTGAGTCAATTTTTCATACTAGGCTCATGGTGCTTGTTTTAGGCGGTACAAGGATTTGACAAGCTTGCATACATTGTGTGTTTGTCCCTTCACAACAAATCCTTCTCGTTGAGACATAAAAACATTCAAAAAGTAAATTTTACATCCATTGGATGGATTTTCCAACCATTCTTAGTTGTCAATATAAAGAGAGTCTAGATGGTAGCCCATTTTCCTATGGGGTAAAAACTCTCATCATAATTGACCCATTCCTTTTGTGCAAAACCTTTTGCCATGATCCTAGCTTTATGCTTGTCAAGTTATCCATTCATGTACTTGTTCTTGAAGACCCACTTGTAGCCAATCTGTTTGGTCCCCAATGGAGGGTCCAGGAGCTTTCACGTTCCATTCTTTATTAAAGCATCATACTCTTTTTGCATTGCTTCTTTCCATTCATCATGAGAAGCAATTCTTTGAAGGAAGTTGGCTTGAAATTCGTAGACAAATTTAATTCACAATCATAATAAACATCCATATCAACACGTTAATCAAAATCATCTATATCACCTCCATTTTGTTTAGTTGAGCTTCTTGTTCCTCTCTTTCCAACCTGATGAACACTTTCAAGTGTCTTAGTGATCCATTTTGGAGGACCTTTCTGAGATGGCCCATATTGTTGAGTTGATTGAGATGGGGCTCAATCAAGATTCATCCTCCAAAATCTCTTAATCAGTGTGTGCTTGATTAGTGGTTAAAGCTTCATGAGCGTGAAAGAGTGCTTCAGAAAGAGATTCCACATATTGATCTAGGATATGGATCCCCCCTTTAACATGTGGAATCTCATTATCAAATTCTTCAAAGGATTTTTCATGCTCAAATCTATCCAAGTGATCAAGTTGTCCCTCAACAACATTGTGAGTTTTGGAAGATTAAAGAAAAATTACATCTCTAAATAATATAAACTCTTATTTAATTCATCATAGAGATGATATGTTTTGGAGGTATCTATGTACTGCAACACCCCTATGACTCTGCTTTTTGTACAGTTACTATCTTTAGACATTAAACTATTATTTGATTTAATGGTGGGAAGCCATCATGGACTTATGTCACCATGCAATTATATTTTTAATATTAAGTTAGTAAATAATTTGCTTGGAAATATTCAAGAAAGAGCACTAGAGTGTATAAGACTCCTTTCGAGCTTATAAAAAGTTGTGGTGGTAAATTCCACATGTTGGAGCTTCCCTAAAAGTCTCTTAAAAAAATCCTTGGGAGAAAAATAAAATAAAATAAATTAACATAATGGGAGAGAAAAATTATGTTAATGACTTAGTTGGAGAGAAATACCAAGTGGGATGGAATAAAGCACCGCCATAGAGAAAAGTGTGATGTAAAGTAAAAGAAAATTATCATTTTCAAAGACGAACTAAAACAAAAAGGCCTAGGCAAAAATGTTGGCAAACCTTAAAGTAGGAAGCTGCTAAAATATGGTGGGAAGAAAATCTATAAGATGAACCACCTAAGAATCAAAGGGGAGTTTTTCGTTTTGGATTCCAAATGACAAGAAGGTCTTAGTTAAGGGGGGAAACTATTAGAGATAGTTCATGGTTGGGTGGAAGTGCTCAATTCCTAAATAATTCCCCAAGTTATTATTTCATTTTATGCTTCAATACTGAGTCATGCATTGCTACAAAATAGTAGAACACTATAGAAAAAATAAGTTTAAAGGTTGCATGCAGAAGTACTGCACATATCTATGATATTGTGATAGGTTAATGAATAGTTAATTTCATGCACTAAGAGGTGATGTTGATGATAGCATAATGTATGCATGCACGAGTCTATACCTCTTTTATATTCTTGTTTCATGTTTATTAAATTTTTATGATTGCATGAAAAAAGGATCTATTGTAAGAAATGTTATCCATAGAGAGATTTGAATTAAAAAATTTGATTAGCTTGCACATAATGAGATTATGAGAATAAAATTATATTTAAGAGTAATGAGGCTTCAATTACACTAAACACTATATTATACATATGTGTATTTGTCTTGAAATCCTTGGAAAATCTAGGGTATGATGTGGAAAAGAGGTGGGACTTAATTAAGGAGAATAATTCACATTATCTAAACTAAGAATAGTAACTAAAAAATAGAACCAAATCCATTGAGACTCCTTTATTTACATGAATAACCTTAGAAACCATTAGGAACATTCGAAATCCTAAGTGTATGAGTTCTTGGCATTGGTAAGTATAGATAAAATCAATTAAGGTAACAATTGGATATTCTTTTCTATGAGTATTGTTTATGCACCATAATAGCTTTAATGGTATCACTTAATTATATATATAATAATTTGAATTCCTAGGAGTTTGGGAAATGGATGGAAAATAGGAACGTTATTCCAAGTCCTTTACACTATACATTGAAGAAACATTTAATGGCTACCCGTGTGGGTGGATTTTGAATTTCAAAGAGAAGTACCAAGACTCCTCTATAGGGATCTATGTTCAATCGGGTAGGGTCAATATAATTGATCTGTCCGCTGAACGTGGAAAACAAAAAAATCCAGAAGTGGCCAGAGGAACTATAGGCAGAATTAACGTACTAGAATCTTGAATATCGCATGTGCTTATATGCATACAATTGATTGAAATTGGAAGCAATTAACGAAAGGAGTATAATGATTGCATATAGCACCCAAGGAGTTTTATGTTCGAACAATATAACATAGCCCAAACCTAGATATGCTCGTACTAATTTCAATCTTAGTCCTTGTAAGAGTGACTAGTACAAGGAGTCTAGACGAAGAGTTTAGTCTTCAAACATTACAATAATGTAGAATAGTAAACCCGAACCAATTCATTATCAACATCACAAGAAAAAACGTAAATCATAACTTTCGGGAAATAAATCAGATTAGTTATATTTACATCTTAGGTGATTAGTGCAGAACAAAAACGTAACCATTGTGCAGAATGGATAATTTTATAAACTATCTAATGGAGGAAACACACATGCCTACTCGGGATCTCGAAATTATATAGATTAGAACACAATCTCATCATACAACACTTTGTCGACAAGTGTGAAGTCGAAATCTCAAAATAGTTTCATGTATTTATGTAAATTAGAATTGTTTTACTTTACACATGAGTGTATGTTGGGACAGTAGGGCCGCTCGGTTTTCATGCCCGCCTACCGGTATCGAATCCTGCAGAGGCTGCGTTGCACCATATGATGTACTATATACAGTTGTAATTAGACTTATATAGCTTCTTCAAGGGGGTTCACCCTCCCCTGAAATATATGTAAATTAGAAACACTAAAATATCATTGCATAAATAGAGTGCACCATTTAAGAAATAAAAAAGGAGGCTGTGAATTTTAGCAGACATGGTATATTACATTATAGATATAAATGAAAAAAAAATGTCACAATTAAGGTGGAGGTTGTTGAAAAGTGTAATTAGGTTTGGTTTTCATAATGACATGTAATTATGATTGTATGTAACTTTATAATGATATGTAATTATGATTGTATGTAATGAGATATAAAGAAGAAAAAAATATATATTATTGACTTGCTTCATGGGTTTCATGAGCAAGAGATTTTGTTTTTGAGTCAAGACTCCCATTGAGATTCTTTACAAATTATTTGTCATCTATTCATAAAATGATAGAGTGATTGTTATGTAATGAAGTTAGATTACACTTTGTATAGAGTCAAACTCGTCTATGTAAAATATCCTCCAAGACCTTGTCCCTTATCTTCTTCAAGTCGACCTACAACGATGGAAGAAACTACTAGAAGAAGTCGGCCTAACTACAAGTAATCATGTTGGCCTAAAGGAAATGAAGAAAGGTGTATATATAAGTCACACTAGGCCTCACTTAGAGAAAGTAACTCGACATACATTCAGTGAATAAGTGAGAAGAAGAAGGGCTACAAAGAGAAGTGCCAAGAAGTGAGAAATAGAGTTTCTTCTCAGCAAGTGAAGGAAGTTTATTCTTTGCAAACAAAGGAGGAGTCTTCTCGGTATAACCAAGAGAGGTTTCCTCTTAGGCAGTGAAAAAGAGATTATTTTGGGGCATCGAAGAAGAGCTTTATTTTGGGGCAGCGAAGAAGGTTTCTTCTGGGACAACTAGGGAAGGGTTCTTCTAGATACTTGTTATAGATAAATGAAATAGAGATCTAGAGACCAAGATTCTCTAAAGGTAGCCAGTGAAATCATAGAGACTAAATTTCTCTCGGAGAAGTCGAGAAGAAGAAGTGTGAAGTATAAAGACAGAGTTTCTCTAGAAGGAGCAGAGGAGAGCAGTTTGAGATCAAGAAGAAAGTTGGGAAAGGGAAGAGGTAGAGCATTAAGGTTAGTGACAAGGTTCTTGGGAGGAAACTAGAGTCAAGGGTCTTTGTTATGGTCTTGGTACTCATCAATTGAACATCTAGAAGAAGAATTTTGATCCTTTTTCCTCTCAATAGGTGAGAGGTTTTGACCCTAGCTGACAAGCCTACATACTGTGTCACTTGTCTTTTATTGTGCATGTTAGTAATTGTCTTGAAGAAAATAATACAATAAAAACATAACCAATAAAAGAATATAAGCTAAGAAGTAAAATTATATCACAAGCAATTATCAAGTAGAGAAATTTTTTAACTATTCATGCCTTATATTTCTCCAACATATGGTCTCCCTTGAAAATAGAATATTATGCGTATACTATGAGTCAAACAGTAACAAGGTTGGAATCATACAAGTAAGAGAAACTTAAAAGGAAAGACCTTGGAATCTTATCAACCCTATTTGCCATGCCATGTGCTTTATCGTAGGCATACAAAAGACATGAGTCAAAATGTCGAAAAATGGAAATGGTCCAAAAGGTGTCATGTGGTGCAGGAATTCTACCAAGTCAAGTTTCCAATGAAGGGAAAATCAGTTAAAAGAGCGATAATGCCTTACCAAACCAGTAGAGTGACACTCTGATGGAGAAAAAATAATAACAACAAACAATGCAAATGAAAGTCGAATGAAGTATGAGGATTTGGGGAAATTAGGTTATATTTTTCCTCATTCAATTACAACCTTTGATTTCTTCCAAATTAAATCGTGGTCGTTGGACGTGCGAAGAATAAGTGTAAAAACAAAAAAGTTCACGTGGTCAAGTGTCGCGAGGCCTATGCCTATAGTGCCAAGTGTTTAGGGTGGATTAGAACTCCAAGGTATCATTTCATGCATAATAGTCTCATTGTTTAGTGGGTCACTGATTAACTATTTAATATTGGTACTAGGAAGTGTGGAGCAGTTGTGCCCTAAGTGGGTGTATGGTAAGACCCCATGTATTTTAAGGGTTGTGTAACAAAATTATATATATATATATATATATAATCCCACTATTCATTATCATTCATATCAACGACTCATGCCATGGAAGGCATAAGTTGTACTCTTATAACTTCTTGAGTAGTTGTTATTTATTAGCTTATAAATTGTAATATTGCCCCTGCGTTAGCCCTTGGTTTGAATTATGTTCTATGTGATATCCCTTATTCATGAGCGTCCATAAAAACTAGAGTTAAACGGTTGGAAGAAGATTTAATATTTCCTTAATTGAAACACGGTTGATTTCTCCCAAATATTACGTGCAAGGAAATGATGTTTATTGATATCCATGTCAATAGACACAATATGGTCAAAGAGTTTAACAATTATAAGAAAAATCACTGCTTTGCTATTGCCACTACAATAGTAAAGGTTACATGTATTTTGAATATTTTTACCTTGAGCTATGGAAGCTCTAAGGTGGGTAACTTGAAAAGCAAGAATGAGTATAGAACCACTTTAATGAATCAATCCCTCAAAGGAAAGTGGGTCATTTGTAAATAAATCATAAAGAAACAAAGACATAATACTAGTGCCATTGGGAGAGAATGAATACTCTTAATACATAATAAAAGTAATATATATATATATATATATATATATATATATACTCGAATATGATGGAGACATGTTACATATGGTATTAGAGTTGTAGGTTCAATATGGAGTCGTATGAGCCAACCCATAGTTGTAATAAATGAATGATCACGAGCTAGTTTAGACCAAGGTACGTATAGAAGATGAAGTGCCACTTTCTGCAACATAATTGTTGGAGGGTGTAAAAGAGTTGAAAATAGGAATTAACTAGTAGTAGAATAAATCATGATTAGCTCGAGGAAGAAAGATATCAACTATATGATACTAGTTATCACTACAACTAATATGAGATGCAAAAATGAGATGAGACTAATCGATATGGCATGTGAAAGTGATGGTTATGGCCAAACGAATAATGCCTCTTGTTAAATTTGAAAACTATACCAAGGAAAAATAGAAAAACAAGTACTCGTAGATATCTGCTTGAGAAAAATGTACTATCATAAGAGAAGTAATGAGAGCATTGAGCTTGTCTAAAGATTTGACACTTGTCTTTAGAGTCAAATACTATAAGCTTAAACTAATATAAGTTAGTAATAATAAACCATTGAATGAATTAAACCTAAACTCCAAACTCAGAGAGTATAAAGAGAAGGGACTAACTTTTATAGACACAATGTTTGAAAAGTGTTAGATGATCCAAAATATAAGCGAAGTGAATCTGATGATACTTTATATGTATGCCAACACGGTAAAAATTTGGTGATTCTAGTTATGTATGTGGATGACTTAATCATTACTCGGAACAATAATGATCATATTTTACACATAAAGAAGGAATTTCACGCTCGTTTTAAAATGATTGATTTGGATTTGACACTTGTCTTTAGAGTCAAATAATATAAGCTTAAACTAATATAAGTTAGTAATAATAAACTTCTGAATGAATTAAACCTTGAACTCCAAACTGAGAGAGTATGAAGAGAAGGAACTATCTTTTATAGACACAATGTTTGAAAAAGTGTTAGATAATCCAAAATATAAGCGAAGTGAATTTGTTGATACTTTATGTTATCACTTAAGAAAAAATTCCTAAATTTTGAACATCAGTTTGATTCAAAAGGATTGGTGTTAGTCTTGGTCTAGTCTTTCCATGGTTTGACTTAGAGTCTAAGACCTAGAGGGGAGTCTTGTTGTTATTGTCAAATAGGGTCAACACTTTGGTTTTGCTTATCACTGGTCCTACATCACACATAAATTTCCATGTGTCAAACTTGTGTCAAGGTTTTCATGCACTACAAAACTTCCTAGGAGATTTCGTAGAGCAAAACCCAAAATTTGCACTGAACTAGGAGATTTCGTAGCGCGTTACGAAACCACTGAAAAAGCCTGTTTCAGCATAAAAGACTCTGTTTTCTACTTTTATTAGTCAACTTCCAGAAGGGTTCCTAAGCAGCTGAAAACTCAATTTTGAAAACTGAAAGAGACTTTTCTTCCTAACATATAGAACAACAAAAACCTCTTTCAGTTTTTTAAAATTCGTTCTATGGTGGGAGGAATTTATGGTTAAACTTGCGCTACGAAACTGCTGAAAGTTAAGCTTTGTCTACTGGTTTTAGCAGTCTTTTTCAAGATCCGTTTCTCGTCACAAGAAAAGGTATTTTGGAATTTTCAAGGAGGTTTCTCTTTATAAGCTCTCCAGCTACAATAACCTATCTCACTTTCTTCATAGGTGTTTTCAATAGGGAGATACTAAGCTTTCTTTGGAACCCTAATTTTAGAGAATGGATTTTTCCTGTTTTACACATGTTTTTCAAGGACAGATTCTGGACAGCTGGAGAAGTGTCTTAAAAAACCAAGAGAGATTTTTGTTATAGACAACATGGAATACAAAAACCTCCATCATTTTCGTAAAATATTTCATGGATGAGAGGATAAATTCTTTGTCCCACGTGCCAATTTTCAACGATCCCAAACCTAAAAACACGAAAACATGTTCCCTAATATCTAGGGTTTATCATCATTAGTAAGGTGACAACGTGGGAGGCTTCATCAAATTCGACCTCATGAGTTTTCAGCTGTCAAAGAATGCATTCAATGTTTAGTTAAGGTAGTTTAGTCATAATAAGGAGTTGTACTCCTAATTGTATTAGGACTCTAGGACTGCTAGTTAGCTGTCATTTGTATTTAATAGTTTGTTTTATGGTTAGAATAGGTGTCACTCATAGCAAATTCAAATTCTCTTGATGAGGGATGAGGGAATCCATATTGTAAATGCTATATATGAAGCAAGAAGTTGAATGAGGAAGGGGTTGGAGACTTTTTGGCTCAGCTGCTGCTCTATGTGCATATTGTGTATATTTTTAACCTAATGCAAAATTTCTACTTAGATAACTCAAAGATTAATGAAGAGTTCTTGTATGTTATTGTTTTGATGGCATCTTCCAATACTTACGTTGCAGTGGTGTTTATTTATGATACTCAGAACTCATCAATGATGCTTTGACTTCCTTCATAGATAAAATAATTGTGTTTCGTTGTTTTATATTTGCATTTCTGCACTTGAAGTCTATAATGCCTTAACTTCCATGCTAGGTAGAATGTTTTGGCTTCACTACTCAGGATTCAAAGAGATTTTTTAATGTCTTATTGTCTCATGGCTTTCCTCTTTCACTTACTTGCAGTGGTATGAATACATGTTACTTAGAACTCATCAATGATGCTCTAACTTCCTTCATGTATTTATAAACTCTCTTTCCTTGCATTGTATCTTTGTTTTGTTGATGTATAAAAACTCTCTATGCCCTAATTTCATGTTAAGCTGATTTTGCTATGGTACTGAAACATACTTTGACTCCATAGCCCAATGGTAGCAAGCCTTCATATTTTCAACCTACAAACACATAAAACCAAGATAGAGTTAGCCATCTATCCATATCTTTAATCAATATCATTAACCCTTTGAGAGAGCCCTCTTAGGCTGAGGAGGCTAAGCCTTAGCTAAAAGATTGGTTTGAAATAGTTACACTAAGATAGTCTGATCAACAGTCTATCAGGGTCTTATTTTTGTGATAACACTTTATATGTATGCCAACACGGTAAAAATTTGGTGATTCTAGTTATGTATGTGGATGACTTAATCATTACTCGGAATAATAATGATCATATTTTACACGTAAAGAAGGAATTGCAGGCTCTTTTTAAAATGATTGATTTGGATTTAACACTTGCCTTTAGAGTCAAATACTATAAGCTTAAAATAATATAAGTTAGTAATAATAAACTACTGAATGAATTAAACTTGAACTCCAAACTGAGAGAGTATAAAGAGAAGGAACTCACTTTTATAAACACAATGTTTGAAAAAGTGTTGGATGATCCAAAATATAAGTGAAGTGAATCTGATGATACTTTATATGTATGCCAACAGGGTAAAAATTTGGTGATTCTAGTTATGTATGTGGATGACTTAATCATTACTTGGAACAATAATGATCATATTTTACATGTAAATAAGGAATTGCAGGCTTGTTTTAAAATGATTGATTCAGGGTTACTTCACTACTATCTTGGAGTTGAAGTATTCCAACATTCAAACAATACTTTCATTTTGTTGGGAAAAATAATGGGGAGGGGGGAGCGTGAATCAGTGTTTCAAAAACTCACTTAAACTTTTCTTTTCTTATTGAAATTTATGTATGCTACTATAATGAAGTAAATCTGTGTATCTACACTATTGTTATTTAGACAACTAGCGCATATTGAGTTAACTAACTTTTCACTTAATTCATCATATGTTTAACTTGAACGAGTAAAATAGTTACCGATCAAACAAGAAAATGACTTGATTTTGAAAAATGGTGATTCAAAATACCCCCTTTTTATTTGGAGCATATTTTTGCCACTTTAAATTTTTTTTATGTATCAAGTATGAACAATGTTTTTAAATGTTAGTGATTTTCATGTTGATTTTGAAAAATGTTGATGCACCATCAACACATTTTTTTAGAAGGCTTATTTTTGACACTTTAGTTTTTTTTTTATCTACGTGTGAATTTTTTTTTGTTAGTGAACCCTTTTTGTTTAGAGGGCTTAGTTTTTACACTTTAAATTTTCTAATGAATTAAGTGAGGATATTTTTTTTTTTTTAAATGTTGGCGATTTTCATGTTAGTAATAAAATTAAAAAAACATGACAAAAAAAATCAAATACAAAAAATATATAGAAAAACAAAAAAGAGAAAAGAAAAACAATAAACAATAAACCTAAAAAAAAAAAAAAATTAACTCCTAAAAAAAATTGAATAAAAAATTAATGGAAAAAAATAAATAAATGAATTTAAAAAAAAAAAAAAAATTTAAAGAAAAACAAATTAAACAAAGAAAAAAAATCTAAAAACATATATATATATTTTTTAAGGTAAAAAAACAAATAAAAAATAAAAACCTCATTAGAAAAAAAAACTTAAAAAAATTACAAAAAAAATAAAAAAAAAAAAAAAAAGAAAAAAAGAAAAAAAAGAAGTAAAATAAAAAAAAAATTAATTATATATATATTAAATAATTTAAATAAACAAAATTAAAAATAGAAAATAAAATAAAATAAAAATTTAAGAATTATTTTTGTTGAACTGAGGCTTCTGTGATCCATATCAAGTTTATGAGAAAAGTTCTTCGGCATAAATCACATGATAGAACATTTGTCGACGCGTTTCGAACCAACAAGTGTGGCTCATCGTAAGGACAAGTTGAAGAACCAGAACATGGTTGCCTATTAAATAGGGTTAGCAGATCATCCAACGGTTGGGTTTGACTAAAAAACGACTATATTAGGTGAGACTAGATAAACGGCTAAGATTGACAAAAAATGGCTAGATATGACTAATCAATTTTAATTATATGATATCATAATGCTAAAATATTATTTTAATATTTATCATATGTTATTTAAGTGAAAAGTTAACAATGTTTAAGTTAATATTTATATTAAAATTACTAGAAATAATAATTAATAATTGAAGGGGTTTAGTAATAACTAATAATTAATATTATATTATTATTATAATAATGTTATAGTATTAGTCTTAATTAAGGATTAAAATAATCTTAGTTATCATTATATTATATATACTAGATCCCTTCACATTATTCATGAAAAGGGGGAATATTAATATTTAACATATATTAAAATATGTATAAATTTAATAGATCTATGGATAATATTATTAAATGTAAGGACTAAAATAATTTTAATTATCTTAATATTATGTATACCGGATCCCTTCATATTTGTCATGAAAAGGGAATATCTATACTGATATCCAACCTATATTAAAAGTAGTATTCGATATGATAAAGGAATTATTCTTATTATCAAATGTTAGGATATCAATATATAGTAATTTAATGGGAACCAATATTACTATTACTCGGGAAATTAGTACTTGTAAGGATTTATTGAATTGTTATGATGGTTTTTAATTAAAGTAAGGCTAACAAATTAATATAAATTTATTAGCAAAGTCGTGTATTTAGAACATAAATATGTTCTTTAAATATCTTATACTATATAATATAAGTCTTTAGGAAAGGAAAGAAAAGGATTGTAAGAAATCAAGGAAGATCTCCTAAAAAAGATCCAAGAATTATGGCTAAAGAAAAAAGGTTAAAGGATATCAAGGGGAAAAGCTCTAGAAAAAGATATAAAAAGTGGGAGGGGAGGAAGGGGAGGAAATGACTATGGGGCGAGGGTCATGACCCATCAACTACTGATCTTCCAACTGTCCTCTCTATTGAGATTGCTTCGTCTCTTTTCAATCTCAATGGCTTCCCTAAATTTTCGGTGCGGTAGGGCTGGGGCGGGCGGGGAGGACCGGGGGTGAGGGAGGGGTGAGAGAGAGGGGTCGGGGTGGGCGGAGGAAGAGGGAGGGGAGAGAGTAGGACTGTGGGAGAGGGGAGGAAGGGGGTGGAGTGGGGAGTGGAGGAAGGGGAGGGAAGGGGGAAGGATAGGGGTCGGGGTTGGCGGAGGGAGAGGGAGGGGAGAGGGTAGGGCTGTGGGAGGGGGGAGAAAGGGGGTAGAGTGGAGGAGGGGAAGGGGAGAGCGCAGGAGGGGAGTTAGAGTGGGGGAGCGGAGGGGGAGCAAGGGGATGAGAAGGAAGAGGGAGGCAGTGGGGTGGCGCTGAGCGAGGTGGGGGGTTATATATATATATATATATATATATATATATATTTGTAATTTTAAACAATAATTGTTTTTTTTTAATATAGTTAATTTTTTTCTTATTCTTACATTTGAATATTATTTAATTTGTCTTTTTAACTTTAAAACATGTTTTTAGATTTTTTTTTAAAATTATATATATTTTTGAAAAAATTTCATATATATATATATATATATATATATATATATATATTCTGTTAATTTTTTATTTTTACAAGTTAATTTTGGTTTGTGTTTTACATTTTTATAAGTTTATTTATTTATTTTTCATTTTCTTTTAAAATTTATATTTTTATTTTACTTAAATTTTATTTATTTTTTAATTGTTTTTTATTTTTGGGTAATTATTTAAACCTTTTTTTAAAAGATGTTTTTATTAATTTTTTTAACTTGAAAAAAAAATTATTTATTTTTTCTTAAATTAATTTATTTTTTATTTAACTTTTTCAATTTTACAAGTTAATTCTTATTTTTATATTTGATTTTTTTGTCATGTTTTTTTTTTTTAATTGTTATTATTATTATGTTTTTTCAGTATTTGAATTTTTGTTTTTTATGTATTTTTCAATATATATATATATATATATATATATATATAAATATATATATATATATATTTTGTAGGGTCCGTGTTGATGTTTCTCTATCAACACGATTCCATTATGTGCAATTTGATAGTTGATTTTTGATTTTTTTTTGCAATATATCAAGTTGTTTTAGGCTAAGATTTTAAAATCGCTGTACATTTAATATTTTTAAAAAATTACTTTTGGTATAATAACTCGCTCATTTAGGGGTTCATTTTTAAATTTTTTTTTAGTCGTAAATTTTTTCCATAATGTCATGCTTGAAATATTTTTAAAGTTTAACATTGTTTTGTATTCATAATCTTTGGTTTTGATTCTATGGTTGAAAAATTGTCAAGATTTTAATGTTTTCTAAGTTGAGATATTTTATCTTTAATGTTATGGTTGAAAACAGTTATAAATATTTTTTCTTAGCACCATATTTAAAAATTGTTGGAATTTTAAGGTTTTTCAAAGTGTGATATTTTAAATTTAAGGTCATGCTTAAAAATCATTGGAATTTTAAGG
Organism: Pinus tabuliformis; assembly: GCA_031772625.1. Taxonomy (NCBI): domain Eukaryota; kingdom Viridiplantae; phylum Streptophyta; class Pinopsida; order Pinales; family Pinaceae; genus Pinus; species Pinus tabuliformis. Next base: position 1,092,792,608 of record CM062819.1, read on the forward strand.
CTTTTCAACGATGTGATATTTTATCGTTAATATCATGCTTGAAAATCGTTGGAAATTTAAAGTTTTTCAGAGTCATGATATTTTATTTTTAACGTCATTATTAAAAATGTTGAAAATGTGCCTTGAAAAAAAAGACTTTATTCTGTCATCAACACTTTTCGATTTCAAGGTGTTTTTTGCACCAAACAAAATGGATTTTATTGCTTTATTGTTATTTTAAAAAAATATTGAAAATTTACTCTAGAAAAAAAAAAAAGAAGAAGAAGAAGAAGAAGAAGAAAGAACTGGTGATGCAGAATCAATAGTTTTTATTTTTGGGTTGTTTTTTCATGTTTTTTGGGATTTTTGGGCTCGAGTACCCGTTTTGAGGTAATAGTTCCCATTTGATCGGTAACTATGTTCAGTGCATCAGTAATTCATTAGGCATTAATTAAATAGTAACCATGTGCAGTAAGAACAAAAAAAACTATCACACATAAGCAGCGCATTAACACACGAACACCAGGATTTTTCGGTGGAAACCCAATGTGGGAAAAAACCACTATTGTTGTCATTTTTGTCTTCATCTTTTATTTATAATGAAAAAATTCTTACAATCTTGTACTAGTGCACACTCATACCACCACATAGGCACTTACCTACAGAAGGCTACAACCTTCTCTCTTTCTCTAGCACCTATTGTAAGAGAGCTCCAACCCCCTGATCGCATTTACCGGCAGCCACCGGAAGGGAGATCCAACCCTCTGATCAGATTTACCAACTACCACTGGAAGGAAGCATCCAATTCCTCACTGAAGGCTCCATCCCTCAACACCATGTTTCATAATTTTCATACTAGATCCACCTAAACCAAAACATCAAATATGTAGGCCATGTTTCATCATATTTTCACACTAGATCCACTACCATAATTTAAGCCTAATATTAAGTAACAAATTGAAACCAATCACTGTATTAGATCACAAAACCAACTTAATCATCAAATCATCGAATAAACCAATTGCTGAATCTCAAACAACCAAAGTAGCTAGATCATCTTGATTCAATATATACTCTTCATCCGACTACCATACCACCTACTGTTCATCACAAAAACCATATCCTATCACTGCAAACCCTGGTCAACCTTACGTCAAAATATATATGCTATTATTATGAGACATACCTTCATATATAGACGCTTTCTCTTTAGCTAACCCATATACAGATCTCAAAACATTGAACCCTGAAACTAAATCACTACACCACTGAAATCAATCATTGAAGCACATACTCACCTTGTCACATATCTGTGAACCAAATACAAATAATCTCATAACAGCATCATTACTATTCAATATTTCATAACATAATCAGTTCTACCTTAGCCAGCACTGTCAAAGATAGATCATCAAAAAGACTTTATTGATACACAACAGTAAACACAGGAAGACTGATCAGACATCATTTACAACAAAACCCTAGCATTTGTATGCGACTCTTATCATACATTTCCACGTATGTACACACCTTTCAAGAAGCATACCTGTGTACATATCTGTCCATACTGCAGAATTGATATGTTATCACCCAAAAGTCGATCCAACTATGTACACAATCTTTCTGAAGGAAATTTGCGTATAGATCTATAATTACTGAATAATACCTTCGTTGCACAATAAATCATCAAATAAAACCAAATCTTGGCACACACTGTAAAAGACACATATCATAACATCATCATCACAAATCTATCAACCCATAGGGAAATTATTCAATGTGTAGTCATTTCAGATCTATAAGATCTAATACATCATCACACTCTTGGTTGCACACTTATCTCAAATCAAACAATTTATTAATAACTCATATCATATACACCCTGAACACTTTTATCTCCATCTCCTTATATAGCTTAGGCCTTTGCCAATACCATGGGCCAAACCCTTAGTTATGCCCATGGTATTCTTTGACGAGATTAAATATTCATTCTGGCGCTCATTACTATGGGCCAATACCATGGTAAAGACCCCTGGTATTTAGAATACCACGGTGCAAAAACTGTACACGACTTTTCTTCACAAAAGTCGCGTATGTACGCAACTTTGTTTCATAGAACCTGCGTATACGCGACTTTGCTTCACCAAGTCTACGTATGTACACGACTTTGCTTCATAGAACTTGTGTATACGGGACTTTTCTTCACCATACCGGCGTATGTACATGCCTTTTTTTCACAGAAACCACATATACTTATTCAAACTTCATCTTTATCATTTCTCTATCTCTGAACTCATCAATCTTTCCGTCACATCTATACTGGTTTGAATACTCATCCTGTTACCATCATGTTGACATCTTTATTAAGTAGGTTTCCATCAAGGACAACAAATGTGTCATAATGCCAACCATCTCCCGCTTCAGATTTGATGGTAACCACTTTGGTGTTTCGTTACCATCACGTGTAGATATTTGTAGACACATATGTAGATATACCAAGTTTCTCGCCCAAGTCACTAAGCATTCCCCAAACACCAAGCTGCTCTCCCCCTTTGACATCAAAGGGAAAAGGGTTGACCAATGCAAAATGAAGGCTTCTCTCCCTTTTTTGACATGAGCGTTGTAGAACTGATCCATTGAGAACTCTCAATACTAACTGTGCTCCTCTTGATAACATGCTGAATTTTCTAAAGATATACAAAGAAGTACATGACTCTATGTCTCAACTAAACATGACTTTGCCTATCACCAATGGCTCATGCTTACATTGATCACCTAATAGAATGGGGTTACATATTTGACTCGATATTACATGCCCAAAATGATGGGGTTATATGACTTGACCACAATAGTCTATACATGGCTGAATTTTACAATGATTTATAACATAGGTCTTTACATGACCTTTACATCAAGAGACAGATATGGAATTTATAACCAAGTCTAAAGACCTCAACATTGATCACCCAAGAGAATGGGGTTATATATTTTACTCAACGTTACATGCCCAAAATGATGGGATTATATGACTTGACCACAATAGTCCATACATGGCTGAATTTTACAATGATTTATAACATAGGTCTTTACATGACCTTTACATCAAGAGACACATATGGAATTTATAACCAAGTCTAAAGACCTCAATAAGACCATGATAGTCATCAACATATAGGATTTTGACCATAAGCATTTTTCAACAGCAATATGAACAACAATATGCACATTTTCATCATCAATTTGTAAGATAAAACAATGTAGCATTAATATCATCAACCTGTGACTGAGTATGCAACATAATATTTTCCATAGAGATATGTTGTCAACTCATCCTCTTGACCTCATCAAGGTCAACTTGCTCTTTCCCTTAGTAGGAAGAGCCTCAATCCATGTTCATCAAAGGAATATGGATCGTTTGTAGCATAACAACATATATTTTCATATATCAGTCAACATATGTGAGAACCAAGCATATAATCATAAATTAAGATAGCGTAAAGTAGCATCATTCCTCAAAAAATATACCATGTAAGGAATATCATGTACATGTGAGAACCAAGAACTATAGGCATCATCATCCATAACTACACCATATGCAACTTATGCATCTTTGAAGGCATAATTATAACAACAAAAAAGTAATGAGTGGCACTCATCATCGTCAAATAATGAGGTTGTATAATCAAGCTCTATTATCTCCTTGAACTTATAAATATCAACATGTAAGAAACATAACATATGTACCATATGCATCATCAAAATAATCTTCTATCGTCATAAATCTGATCAATAGCATCATAACAACCATGTGGCTCAAGCAATATATAAGTATCATCCATGATTTCATCATAGGAAACCCATGACAGCAACATAGCATGATGCAACATGTATTCATCATTCAAAAACTTGAGCGACATGAGAATCTTCAGTGACATCATTAATATAAGCGTCATTATGTAACAAGAAATTCTCAAGCAATCATAATGCCAACAATGTATTATTAGAAGCATAACAAATGCTCTCCTTGAATTTGTGCCAATTGTTCACTATAAAATATGATCACATCAGCTCATCTATCTGTTAGGTCATTAAAGCATCTTTATCAATCAGTAAATCCATCAAAGCATTAATGTCATATTGTATTAATTCATAAACCATCATTAGCCAGTACCATTTCTGTGTAGCATCCACAGATTGTAACCATCCAAAGTCAGAACTAGAAATCCAAATAATAACTAAGTGAATCATATCAAGACTTTTCTTTGGGACAATCCTACTATTTCTTCATTGTAGAGAAACATACACGATTTTTTAGATCTCAACTCGCATATATACGCGACTGTCCTTCATAGGATCCACGTACACAAAGTAAAATGTTGAATTTTCATAACCACAACTACCCTTGAGCCTATACTGTTTGTACCTGTTCATTGTTATTATATCAGATGTACTGTCAGTAATCATGAATATTAAAACAACCATGGGAATCATCATCAACATATGTATTCCTCCCCTTGAGATTATACATCACTGATCTTGAGGACTTGATAATCATATTCTGTTCTCATGAGGTCATGTACCTCACATCACTTCCACGGTCACTTTTAAGAATAATGGACTACAATGGGCACCATCTTCTTTTACTTTGAGTATAAATCCTCCTCATATCTGCGAGATTTTATTTCTTTAAGCACATATAATTTGTATGGGTTTCTATATCATTTTTCTATGACCTTTTCAGATTCGTCATGTATAACTTTTCATTTGGTTGATGTAAACACAATTACATTTCCTTTATATTCCATTTGATCTACACTTAGAATATTATGCTTTATCCCTTGCACTAATAAAGTATCAACGGCTCCTCTATGATTATTAATTATGGCTCTACCTTTTCAAAGAACTTTTACTCGAACATTATTTCCAAGAATAACTTTACTATATTGGTTTTGCTTGAGATACTCCATCTTGCTCTTATCTCCATTCATGTGATGAGAGCATCTGTTGTCTATGTACCATTCATCTTCTTTTTCAAATGAGCAGAGAGGAAGACCATACCTTATCTATTCTTCTTCTTTCTGCTTATTGGTGGATCCATCTTTTTCATGTCTTTTAACATCTATATTCTTATATGTTTTCTTGCCATATTGTCTGAGGCGATCCATAGATTTGTTCCTGCATTCTTTTGCTACATGCCCAAGCTTGTTACAATCATAATATCTTATTTGAGCAGAGGAATCGTAATATTTCTATTTCATATTCCTTCTATTGCAATCAATATCTTAGTGACCCAATATATTGCAAGAAAAACAATATCCTTTAAATAAGCTTGAGTAACTAGAAGCTGATGACTTTTCTATGGAGCGGTTATTTGCTTGTGATTAAAACAATCTACTTCTACAATTGGCTGTGATGTGTCCATAATTATCACATATAAAACATTCAACATTATTGATCAAATGAGAGAATCAATTAACATTTCTATAGTTAGGAGTAAATGATTTTCTTTGAAGATTCACTTTCCTTGGTTGTTGATCAGTTGATTTATTATCTCTTGGTTGAGCATTTCAGGTTTTGCATTGTTACCTTTTAATTTCCTTGCATCAACTTGTGAACTAGATTCTCCTTCAACAATTTCATGAAAACAAAGACTATATTTGATGGCGAGAGAACTTTGACTACTAAGAATAGTAATCAAAATCTTAGTACTATCTTCAAATCTCAAATGTTTATATTTTTCTTCTATTTTACCTTTTAGAATGTTTACCTCAACCTCCACTCTTTGATATTGCTTTTCCTATTCTAGATACTTCTTCTTCATATCTTCTTCAACCCTTCTTCCTTCTTCCACTTGCTCCTTTAATTTGAGAATCTCTTCTTTCAACCCATTTCTTGTTCTTCAAATGATTGAAGTAGTTCTTCATTCCACTTATCTGTTTTTTCAAGATATTCTCATAGAGAGACGATCTCAGCTTCAAGACCTTCACAATATTCTTTAGATTCCACAACAACATTTACTAATTTAATATGATCCTTGTTATCACATGCCTGCAAATTATCTTTAAAATTAACAATATTATTCAAAGAAAGATCAAGTTTTTTTCTAACTTGTCTTCTTCTGAATCAACAACTCCATCTGGCATAACAAAGGTTGTTTTGTTATCATGTTGATTTTTTGACACATTGTTAGGGATATGATTACCTGGTATTTCCCTTAATGAGCAACCCATCGGAAGGGAGCTCTAACCCCCTGATAAGATTAACCAGCTACCATTGGAAGGAAGCATCAACTTCCTCACTGAAGGCTCCAACCCTCAACACATTTGCGTACCACGTTTCATAATTTTCATATTGGATCCACCTGAACCAAAACATCAAATCTATAGGCCATGTTTCATCATATTTTCACACTAGACCCACTACCATCATTTAAGCCCAATATTAAATAACCAACTAAAACCAATCATTGTATTAAATAATTGAACCAGCTTAATCATCAATTCATGGAATAAACCATTTACTGAATCTCAAACAACCAAAGTAGCTAAATCATCTCAATTCACTGTATACTCTTCATCAGACTTGCAGAGCACCTACTGTTCATCACATAAACTAGATCATGTCACTGCAAACCTTGGTCAACCTTATGTCATAATATATATTCTATTATTATGAGACATACCTACATATATACGTTCTTTCTCTTTAGCTCACCCACGTACAGATCTAAAAAAACTGAATCACTACACTACTGAAATCAATCACTGAAACACATACTGACCTAAATCATCTCATAGCAGCATCATTAATATTCAATATTTCATAACATAATAATTTCTACCTCAACTAGCATTGTCAAACATAGATCACCAGAAAGAATTTATTGACAGACAACAGTAAACAGAACAATAATGATCAGACATCATATACAACAAAACCCTGGAATATGTACATGACCCTTACAAGACATTTCTGCATATGTACACACCTTTCAAGTGTCGATAAATGTAGGGCATGAATAGTTCAAATATTTCTCTGCTTGATAGTTGCTTTTGATATACTTTTACTTTTTAGCTTAAAGTATTTTCTTCGTTATGTTATTATTGTGTTTTTTTCATGAAGAAAATTACCAATATGCATAATAAAAGACAAGTGACACAGTATGTAGGATTGTCGGCCAGGGCCAAAACCTCTCACATCTTGAGATTAAAACCTGATCAAAATTCTTCTTCTAGATCTTCAATTGATAACTACCAAGACCATTAAAAGGACAGTTGACTCTAGTATCCTCCCAAGAACCTTGTCACTAACCTTAATTATTTGCCTCTTCCATTTCCCAAATTTCTTCTTGATCTCGAACTGCTCTCTTCGGCTCCTTCTAGAGAAACTCGGTATCTATCTTTCACAGCGCTTCTTCTCGACTTCCTTTAGAGAAACTCCATCTCTATGATCTCACTAGCTTCCTCTAGAGAATTGCGGTATCTAGATCTCTATCTTTGTCGCCCAGAACAAGTACCCCAAAAAATTCCTTCGTTAGCTAACCCCAGAATAATTCTTTCTTCACTATCCCAGAAGAAATTCTTCCTTCGTTATCCCAAAAGAAACTTCTCCTTCGCTTTCCCATAAGAAACTCTTCTTCGTTGACCCCAGAAGAAATACTCTTTCGCTGACCTAGAAGAAACCTTCTTCGCATTTCTCTTTGTAGCCTCTTTCTTCGCACTTCTCATCACCGAATGTGAGGTCGAGTGTGGCTATATATACACTTCATCTCATGTCCTTTACGCTGACATGATCACAGGAGTTAGTCTAACTCCTTCTAGCACGTTATTCCATTATTGCAGGCTGACTTGAAGAGGATAAGTGACAAGGCCTTGGAGGATATTTTACATAAAAAAGATTGACCTTTTACAAAGTGTAACATGACTTCATTACATGAAAATTACTCTATCATTTTATGGTTAGATGAAAAATAATTCCTAAAGACTCTTAATGGGAGTCTTGACTCAAAAATAAAATCTCTTGCTCATGAAACCCATGAAGCAAGAAATACAATAAATTTATTTTTCTTCTTTAGATCTCATTACATAAAATCATAATTACATGTCATTATGAAGACCGAACCTAGTTACACTTTTCAACACTCCCTCTTAACTATGGATGTATTCACAATGGTACTTGGACTTCCTCAATCTAAAGAATTTCTCATAAGAATAATTCAGATTGGTAACTCATTTGTATAGCATCATATCAACCAAAATTATTACATAGCAAGGCGTTGACTAACAAATCCATCTCTCCACAAGATCTGAGCTCAATGCTGGCGAGACCAATGATTTTTAGACATTCTCATCATTGTCTCTCTCAGAAAATCCCCTACTTGGGTACTCAAGATGTGTTCCATGAGGAATATTCTTATCTTGGACTCACCAACAATCAAATAATATTGACCCTTCATGAATACTCTTCTATTGGATGCCCTATCTCATCCTCAAAGAGTATTAGATGTGAAATGATTACCCAATCCTCCATTATATCTTCCCAGGTGAATACCATAATGACGTGTCTATATATCCCTCTCAAACAGGGAGGAAATATTCCAATAAAGGAATGTACTCATTCCTACATAAGGAATGTACCTAATATCCTCTTCGCATAGGAATTTAAAGTTTGTTCCAAGAAAGAAACTTATTTTCAGGCTCCCTCTTAACTAGGGACCTGCAACAGCTTCTTAGGTGGGGATGTTTGGTCTACCAGCTGTTTGAAGAACTCCTTTCTTCCTCGATGTCATAAATTTATTTTGTCATGGAGTCTTCATCTTTTGGGTCTTCTTCATAGGGCACAGATCATCCATCACTTTCATCCATGAGTTAATCATGTCCTTAATTATCAAAAAGTGATTCATGATTTTTCCATTTAGCTTTGCTTCATGTCATGTTTCTTTCTTCATGCCATATTTTCTAGAAGGACCTTACATCCTTCTATATGGTCTTCCTAGAAGTCATCCATAGATCTTCCCTTTGGAAGTGCTACATAAGCCCATCCAAATATTAGTTCAAAAATAAGAAATGAACACTTAAATCAAAATTACCTTTGTGATGGTCTTCCTTCATGACATCTTCCTGTAGGAATCAACATCCTGCATGCATTTTGACACATCTCCTACAAATATTCATTGTCAAGGGTCTCCATCTTTTTTTGACTCCTATCAAAGTCTTCATATATTTCTGGGAGATATTCTAGTCAGCTCTTCTTGGTCCCGGATGTTGAATGTCTTCTACCTTTGTTGCATATCTTCACGATCTCTTCCTTTCTATTCACACACTTCATTTTCAGGAGCTTCCAATAAGAATTCCTTAATTGTAGTCAACTCCTTTATGATTCATATGAGAAGATATTATGTTAATTTCATCTAGTGCGACTTATGCCTTGCTGCAATCTTCCAGAGGTCGATATCCCTTCTTCTTTTGATCATGTTTCCCAAGATGGAAATCATGATCCATATTACCTGCAACCATATGACATGAAATTATAATATTAAATACAAGAATTTATACGTCATTTACCTTTAGGTCATCTAGGTTTCTTTTAGCAGCTTATTTGATTAAAAATACCTTCAACCCCTTTATCTCCTACATATCTTATGTCATCATCCCATCAACTCCACAATTTGGAGTCCCTGATGAAACACTTGCTTCCTCTCTAGATCGGTGAACCCTCCGATGAGGATTTCATCAGAGAATCTTGAGGATCTTGCATATCCCTATCCAATAGATGTTTCCTTTTTGACTTGATGTATGATAAGACTTGTCCTAGATGACTTCTTCCTTTCCTTAAGTTTGCAATGAGGATCCCAAGAGTTATATCCTTCATATTTGACTGCCATGGTTTTTGTTCCAGACATCCTTCATGTTTCCTATGGTGATGTCACGAGCTCTTGTTTCTAATGCTTCCATGTTGCCATGATGCATCTTATTATTTATTATAGCAATATGCTATAACATAAGATTTAAAAGCTATGTCAAGACCTTTTGTGAGGGATACTATCTCGACATAGTACATATCTCTTACTTCCTCTTTTCTTGAACGTATTCTCTTCAGCTTCCTCCACTTCTTTTGTGATATGGGATTCTTCTCTTCCTCTTTGGATATTGTCCCTTTAAGAAAATATTTCATGTAATGTCAATTTTTACATCCATATCATTGAATCTCAGCTATGGTCTTCTTTCTTTTCTGAGGAGAAAATTGTGAAAACTTCCCTTTCCTTCTTGCAAATGTTTGAGTCCTTTAACCTTCGACACTTTTTCCCTCAACTTGTCTTCTTCTATCTTGCATAGAAACCACAAGTTTCCGAATGAGGTAATTTTCTTGTCCCCATGGACATTTGTTACCTTGTTCATTAGTTAGTTCATTTAGAACAATGATGATTATATTCTTATCATCTCTCCTAAATTTCATAGTTGAGATCTTATGAAGATATCCCTTTATTCTTTGATACCTCCAATTTTGTGTAGATCAGATCTAAGTCATGTGCCCTCCTTTGTCGCATCTTCAGAGATTGGTCTTACAAGCTTATCATATACATCCCTTTGATGTCTACAATACTTCTATATGAGGGGACCTTTCATAAGAATCTCGTTCCATGTATTAAGAGGAGACCTTTTTATTGATGTGTTCCATGACTTCACTTTCTTTGAGGACTATGTCTATCCCCCTTTTTGCATGAAAGGAATTTCGATGACCCAACCACCTTGTAGATCTCCTTGTAAATACGAAGTCATTTTACAAAATTTCATTAAAGAATGAAATATAGTTACTTGACAAGTGAAGATGAAATCTTAAACTTGATCAACTTTATGATGGTTGAAGAAGATGTATTAGTAATCCCTTTTGGATGACCTTCTACCAAATGAAAAATCATTTCTTCAATAAAGGAGATTTCTCCTTTTATGATGTCAACGCCTTTAGATCTAGCTTTCTTTGTTGATGGTGATTTTTGCTACTTCCTCGGACGATCTTCTTCAAGGATAAGAAGGGGATCCTATCTTCAATTAGAGGGAACTTTCTTTGTAGCTTTTGAAGATGATGGAAATGCCTTCTAGCCTTCTTTGCCCTCTAAATACTTCACCTTCTTTGGTAGTAAATGAGTGTAGATTAGAAATGCTTCTAGGGTTTCGAATTTCTTTAAGATAATATGATCTTCGTATTCAAAGTATTTTGAGATAATCTACTTTGTAGATAACTTGATGAGGGTATTTTTGGTCTTTTGATGATGACTAGAGGATCCAATGCTTTTGTTGTTGTTGAATGCTTCGTCGATGTAGATCTTGATCTTGTGCTTTGATAACCTTTGACATGCTTAGATGCCTTTCTTGAAACTCGATCCTTCAAGGTATCTTTGATTAGATGCCCTTCCTTTGACTTTAGCACCTTATCTCTGATACCATGTTGATAAATATAGGGCATGAATAGTTAAATATTTCTCTTCTTGATAATTTCTTGTGATATACTTTTACTTTTTAGCTTAAAGTCTTTTCTTCGTTATGTTATTATTGTTTTCTTTTCATCAATAAAATGATCAATATGCACAATAAAAGACAAGTGGCACAGTATGTAGGCTTGTCAGCGAGAGTGAAAACCTCTCACCTCTTGAGAGGAAAACTCGATCAAAATTTCCTTTTAGATCTTCAATTTATGAGTACCAAGACTATGACAAAGACCCTTGACTTTAGTACACTCCCAAGTACCTTGTTGCTAACCTTGATGCTCTACCTCTTCCCTTTCTCAACTTTATTCTTGATCTTGAACTGCTCTCCTCAACTCCTCGAGAAATTTGGTATATATCCTTCACAATTATTCTCCTCAAATTCCTTTAGAGAAACTCAGTCTCTATGATCTCACTGGCTTCCTCTAGAGAATCTCGATCTCTAGATCTCTATCTTTGTAACCCATAACAAGTACACCAGAAGATCCCTTTCTTCACTGAACCCAGAAGAATCCTTTCTTCGCTATTCTAGAAGAAACTCTTCCCTCCTGTATCCCAGAAGAAAATTTTCCTTCTCTTTCCCAGAAGAAACTCTTCTTCATTTACCCCAAAAAAATTACTCCTTCACTGACCTAGAAGAAACCTTCTTCGCACTTCTCTTTGTAGCCCCTTTCTTTACACTTCTCTTCACCGAATGTATGTCAAGTTACTTTCCTATAAGTGAGGCCGAGTGTGGCTATATATACACTTCATATCATGTCCTTTAGGCTGACATGATCACAAGATTTAGCCTGAATTATTATAGCATGTTCTTCCATCCTTGTAGGCTGACTTGAAGAGGATAAGTAACAAGGTCTTGGAGGATTATTTACAGAGACAAGATTAAGATTTTACAAAGTGTAACATGACTTCATTACATGAAAATGACTCTATCATTTTATGACTAGATGGAAAATAAATCCTAAAGACTCTCAATGGGAGTCTTGACTCAAAAATAAAATATCTCACTCATGAAACCGATGAAGCTAGCAATACAATATTTTTTTTTCTTCTTTAATATCATTACATAAAATCATAATTACATGTCATTATGAATACCGAAACTAGTTACACGTTTCAACATCAAGAAGCATACCCGCATATAAATTAACAAGGTCTTGGAGGATACTTTACAGAGACAAGATTAACATTTTACAAAGTGTAACATGACTTCATTACATGAAAATGACTCTATCATTTTATGACTAGATGACAAATAAATCCTAAAGACTCTCAATGGGAGTCTTGACTCAAAAATAAAATATCTCGCTCATGAAACCGTTGAAGCTAGCAATACAATATTTTTTTTTCTTCTTTAATATCATTACATAAAATCATAATTACATGTCATTATGAATACCGAAACTAGTTACACTTTTCAACATCAAGAAGCATACCCGCATATAGATTTGTCAATATTGCAGAATTGATACGCGACTACCCAAAAGTTGATCTGCATATGTATGCTATCTTTTTGAAGGAAAAATGTGTGTAGATATGTAATTACTAAATAATACCTTTGCTGCACAATATATCATCAAACAAACCCAAATTTTAGCACACACAGTAAAAGACAAACATCATAACATCATCATCACAAATCTATTAACCCATAAGCAAATTATTCAATGCGTAGTCATTTAAGATCTATAATATTTCATCCATCATCACACTCCGAGGTACACTCTTATCTCATATCAAATAATTTATTAATAAATCATATCATACACACCCTAAACACTTTGATCTCAATATCCTTATATAACTTAGGCCTTAGCCAATACCATGGGTCAAACCCTTAGTTATGTTGATCATATTCTTTGAGGGGATCAAATATATTTTGTCGCGCTCATTACTATGGGCCAATACCATGGTAAAGACCCCTAGTATTTAGAATACCATGGTGCAGAAACTGTACACGAATTTTCTACACCAAACCTGCGTATGTACGTGGATTTTCTTCATAGAACCCGTGTATACGCGAATTTGCTTCACCAAACTTGCGTATGTATGCTACTTTGCTTCATAGAACATGCGTATACGTGACATTTCTTCACCATACCTACAAATGTACGCATATTTGCTTCACATAACTTGTGTATACGTCTTAAAAATTCATCTTTATCATTCCTCTGTCTCTAAACTGATCAATCTTTCTGTCACATCTGTACTGGCATGAATACTCATCTTGCTACCATCATGTTTGCATATTTATTAAGTAGGTTTCCATCAAGGACAACATATGTTTCATAATGCCAACAATATCCCCCTTTGGATTTGATGGAAACCACTTTGGTGTTTGGTCACCATCACCTCTAGATTTTTGTAAACACGTCTCTAGATATACCAAGTTTCTCTCCCAACTCACCAAACATTCCCCAAACACCAAGCTTCTCCTCCCCTTTCACATCAAGGGAAAATGGATGACCAATGCTAAATGAATGCTTCTCTCCCTTTTTGACATGAGAATCTCGTTCCATGTATTAAGAGGAGACCTTTTTATTGATGTGTTCCATGACTTCACTTTCTTCGACGACTATGTCTATCCTCCTTTTTGCATGCAAGGAATTTCGATGACCCAACCAGCTTGTAGATCTCCTTGTAAGTACGAAATCATTTTACCAAATTTCATGAAAGAGTGAAAGATACTTACTTGACAAGTGAAGATGAAATCTTAAACGTGATCACTTTGATCATGGTTAAAGAAGATGTATTAGTGCTCCCTTTTGGATGATCTTCTACCAAATGAAAAATCCTTTCTTCACTAAACTAGATTTCTCATTTTATGATGTCAATGCCTTTAGATATAGCTTTCTTCGTTGATGGTGATTTTTGCTACTTCCTCAGATGATCTTATTCAAGGATAAGAAGAGGATCCTAGCTTCAATTATAGGGAACGTTCTTTGTATATTTTGAAGATGATGACAATGCCTTCTAGCCTTCATTGTCTTCTAAATACTTCGCGTTCTTTGGTAGTGAATGAGTGTAGATCAGAAATGCTTCTAGGGTTTTGACTTTCTTTAAGATAATACGATCTTCGTATTCAAATTATTTTGAGCTATTTTGCTTTGGAGATAACTTTATGAGGGTATTTTTGGTCGTTTGATGATGACTAGAGGATTCAATACTTTTGTTGTTGTTGAGTGCTTCTTCGATGTAGATCTTGATCTTTTTCTTTGATAACCTTCGACTTGCTTAGATGCCTTTCTTGAAACTCGATCCCTCAGGGTCTCTTTGATTAGATGCCCTTCCTTTGACTTTAGCACCTTATCTCTAATACCATGTTGATAATAATAGGGCATGAATAGTTAAAATATTTCTCTGCTTGATAATTGCTTGTGATATACTTTTATTTTTTAGCTTAAAGTCTTTTCTTCATTATGTTATTATTGTGTTCTTTTCATCAATAAAATGATCAATATGCACAATAAAAGACAAGTGACACAGTATGTAGGCTTTTTAGCCAGGGCCAAAACCTCTCACCTCTTGAGAGGAAAACCCAATCAAAATTCTTCTTCTAGATCCTTAATTTATGAGTACCAAGACTATGGAAAAGACCCTTGACTCTAGTACACTCCCAAGGACCTTGTCACTAACCTTAATGCTCTACCTCTTCCCTTTCTCGACTTTCTTCTTGATCTCGAACTGCTCTCCTCGACTCCTAGAGAAATTTGGTCTCTATCCTTCACAATTCTTCTCCTCAAATTCCTTTATAGAAACTTAGTCTCTATGATCTCACTGGCTTCCTCTAGAAAATCTCGATCTCTAGATATCTATCTTTGTAACCCAGAAAAAGTACCCCAGAAGATCCCTTCCTTCGCTGACCCCAGAAGAATCCCTTCTTCGCTATTCTAGAAGAAACTCTTCCTTCTCTATCCGAAAAGAAACTTCTCCTTCTCTTGCCCAGAAGAAACTCTTCTTCATTTACCCCAAAAGAAAATACTCTTTCAGTGACCCAGAAGAAACCTTCTTCGCACTCCTCTTTGTAGCCTCTTTCTTCACACTTCGCTTCACCGAATGTATGTCGAGTTACTTTCCTCTAAGTGAGACCGAGTGTGGCTATATATACACTTTATATCATGTCCTTTAGGTTGACATGATCACAAGAGTTAGTCTAAATTATTATAGCATGTTCTTCCATCAAGTAGGCCGACTTGAAGAGGATAAGTAACAAGGTCCTGGAGGATACTTTACATAGACAATATTGACCTTTTACAAAGTGTAACATGACTTCATTACATGAAAATAACTCTATCATTTTATGACTAGAAGGCAAATAATTCCTATAGACTCTTAATGGAAGTCTTGACTCAAAAATAAAATATCTTGCTCATGAAACCCATGAAGCTAGCAATACAGTAAAATTATTTTTCTTCTTTACATATCATTACATAAAATCATAATTACATGTCATTATGAATATTGAAACTAGTTACACTTTTCAACATCAAGAAGCATACCCACATATAAATTTGTCCATACTACAGAATTGATACGCGACTACCCAAAAGTTGATCTGCATATGTACGTGATATTTCTGAAGGGAAATTGTGTGTAGATATGTAATTACTAAATAATACCTTTGCTGCACAATATATCATCAAACAAACCCAATTATTGGCAGACACTGTAAAAGACAAACATCATAACATCATCATCACAAATATATTAACCCATAAGGAAATTATTCAATGCGTAGTCATTTTAGATCTATAATATTTCATCCATCATCACACTCCTAGGTGCACTCTTATCTCATATCAAATAATTTATTAATAAATCATATCATAGACACCCTAAACACTTTGATCTCAATCTCCTTATATAACTTAGGCCTTAGCCAATACCATGGGTCAAACCCTTAGTTATGTTGATCGCATTCTTTGAGGGGATCAAATATATTTTTTCACACTCATTGCTATCGGCCAATACCATGGTAAAGACCCCTAGTATTTAGAATACCATGGTGCAGAAACTGTACACGACTTTTCTACACCAAACCTGCGCATGTACATGGATTTCCTTCATAGAACCCGCGTATATGCTAATTTGCTTCACCAAACCTATGTATGTATGCTACTTTGCTTCATAGAACATGCGTATACGTGACATTTATTCACCATACCTACAAATGTAATCGTCTTTGCTTCACATAACCTGCGTACATGTCTTAAAACTTCATCTTTATCATTCCTTTGTCTCTGAACTGATCAATCTTTCTATCACATATGTACTAGCATGAATACTCATCTTGCTACCATAATGTTTGCATATTTATTAAGTAGGTTTGCATCAAGGACAACATATGTGTCATAATTCCAACAATATCCCCCTTTGGATTTGATGGAAACCACTTTGGTGTTTGGTGACCATCATGTCTAGATATCTGTAAACACATCTATAGATATACCAAGTTTCTCTCCCAACTCACCAAACATTCCCCAAACACCAAGCTTCTCTCCCCCTTTCACATTAAGGTAAAATGGATGACCAATGCTAAATGAAGGCTTCTCTCCCTTTGTTGACATGAGCATTGTAGAACTGATCTACTGGAAACTCTGAATATTGACGATGCTCCTCCTGATAACATGTTGAATTTTTTGAAGATATACAAATAAGTACATGACTTTATGTCTCAATGAGACATGGCCTTGCCTATCACCAATGACTCATGCTTACATTGATCACCCAACACAGTGGGGTTACATATTTGACTCAACATTACATGCCCAAAATGATGGGATTACATGACTTGACCACAATAGTCCATACATGACTGAATTTTACAATGATTTATAACATAGGTATTTACATGACCTTTACATCAAGAGACAGATATGGAATTTATAACCAAGTCCAAATACCTCAATAAGTCCATCATAGTCATCAACATATAGGATCCGCACCATAAGCATTTGTCAGCAACAACATGAACAACAATATGCACATTTTCATCATCAATTTGCAAGATAAGACAATGTAGCTTTAATATCATCAACCTGTGACCAAGTATGCAACATAATATTTTCCATAGAGATCTACTATCAACTCATCCTGTTGACCTCATCAAGGTAAACTTGTTCTTTTCCTTAGTAAGAAGAGCCTCCATCCATGTTCATCAAAGGCATATGGATCTTTTGTAGCATAACAACATATCTTTTCATGCATCAATCAACATATGTGAGAACCAAGCATATCATCATAAAGTAAGATAGAGCATCATTCCTCAAAAAATATACCATGTGCAACATATCATGTACATGTGAGAATCGAGCACTATACGCATCATCATCCATAACTGCACCTTATGAAACTTATGCATCTTTGAAGGCATAATGATAGAAGCATAAAAGTAATGAATGAAATTCATCATCATCAAATAATGAGGTTTCATAATCAAGCTCTGTTTATCTCCTTGAACTTATGAAGATCAACATGTAAGCAACATAACATATGTAGCATATGCATAATCAAAAGAATCTTCTATCATAAATATGATCAATATCATCATAAATACTATATGGCTCAAGCAATATATAAGTATCATCCATGATTTCATCTAGGAAACCCATGACAAAAAAAAAAATAGCATGATGCGACATATAGTCATCATTCAAAAACTTCAGCAACATAAGTATCTTCAAAAACATCATTAATATAAGAATCATTATGTAACAAGAAATTCTCAAGCAATCATAATGACAACAAAGCATTGTTAGAAGCATAACAAATGTTCCCCGTGAATTCGTGCCAAGTGTTCGTTGTCAGAATTGATCACATTAGCTCATTTATCAATTAGGTCATTAAAGCATCTTCATCAATCAGTAAATACATCAAAGCATCAATGCCATATTGTAGTAATTCATAAACCATCATTAGCCAATAACAATTCTAAGTAGCATCCATAGACTATAACCATCCAAAGTCAGAACTAGAAAGCCAAATAATAACTAACTGAAGCATAGAAGAACTTCTCCTTAGGACAATCCTACTGTTTCTTCATCATAGAGAAACATACTTGATTATCTAGATCTGAACTAGCATATATACAAGAATTTCCTTCGTAGGTTCCATGTAAAAAATGTAAAATGTTGAATTTTCATAACCACATCTCCCCTTGAGCCTGTATTATTTGTACTTGTTCACTATTACTATATCATATGTACTATTAGTAATAATGAATATTAAAACAACCATGGGAATCATCATCAACTTATGTATTTCTTTGCATGAGATTATATATCACTGATCTTGAGGACATGATAATCATCTTATGTTCTCATGAGGTCATGTATTTCACATCACTTCTACAGTCACTTATAATAATAATGGATTGCAATGGCCACCATCTTATTTTACTCTGAGTCTGAATCCTCCTCATATATGCAAGAATTCAGTTCTTTAAGCACATATAATTTGTATGGGATTCTATATCCTTTTGCTATGACCTTTCCAGATTCTTCATCTATAAATTTGCATTTGGTTGATGTAAACACAATTACATTTCCTTTATCAGCCATTCGACCTACACTTATAATATTCTGCTTTAGCCCTTGAACTAATAAAGTATCCACTGCTCTTCTATGAATATTCAGATGTAGATTTTGCTAGAAGTATTCATGATCGAGCATCAGCCTTATGTTATTTAATGAACATGGGGTCAACTGCAGTTTCTTGGAGTTGCAAGAAGCAAGCTACAATGCCCACTTCTTTAGTAGAAGCATAATATATCTCATAATGGGAAACAACATGTGAAATTATTTGGTTGCACAAAGTTTTGCAGGATTTAGGCATTCCTCAAGCAGAAGCCACATATTTATTCATCGATAGCCAGTCAACCATAAAGATTTCCAAAAATTCAGTTTTCCATTCCAAAATAAAGCATGTGGACACAAAGTATCATTACATCAGAACTCTCATTACAAAGGATGTCATCACGTCGATATATTGTCCTTCAGGAGATCAGATCTAAGATATTTTCACAAAACAACTTGCCAGGATCAAATTTACTAAGTTTAGGGATGAACTTGGTACTTGTTGTAATGTACCTTTGGATCAAAGGTGGAAATGTTAGATGATCTAAAACACATAAACTATAGTTTAATTATTTAGAGTCTAATATTCATTTATTTAGAATATTTAATTAAATATTGGAGACATTTTAGAATAACTAATTGTTGTAAAATATATGACATCTAGAAAGGTGTCGTTTCTTAGGAACTAATTTAGGAAAATAGTTAGGAGTTTTTTTAATGACAACATTAAATGTAAATGAACACTTGTAAACGAAATAAGTGATCCATAACAAAAATAGTTTAGGGCACTAGCTTATTTAAATCTTTTTTCTCTTCCCTTGCAAGAATGTTGCGTGATTGTGTGTAAAATCTTGCAGATTTTACGTAATTTTCTTTTCCTTATTAATAAAATATACGTGTCTGAGGAGACTTCTGCTATTAAAAATGAAAAAAAAAGTAGATATGATGCCTTATAGGCAGGAACTTATCTCAAAAAGATGATCTCTTATATGATAAGTTCAATATTGATACAAGGAAATGAGGCAATGGAAAATTAGTTGGGATAAAGCAAGATGTGGAAAGAAACTTAATAATATTTGGTAGTAAATATCATGCGGGAAATAATGTGAAGTATTCATAGCTGGAACAAAAACACAAATGTATAAATTTTTTATAACACTAGACTATTCTCAAGAATTTAGGTGCAAGTGTTAAAAAAATCATTGTACTAGATGTAGAACCTATGCAGAATAGGGACCTATTAAATACAATAGGGTAAGTGTAAAGATCAACTTTTTCATTTCCTACTGGGAAGTAAAACCTTAATTTATCGAGTACAGAAAGAAAAAGGAAATATTACAAGAGTAGGAATAATATAAATGGTGAA
Organism: Pinus tabuliformis; assembly: GCA_031772625.1. Classification (NCBI taxonomy): domain Eukaryota; kingdom Viridiplantae; phylum Streptophyta; class Pinopsida; order Pinales; family Pinaceae; genus Pinus; species Pinus tabuliformis. Next base: position 1,092,813,009 of record CM062819.1, read on the forward strand.
GAATTGATTGCTACAGGCTAACAAAAGTAATTAATATTCAAGTCTATCTAGGAGAAAGTGGTACCAAATCATAAAGAAAATTGTTCCATATAAACAAATTGTTCCATATGAAGTGGAGTCCAGAAGAAATTATGTGTAGGACAAAAGAAAACTCCTAACAAATATTATTGGAATCTAGTGAAAATATATATATCTATATATCCATGAGTAAATGTATGTATAGATAGATATAGGTGTATATGGCACGAGATATGAATGAAGGAACTCAAATTGTAAATTGAGAATATTAGCAAATTATATTAGCAAGATTTTTTACCCTAGGAAGGAGAAACATGCAGTGCATTCAAAAATTTTAAGACATGGAAAGATATGTAAGTGCCAATAGAAAATGAGTTAAAAGAGGGATTAAGAAACCATATCCTACAAATATGAGTTAGCACAATACAAAAGGTACTGAGAAATGAATTTTTAATATTAATATTGGAACAAGTGGAAAAATTTCTATTAAGGAAAGAGATGCTAATAGCCTAACTAAAGCACAAGTATTCCAAAGATTATACCCTTATTCATTAGAGGGAATTACGATGACCCTGAAATGGGAAAACAAACTTGTGATTGTAAACTTGAATAACCAATTTTTTTTCGGATACATAAGGAATATAAGGTAAAAAAATTGTAACCAAGGAAATTGGTGGACAGAAGGCTACCTTAAGGAAAACTACCTATGCAAAAGACCGGCCACACACACACACACACACACAGATATATATATATATATATATATATATATATATATATATATATATATATATATATATATATATGAAATAGAATATGACCATAAATGGTGGATAATGAGTCACAAAAATAACAACGCAGGTAGGATAATGAGAGAGTACCAAGATGAAAATAATAGTAATATTGGCATTCTAACTGCCCAAGAAACTAGAAAAACGTGAAGAAACTTAGAAGTAGTGTTGAAAAGATGCAAAAAACCATCAGCCTTACACAAAAATTTATAATAGTAAAATAAACCAATGATAAAATTAAGTGTAAAAAATGTAATCCCTTAAGAGAAATTGCAATAGACACTAACAAGGGAAAACAAAATATTGGATTGGTATCACTCTTAGGAATTAAATGGTCTCACAATGGTATGGGATTAGGGATCCATATTGTGGTTTCATTGGAAAATTTCACAACTGAGAGGTTTATTGAACCAAAAATTATTATAAAGAGGTTGATTGTAATGATGTCACTGGAGAAACTAGGAATGTTTATAGGAAATATACGAGTAGCCTAATAGGGTGGTGAGACCTTAAGATAAAAATTGCTAAATGGTGCAGCCAAACCATGAAACTTAAACTTGAATTCTAGTAGTATATTGTCTTAATATAAAAATATATACATAGGAGTGAAAATGTACAAAATCTATTATCTCAAAATCAGAGCCTGGGAGGCTGCTGACCAGGAAGACCTTAAGTAACTATTTCAAACCTACTTAGGCTGAGGCTTAGCATCCCCAACCTGAGAGGGCTCTCTCAAAGGATTTATGATTTTTTAATTATAATTAAGATGGCTAACTCTTGTACAACAAATGCAGAAATATAAGTGGTGGAAACACAACTAGAAGGTATCCATTGGGCTTATGGAGTCAAAATCATTTCAGTATAACAAGGATATCAACCTTACATAGAAGTCAAGACAATTAGAATTCTATCATTCAGAACATACCAACAAGATATGGGACAACACAGTTTATAAATATGTGAAGGAAATTAGAGCACAATCAGTGATTTCTAAGTAATCACACATCTATACTACTACAAATACTGAGGAAAGGACAATACACAACATTCTGAACAGTAAATTCCTTATGATTCTTGAGAAGTAAAGCCAAGTCTTGTATTACTAAAACAAAGTCAATACATAGCACAATAGTTCCAATTTATCTGAAATTTTCCAACCCTTTGTACATTGCCCTCTCTCCTATATATAGAATTCTTTTACAAGGCTGAGATTCCTCCTCCAACATGAGGGGAACTCGAATTCTACTTCCTATGACTCCTATTCAAACTTTAACTACCTATTAAATGTAACAAACTGCTAACTAGACTTTTTAGACCCCTAAGGAAATTAGGAGTCTAACTCCATATCATGCTAATAATAGCATTAATTACAATCAATTCTCGTTCTTTGACAAGTGGTCTGTTTTAATTTAGCTGTGGTGGATGTTTGTAGCTTCCTGCTGGCCCTTAATGTCACATCTCTCAATTGCTCCTGAAAAGTAGGAAACTGCCCCTGTTTATCTGCTTTTGGTTTTCCTCAAAGATATTCAAAACCAATGAACCATGTCCTTCTTCTTTGATTATACAAAAATGTATTAGAGTGCCACGTCCTTTATGTGCTATCGGCCTTTCCCATGTGTGATGACAAGACCTCCTCCAAGCTGTCTGACATATCATGAACTGTAGTAACTATGATCACTTTATAACAAAAAGTTTAGAGTTCAAATATATGTTTCCTCCACCTGTTTCTTCCCTTGTTGAATGTTGACACTTGTTACATGATCCTTTGAAGAGATTCCTTTTTCAAAAATTTCCCCTCGGTCCCTCAAAATTGGTTGACTGAGTTTTAATTATGTAGCTACAGCAGTTTCGTAGCGCGCTACGAAACTGCTGTGCATTAGGCATCATCTTCAACAGTTTCATAATGCGCTATGAAACTGTTGTGTAATCACCAAAACACAGCTTAATACCAAAAATTTGCTATCTTTAGCTTCCTTATATTTAAATATTGTTTTCAACTGCTCCAAATCTTTTCAAAACTGAGTGGAGATGTATGATTCTTCAAGAAAAAATGCAATAAGGAAAACCATCAAAATTTGGAACATAACCTTACTTGATGTGTGACTTCCTTAAGGAGATCTTTCCCGCTGGCTTAGCTGCAACTTCAACTCTTCAATTTGTCTCTTCATAACCCTGTTCCCAGCTCTAAGTTTCATATTAACTCTCATGATGAACATCGCTTCATTTATTGCAGGGACTGACCAGGTATAATATTGTGCATTACAGTCAACCACCTCGAGTATTTGGATTGATTTATCTTCCCACAGAGCTTTCATTTTGTCAAAATGAGCTTCCCTAATTGCATGCTTCCTAGAGGCTTTCTTCAATATAGCAATCTCAATATTAGCTAACCTCAACTTATTTTTCAATTCTTCAACACTACATTCCTCTTGCGGGATGATTTCCTTTCCCTTATCTTCTTTATGCAGTTGTGATGATGATTGTAATGAAGTCACAGGTCTGTCATGGGTTTTTGTGATCTCCTCTGTTTCACCTATTTCTGGAAGCATCTCTTGTATCTGTTTGAACTTCCTTGTCATGGGTCTTCTTGGCTTAAAGACAAATTGAGCAACCTGATCATCAAACTTGAGCTTTTTCGAGGCTTTGGTTCTTTTAGTCTTGTCTTTACCTGGTGTTATCAAATCTGCTTGAACCAGGGGAGATTCTTCAATGTCAATGGCCTGTAGTAAGTCATTCAAGTTCCCTTTTGAAACAGGGCTTTCCTCAGCAACCACCTTCTTGCCTTTTTCCTTAGCTAATTGACTCCTGGTCATTCTTCTGTGGACTACTTCTCTTGCAGATGATTCACGTCTACCTTATTCGACCTGAGTTTTCCTTTTTAGGGACTGCTGGGGTGTTTCCTGGATAACCATTGATCTGGCGGGCTCCCTTACTTGTTTCCTAGCTTTCAATTTGGTGAAACTCTTGGATCTTTCTGTATGATGACCAGTTGTTGGTGGAGAAATTTTCACAGCTTGGGGACTGAGACCAGTTTCATTTTTAAAACCAGATATAAACATAACCGTGGGCCAGTCTCTACCTACTCTCTGGAGTTCATGCAGAACGATCAACTTAACTAAGCCATGGTGAAAGAATGAGGTCTCACGGGCTTCTTTCCTTAGCTGCACCTTGTCACACATTTTTCTTAGGCTACGAAATAAGTAGAAAGGTAAATCAAGAGATATTTTTCTTGTGAAATGCAGCAGAAGCTTGAAATGATATGAATACACCTTGTTATATCTCCCTTCACAGGTAAGGTATCTTTGTATGCAGGTAAGCAGATTGGCATATGAGTCCTTGACATAATTTCTAGGCACGGACTTGTTTAAATCTGAGTCAATGAACTCCGGCTTCAGAAATTATTTGCAGGGAGTCATATCAAATTTAAATTTTTTAAACCAGCTTTCTTGTACCCTTGGAATCTCAGTAACTTTGGATATTACTTCTAGTGAGATTTGCAATTCAAGCATCCCAACATTTGAATTCAGTCCTGTGAAATTTAAGGCAAATTCCTTGGTTATTTGCAAATGACCTCCCTGGAGTTTCTTGCAAAAATTCCAACATCCAACCTGCTTGAATGCCTACTCAACTTCTTTGTTACTCAAGATAATGTCTACCCTGTCAGGTTCGTTCCTCAAACATCTACCTGACCTGTGCTCTTTTCTTTCTGGAGATCCTTCCATGAGACTTCAACGGAATGAAGGTTTGAAATACTGGCACTGCTCAATCTTCGATCCCTGCCTTGCTTGAATGGTTGCCTCAATTGATATACAATGCATTCAAATTGAACGCTTGTATATTTTTTCCTCATGCAATGAATACAATCATAATTATGACTGTGAATGTCTGGCTCTTCTTGAAACTTGCAATCTGAGTGTACCAAGGTACCTAACGATTGTAATAATGAAGATAAGCGGTTGGACATGATATGTGAAGTGTATAAGCTGACAGTGGATGATGCAACCATAACTGGACTTGATAGATCTGACAATTATGAAAGATTTGCTACGGATTGCACGAATCTCCGATTCGTAGTGCAGCTAGTGTAAAATCTGGATTATGCGCTATGAAATCACCTAAAGCATGTTGCACTGCGAAAACACCTAAAAAGGATTTATGCGCTGCGAAAATACCTAAAAATGATTTATGTGCTACGAAATCACCTAAAGAGCTTTGTAGCACATAATAACCTTTGAACAAAGCTGACACATGGAAATTGTGTGAGTTATGAGACCAGTGATGAATGAGGATGAATGGTTGACCTTTATTTAAGCATACCATCAAGACTCCTAAGACTTAGACTCTAAGACAAACAAAAAAAATCAAACCTAGACTAGCACCGAACTTTTACCATCAAACTAATGTGAGCAATTTGGGAATTAGGATTCTTAAGTGATAATAGTGGCTCCACTTGGGATAGTGTGCTCCTGTAGTACACTAAGAACTCGCAGGTCCAGTGCTTCATCCATTTTATGACAAACATAGATCTGCTTGACGAGCCTCTTTTTCCAGCTTCTTGGGCCTTCACCTCCGGATTAAGCCTTTTGTTCAGCTTGTCATTATTTGCAACAAAATAAAAACTGATAAAACGGGTATATACAATGTTCTGAGAAACTGATAGCATTTCAATCAATGATAATGCTTTAGGAGCCTTCCATTAACAGGTCCTCCAGCATATGGTTTTCCATCAATTTCTTGCAGAATGTAAGTATTGTTTCCATGGAAAGCAGATATTTGATATGGGCCTTTCCACAAATTTTCAAATTTACCATGCTTACCTTTTTCTTCAGTTCTAGCTTCCCATTTTAGCACTCTATCATGGATCTGAAAAGTAACTTCTTTGATCTTCTTATCAAATGTTCTCTTGATTCTGTTCTGACTTTGTTGATGACTGTCATACACCTCATTCCTTTTCTCATGTAAGGCTATCAACTGATTGATCCTTCTTTGTACAACGTTTGGTTCCTCCTCTAATCCTTGAATATGCTTCATTACAGGTACTCCAAGTGATGTTGGAAATATGGCTTCAACACCGTATACTAACTCATATGGAGATGTTCCAATGGATCTCTTTTTACAAATCTGGTTAGCCCACAAAGCATACTTCAATTTCAAATGCCAAGCTTTCTTGTTTTCTTGCAGCACCTTCTTAATGATCCTCACAAGGCTTTTATTTGATGATTCGGCAAGGCCATTTCCTTGTGGATAATAAGCAGTAGAGTGTCCAAGAGAAATGTGATACTGATGGCAAAAATCAATCATATTCTTGGACTTAAAAGCTTGAGCATTGTCAGTTATAATCTTCGTTGGGCAACCAAATCTTGATAATATATTATTTTCTAGGAAAGAGATAATCAATGAATCATTTGCTTGCGTTGTTGGGACCACTTCTATCCATTTGGCGAAGTAATCAGTGGCTGTGAGAATTCAGTGATGCTGACCTGATGAAGGAGGATGAATTTCCCCTATAAAATCCAATCCCCATTGTTGGAAGGGCGCTTCAACATATATGGGAACCAAAGGCAAAGGCACAAGCTTCCAATTTCCTTCAAATATTTGACACTCATGACATGTAGCTACCTTTTTATAGATATCTTTGAACATAGTTGGCCAAAAATATCCAGCCCTCAGGACTTTGTTTGCAGTAGCTTTCCAATAGTGATGTCCTCCACAATCTCCCTTATGGAATTCATCAATTACTTTATCCGCTTCTTCTTCAAGGAGACAATTTAACAATATCCCTCCTGCATCTTTCCAAAAAAATTTTTGGTCATACACAAAATATCTTAAAGATTTCAGCTTGACAAACCGGGCTTTGGACTTTGAAAGATTAGCAGGGGCTCTATTATGCCGCAGAACAAATGCTACGTCCTTGTACCATTCTGAAACCAAGAATTTTCATTTATTTGGACCAACTCCTCTTCATTTTCGGAAATTTCTGAGATCTCTGTACTCAAGTTAATGTCAAGACAGTCCAAATTTGATTGTGTCAGCAACTTGGCTAAGCCTTTACTCTTTACCAATTTGGTGGGTTTAATCTCAATGTCATACTCTAACAATCTTTCTATCCACTTACCCCTTTTTCCATCCGGATCAACCTGTGTTAGAATATCCTTTATAACATCATTTGGAACGTAAGCAACAATGTGAGAATGCAAAACATAGATTCTGAAATCCTTTATTGCTTTCACCAAGGTGTAAGCTTGCTTCTCTAGGATATTGTACTTCAGTTCAACATTAGCTAATGTCTTGCTAAGGAAAGAAATAGGTTGTTCAGTACCTTGATTTCCTTTTTGCAGAAAAACTCCAGCAATTGTATCTTCAGAAGCAAATGTAAAATTAAGGAATTCCTTGGTTAAATCTGGGCTAATAAGTACTGGTGCTTGTGTGAGTGCCTTCTTGATCTCCTCAAAAGATTTCTTTGCTTCAGCTGTCCACTTAAAATCTACTCCCTTTTTCAACATTTGACAACTTCAACAAAGTTAGGAATGAAGCGTCTAACAAAGTTGACTTTTTCCAAGAAAGGATTGAATCTCTTTCCTACTTCTTGGCAGATATAACTTTTGAATTGCACTAACTCTATTAGGATCAATCCTAATTCCTTCTTCAAAAATGATATGAACAAGAAGTTTGCCTAATGTTAAAGCAAAAATACTTTTAGTGGGATTAAGAGAAATACCAAACCTTCTACATTTCAACAAAACTCTTTCAAGGTGCTTCAAATGATCTTCTTCTCTCTTTGAAAAAACTGTGATGTCATCAAGATAAACCACCACTGATTTATCCTTTTCTTCAGCAAAAGCAATATCCATTGCTCTCTGCAAAGTGGCCCTTGCATTCATGAGACCAAAAGGCATCTTGGCGTACATGAATGTTCCCCATGGCGTTGTGAAGGTTGTTTTCTCTTGATCATCTGGATGAACAAGAATCTAATTGTACCATGAGAAACCATCAAGCATAAACATCCTTTGCGAACCAACAATGTTTTGCAGAATCAGATCCATCTTGGGAAGAGAATAATTATCTTTCAATGAAGCTTTATTCAGATTTCTGAAGTCTATACAAATCCTGATCTCTCCATTCTTTTTTCTAACTGAGACCAAATTAGCAAGCCAATTTGAGAATCTGATTGGAACAATAATCTTAGCATCAAAAAGTTTTTTCACTTCATTTTCAATCAATGACATAAGGAGAGGATTAATTCTTCTTAACTTTTTCTTGAAATGTTTTTCATTCTCCTTAATAGGAATGGTATGCTGTATAATTGAGGAATCATATTGTTTCAAGTAATCATAACTCCATGTAAAAACATCAAGGAACCTTTTCATCATCTCAACATATTTAGCCTTCATATCAGCTGAAAGAAATTTCGAAATCTTAACCATCTTAGGTACAACTGAATCCCCTAAATTGCAACTTTCTACCTCTTCCTCATTAGCTTGTAATTTTGGAGCTTTGAACACATCATTTTGATCAAACAATTTCTCAAGGGGAATGAGACCCTTTGGAATTAAGTTTTTTTTTAATTGTAAGACTTCAGACTTCTCCTTTGATTCCACAAACATATTTTGCTGATCCATTTGAGTGCTCTCAAATTCTTCCCTTAACTCAATGAAATTCTTTACCTGCTGATCATCCTCAAAGACCTGCCAATTAGTGATGTTATTTGGTATAACTGGTCGGTGACGAACCTCCACCTCATACTTTTCAGAAGAGTGCATAGGAATAATAAAAAGGCTGGCAGAAACAACAAGTGAGTCTGCAATAGAGTTTTGGTCTCTGGTTTTGATGGTGAAAGAATAGGCCTGAAACTTTTCCAACATATCCAACACTAAGTTTATATTTTCCCTCATCCTTACATCCTTGGTTTGGTAAGCACCTTCCACTTGTTTAATTACCAATTCAGAATCTCCACAAATAGCAATGTTTATAGCCTTCAACTTTAACAAAGCTTCTAAGCCCAAAATAAGAGATTGGTACTCGGCCATATTGTTAGTGCAATCAAAATTTAGCTTGTAGGAGAGAAACTTACTTTCCTTATCAGGACTTGTGCTCCAAATCCTAGCTCCTGCCCCTTCTCTTCCCGCTGATCCATCGAAGTATAATGACCACCAGCCTATTGTGTCTCTTTCATTTCCTTGCTGACCTCCTTGACACTGATTTTCTTAAAGCCTCTCTTCTGATTCTCCTCCAACTGATTCATTGAAAAGAATGGCTGATCCGAGACCATTATCAAATGAATAAATAGGAAAATTTTGAGGTTTGTCTTTGCTGCTTACCATATAAGCAATTCTGGTCTCCCGATACAACCTCCTTTTCTCACCAAAAACAGGAATAGTATCATAGGTAAGGTCCATCTGCATCGTGCGTTTGATCTTTGCTGCCCACGATCTTGAAAGAAGCATCCCAAACTTAGGTGGAATGTCGGCCACAACAATGTCCATGACAATTGTCTTTGCTGTAATTTGTGTGATACCCACAACAACATCTTTAATCAAACCAATGCATTGAACTCTTTTTGAATCAAACGAAAATAAATCCTTATATGGTCTAGTTACCTGTAATCCCAATCTTTCCATGATCACCTTGGGCATAAGATTATGAGATGCCCCTGAATCTAACATAGCATTATGTAAGGTCATATCATGAATGCTAATGCTTATGTAGAAAGGAGGAAACTCCTCATTCTGTTCATCTTCAAGTCTTGGACCTAAGTAAAGAATAGGATTATCTTCTTGTACATTTAAGATATCAGCTACTCCTGGTTGTGAATTGAGCATTTCAACAATCTTACTTCTGTATTTGTCTACCTTGAGGATTTCACTAAAGGGGACTGATATTTTGATTTTTTCAATCTCATTCTCAAGGTAAAAAACAGAAACAGTCTTCTCAATTTCTTTAGTAGGGGATGGAGCTTGAATATCCTTTTTGCCAGGTGGAGAATCATTTTTACCTTCAGCAACCTTTGAGTTGTCCTTCTTGTCTTCAACAACATTTGAGGCATCCTTCTTGGGCTGTGCTTTGCTTGTTGTAATGGGCGCGTTTCTATTCCTGAGATTGTACTGCTTTTGCATCTCAAAGATAGCATGCTGATAGCCCTTTAAATAGTCTGAAGGTTCCTCTCCTGGTTTTGTCATACTGGACTCATCATGTTCTTCCTTAGTCAAGGAAATCCCTGGCACTTCTTCATCAAGACAATGGATGGACTCCTTAGGAATTTCAGGTTCATCTTTTTCATCCACCAAATTTTGCTGGAAAGGAGGTCTTACTGGAGGATCCGGCTGTTGATTCCTATTTTCTCTTGGCCTTTGCTGATTTTGAGGTCTTCTGAACTGAGGATTTCTAAATTGAGGTTCCTGCTGCGCTGGAGGAGCAGAGGTATTCCCAAGAGCCAACCGATCCATCAGCTTTTCCATGGTCTTCATCATTGAGTCAAACTTATCTTCTGGAGCTGAAGTGGAAGGTTTCTCTTCTTCTTTCAGTTTAGCTTTTGCCATCTTTGATTTCTTAGCAGCAATCATGTTTACTTCCACTTTAATTGCATCGTTTTGCATGTCACTAAGAGTAGAAGAATCCCTTTCTCTAAGTAACGGAGATAAGTCAGAATCAAATGCTTTGGCGTATCTCAGTTGTGCAAAGGCCCCAGGAGGTTTCAAATGGACTGGGATGGAATTGTATATTTTATTAAACCTCTTGGAGAAGTTTTGAATGGTTTCATCAAGTGCTCTTCTAAGATTGTTGTATTCAGTAAGAGCTTGGATAGGATTAGTTCTGTTTCCCCACTTCCTCTATGTCAACAAAATCATTGAATCTGTCTACATGTTCTTCTGCTGTGATTTCTTCATCCCCACCCCATGTTGGAATTCTAGCAGCATATTTGTTGGGAAGGTCATGTAAAATAGCAGGGAGGGCTAGTGGAGCATACCTAGAAGGTACTACCATAATTAATGGAGGAGCATTGATGACAGGTACTATAGGGACAGAGGAACCAGAATTGATATGAGGTGGATTTCCTAGTGTCTGATAACTACTAGGACTAGCAAAGGCAGAGGATAAAGTGCTGATACGAAAAGGACTATTTGGACTTTGCAAACCACTGACAAATGTACTCCAATTTGGAAGGGGTAGACCAATTTTAGATTTGAGTAAGACTTCAAAAGGATCAAGCTCTTTGAGTTTATTTAAATCTTCCTCTTCTAACAACAATTCAGAAGTAACAAACTACCATCTTTTTGTCACACTAAGGATGAAGTATTGATACCTATTTTTTGTAAATCTAAAATAATTCCAATAAGTTCTTCTTTGTTTTCAGACCTCAACAACACCTCATGAATCTTATCATCAACAATTTTGTCCTCATGACTTCTTGAAAATTCAGAGAGCAAAGATTTTGAAAAAGATGGAGTACTTGGTGTTTTAGTAAATCTTTGTCTGCTCCTTGAAATGGTGTTTGGATTGTCCACAGGAGTAGGTCGATCTGGGTCATTATTTCTCCATTTATATCTCCCTCTCGAAGCCACCTTTTAAACTTTTGAAAATGTATGGAGTCACCAAGGTAGATTGCAGCCTCGAAAAGTCTTCTGAGCTCCCGCTACCTTCAGAAGTTCAGTCTCTTGATTTCGGGAATGATTAATCTTCAGGTCCCCGACAGACGCACCAAAATGTTATCTCAAAATCAGACCCTGGGAGGCTACTGACCAGGAAGACCTTAAGTAACTATTTCAAATCTACTTTAGGCTGAGGCTTAGCCTCCCCAACCTGATAGGGTTCTCTCAAAGGATTTATGATTTTTTAATTATGATTAAGATGGCTAACTCTTGTACAACAAATGCAGAAATATAAGTGGTGGAAACACAACTAGAAGGTATCCATTGGGCTTATGGAGTCAAAATTGTTTCAGTATAACAATGATATCAACCTTACATAGAAGTCAAGACAATTAGAATTCTACCATTCAGAACATACCAAAAAGATATGGGACAACACAGTTTATAAATATGTGAAGGAAATTAGAGCACAACCAGTGATTTCTAAGTAATCACACATCTATACTACTGCAAATACTGAGGAAAGGACAATACACAACATTCTGAACAGTAAATTCCTTATGATTCTTGAGAAGTAAAGCCAAGTCTTGTATTACTAAAACAGAGTCATATACATAGCACAATAGTTCCAATTTCTCTGAAATTTTCCAACCCTTGGTACATTGCCCTCTCTCTTATATATAGAATTCTTTTACAAGGCTGAGATTCCTCCTCCAACATGAGGGGAACTTGAATTCTACTTTCTATGACACCTATTCAAACTTTAACTACCTATTAAATGTAACAAACTGCTAACTAGACTTTTTAGAAACCTAAGGCAATTAGGAGTCTAACTCCATATCATGCTAATAATGGAATTAATTACAATCAATTCTCGTCCTTTGACAAGTGGTCTATTTTAATTTAGCTGTGGTGGATGTTTGTAGCTGCCTGCTGGCCCTTAATGTCACATCTCTCAATTGCTCCTAAAAAGTAGGAAACTACCCTGTTTATCTGCTTTTGGTTTTCCTCAAAGATATTCGAAACCAAAGAACCATGTCCTTCTTCTTTGATTATACAAAAATGTATTAGAGTGCCACGTCCTTTATGTGCTGTCGACCTTTCCCATGTGTGAAGAGAAGACCTCCTCCAAGCTGTCTGACATATCATGAACTGTAGTAACTATGATCACTTTATAACAAAAAGTTTAGAGTTCAAATATATGTTTCCTCCACCTGTTTCTTCCCTTGTTGAATGTTGACACCTATTACATGATCCTTTGAAGAGATTCCTTTTTCAAAAATTTCCCCTCGGTCCCTCAAAATTGGTTGATTGAGTTTTAATTATGTGGCTACAGCAGTTTCGTAGCGCGCTACAAAACTGCTGTGCATTAAGCATCATCTTCAGCAGTTTCGTAACGCGCTACGAAACTGCTGTGTAATCACCAAAACACAGCTTAATACCATAAATTTTCTATCTTGAGCTTCCTTATATTTAAATATTCTTTTCAACTGCTCCAGAACTTTTCAAAACTGAGCGGAGATGTATGATTCTTCAAGAAAAAATGTAACAAGGAAAACCATCAAAATTTGGAACATAACTTTACTTGATGTGTGACTTCCTTAAGGAGATCTTTCCCACTGGCTTAGCTACAACTTCAACTCTTCAATTTGTCTCTTCATAACCCTGTTCCCAGCTCTAAGTTTCATATTAACTCTCCTGATGAACATCGCTTCCTTTATTGCAGGGACTGACCAGGTATAATATTGTGCATTACAGTCAACCACCTCGGGTATTTGGACTGTTTTGTCTTCCCACAGATCTTGAATTTTGTCAAAATGAGCTTCCCTGGTTGCATGCTTCCTAGAGGCTTTCTTCAATCTAGCAATCTCAAGATTAGCTAACCTCAACTTATTTTTCAATTCTTCAACATTACATTCCTCTTGCGGGATGATTTCCTTTCCCTTATCTTCTTTATGCAGATGTGATGATGATTGTAATGAAGTCACATGTCTGTCATGGGTTTTTGTGATCTCCTCTGTTTCACCTGTTTCTGGCAGCATCTCCTGTATGTGTTTGAACTTCCTTGTCATGGGTCTTCTTGGCTTAAAGACGAATTGAGAAACCTGATCATCAAAATTGAGCTTTTTTGAGGCTTTGGTTCTTTTGGTCTTGTCTTTACCTGGTGTTATCAAATCTGCTTGAACCAGGGGAGATTATTGAATGTCAATGGCCTGCAGTAAGTCACTCAAGTTCCATTTTGAAACAGGGCTTTCCTCAGCAACCACCTTCTTGCCTTTTTCCTTAGCTAATTGACTCCTGGTCATTCTTCTCTGGACTACTTCTCCTGCAGATGATTCACGTCTACCTTCTTCGACCTGAGTTTTCTTTTTTAGGGACTACTGGGGTGTGTCCTGGATAACCATTGATCTGGCGGGCTCCCTTACTTGTTTCCTAGCTTTCAATTTGGTGAATCTCTTGGATCTTTCTGTATGATGACCAGTTGTTGGTGGAGAAATTTTCACAGCTTGGGGACTGAGACCAGTTTCATTTTTAAAACCAGACATAAACATAAACGTGGGCCAGTCTCTACCTACTCTCTGGAGTTCATGCAGAACGATCAACTTAACTAAGCCATGGTGAAACAATGAGGTCTCACAGGCTTCTTTCCTTAGCTGCACCTTGTCACACATTTTGCTTAGGCTACGAAATAAGTAGAAAGGTAAATCAAGAGATATTTTTCCTGTGAAATGTAGCAGAAGCTTGAAATGATATGAATACACCTTGTTATATCTCCCTTCACAGGTAAGGTATCTTTGTATGCAGGTAAGCAGATTGGCATATGAGTCCTTGACATAATTTCTAGGCACGGACTTGTTTAAATCTGAGTCAATGAACTTCGGCTTCAGAAATTCTTTGCAGGGAGTCATATCAAATTTAAAATTTTTAAATCAGCTTTCTTGTCCCCTTGGAATCTCAGTAACTTTGGATATTACTTCTGGTGAGATTTGCAATTCAAGCATCCCAACCTTTGAATTCAGTCTTGTGAAATTTAAGGCAAATTCCTTGGTTATTTGCGCATGACCTCCCTAGAGTTTCTCTCAAAAATTCCAACATCCAACCTGCTTGAATGCCTGCTCAACTTCTTTGTTCCTCAAGATAATGTCTACCCCTTCAGGTTCATTCCTCAAACATCTACCTGACCTGTGCTCTTTTCTTTCTGGAGATCCTTCCATGAGACTTCAGCGTAATGAAGGTTTGAAATACTGGCACTGCTCAATCTTCGATCCCTGCCTCGCTTGAATTGTTGCCTCGCTTGATATACAATGCATTCAAATTGAACGCTTGTATATTTGTTCCTTATGCAATGAATACAATCATAATTATGACTGTGAATGTCTGGCTCTTCTTGAAACTTGCAATCCGAGTGTACCAAGGTACCTAACGATTGTAATAATGAAGATAAGTGGTTGGACATGATATGTGAAGTGTATAAGCTGACAGTGGATGATGCAACCATAAATGAACTTGATAGATCTAACATTTATGAAAGATTTGCTATGGATTGCATGAATCTCCGATTTCGTAGCGCAACGAGTGTAAAATCTGGATTATGCGTTACGAAATCACCTAAAGCATGTTGTGGTGCAAAAACACCTAAAAAGGATTTATGCGCTGCGAAAACACCTAAAAATGATTTATGCGCTACGAAATCAACTAAAGGGCTTTGTAGCACATAATAACCTTTGAACAAAGCTGACACATGGAAATTGTGTGAGTTATGAGACAAGTGATGAATGAGGATGAATGGTTGACCTTTATTTAAGCATACCATCAAGACTCCTAAGACTCAGACTCTAAGACAAACTAAAAAAATCAAACCTAGACTAGCACCAAACCTTTACCATCAAACTAATGTGAGCAATTTGGGAATTAGAATTCTTAAGTGATAACAGAATCAATGAAAAATATTTTACTAACATATTGTGTGTTGATGCACATAGAAATGAAAACATAAAAGGATCCATGTTTATATTTAGGAGTAAGATGCGCATAATTTTCAAAATTAAATATACAATGCACATCAGAGTGGAAAACTCTAGGGAGTGGGTTAAAAGGAAATAGTGGATAAGGTGTTGTTGACGGTGTTGGACCCACCAACATGTGGGGGGATCTCCCCGTAAGAAGTCCCAATTAGACCTTAGACCGTTTGGTGTAGGAGTCCCAATAGTGGGTCGTACGGTAATGCATTGACCGCGATTTCGCATAAAGGCAAGTAAGATAACTCTGTTGGTAGCAAGGATGTGACAATTGTAGTGAGCCAAGGAAGGTGCTTGGGAGATTCTAACACACGTGGGTTAAGATGAGTGGACCCCTTGGAAACGTATGATAGCACGCAGTTAAGAAGGGAACACACGAGTGAAGATGCATCACAACATGGAAGGAAAGTTAGCAAGCAATCCAAAGTGATGGTTAAACCAACAATACATTTCAAAAAGATCCATACATACATACAAAGATAGTTATACATGCATGCGTAAGCAAACCAATACATATATCATTTAGAGTAAACCAAATAGCATAGAATACAATACAACATATGCGTGAAACGTGTTGGCTCTTGTTATATTAAGAAGTGTAAGTTCCAGTCATATAATACATCCATGTCCGACCACTAGTTCCGATAGCGGAATGTTACAACCACAACCACCTACTCCTCCAAAGAGATATCCTAGCTCTACGCAGTGGAGAAGCCAAGGCTCGTTACAATACTGTCCAAGCTTTCTCCAAGATAGTCTTATCGGAAACTTGGCTGACCAAAAGCCTTTACAATAAGTTATGAGGTTCTATTTATAACAAATGGTGGGGTGACCATTGATATTCCCCTTTGTGATAGTTCATCTACCCTCATGACTCTTTATCTACTCTATGACTATTACATCCAACTATTGACACTTGAAATTACACTTGACAAGACATTACATTACAATGCACATGTGCCCATGTGAGACGAAATGGCTTGAGAAATCCATGCAAGACATCACTAACACTCAGTTCGTTGTGATGAGACCAACACTTTGACATGCTTGTGATGGTGAAGGTGGTGAGTTGATGCCAAGCTTGGTTGTCTGTAATGGTGTGCATGCGCTCCATGGTGACATCTTTTTCAAGGGAACTCTTGCCTCTGTTGCATCCCGGTAAATTAGTGTGGCTCCTCCATCCAACTCATCTTCTAACATGTGCATGGTCTTCTTGGGTGTGGTTGAACCGGTAACACACTGATGCATAGTGTCCGTGATGATCTTCCAGTGTGTGCTAGTGGTCATGCGCATCAACTCTCAACTACATGTTCAGCTCTAGTCAGACTTGCTTCTAGTCTTTGCCTCGGCAAGTGTACCAAATGGGTTAGATCACATGCGTGCGCACAATGACATGCATGCTTCCGAATTCTCTTGCATGAAATCAACAACACTAGTCACCATGTCTGATCTATGCCAACCGTTGGGATGGATCTATAACTTGTACGTGCACAGTTTCATCCGTGAGTGCATGTTGCACCCGCTGCTGTGCCTGTTCTTGATGCAAATCGTTTTCTTGTTTGTGCAGCTCCTGTTCTTCCTTGAGTTGCTTCTTGAGCACATGCAACTCCTTCTCTGTTCTGTTCTCTGCCTTCGTGTGATCTGCTTGTCACGCTGTCACCTCACAGCCTGAGTCTCCAAAGTTTCTTTCACCATAAGTGGATCTTCTTGAGCTTGCAACGTTGTTCCACCTCTGTGTTGTCAACAACCTTCCTCTTGCATTTGTTGCATCATGTACGCTGCCTTCAGTTGTTGTTCATGATGTTGCTCATTGTGATGTTTTTGCCGTCATATCTTTATGTCCTTGTCTACGAACAACTTGATGTCTTTGTGGGTAGGAAAGTCCATAGACACTTGATCGACTACATCCCCGAGTGTGCTCTAAATGGTATCTTTGATTATATGCTCTTGGAAACCATTGTACCTGTACTGATGAGAAGAAGATGAACACCTGCGATATCTGGAGACATGGCAACACTCATGGCAAGCAATCTGTCAGTTGAAAACAAAAATGAACTTGAGAGCTGACTTGCAACATACTTGTGTGACTGATCATGAAGGTTGGTCAATTTCCACTGGGAGGTTGGGAGACTGACTACCAAGACTGCGCAAGGCACAGTATAGCTTGTTGGGAGGCTAGCTGACTGCTAGAACCACGCAATGCAAATTCTAGTTTGGATGTTGACTGCTAGAATTGCGCAATGCGCAATCTTAGCTGGTAATGGTTACAGGCTTAGTGACTATATTGCACAATTTTCTGAGCTAGCATTCATTGTCCCTCAGAATTGCGCAATGCAGGACTGGAGGATAGCCACTAGGTAGAAATGTGCATTTCCTCAGAGGAAGGCAGAGCCTTCCCTCTCAAGAGTGTGCAATGTTGTCTTGGTGAGGCAGAGTTTGGGCCAAGGCCGCCCAGACTCACCGACGGGCAACTGAAAGCGAATGTGAATGTGAATGAATGGCGATACTAAGTGTAAGAATAAGTGAATGATCATGCATACAAACAGTGAATTGCACATTCAGAAAATGGAACAACATGCATGTGGGTGAGGCGAATCGTTGAATCGATGACCATTCGTGAAAAATAGTTCATGCATGCAACAATAGTGAGATGTTAACAAAAAATGAAACGGTGCTAGTACAGGGTAGTATGTATCAAAACAACAACAAGCGCTCACTGAAATCAAGCAGAAAACATTCATATGAAGAGAGACACAAAAAGCACCAGAAATGCAACACAAGACATGGGAAGTGGGCTTACCCAAAAAAAACTGGGTTGAATGTGCCGATAACTCCTAGATGTGACGTGGGATGTCAAAGCTGCAAGGTTGATGTTAGGAATGAGCTTTTCAGTGTCTGGTTCATGAGTTTTGATAAATCGAAGATGTGACGCGCATGCCAAAAATCTAGGAAGGGTGACACTTGGTGGGACGTTTCCGAGATTATCCTTGCATGCAACCTCTAGCTGCTAAAAGTAGATTCCTAAATCAAGGGATGACTTTGAAAGCTACATTGGGAGAAGTATCCCATGCATGCAAATCGTTTTGGCTCAGTCCCAGAGGGAACCATTCAACTCAACTGCACATGCAAGAGGCTGCTCAACTATTGGGAGAAAATGCACATTTCTAGAAGGGAGCTCGGTTGGCTTCCCAAGAGATTTGAGCAATTTCTGGGCAGAGAAGCTGACTGCTGCCCAGTGTTGCGCAATTCCTGGGATGAGAATCCCTACTAGCAGGAATTGCGCAAATTTCGGGATGAAGCCTGACTAACATAATTGCGCAATTCTGGAGCCTAGCAGGCTGCCAGATTGAATTGCGCAATTTCTAGAGGGAAGCCTGGTTGTTATCTAGAATTGCAAAATTTCTTGAGGGAGTTGCTCAGCCTGTAGCTAGACCAAGTTCGGACAAACAACCTATGAGGGGGGTGCATCAAGTTCTTATAGACAAGTTTCCTTTCTACAAGAAAAACACTAAATCTTGTGTACTTGATGAAGCAAGACATGCTGCTGTGAAAGGTTGGTAGGGAGGCTCCAAAACGAAGCTAAGGCAAAATTTTGGAGGGTGGTTATAGTTGCTACAACACTTGGCGACACATTGCTAGAACTCCAACTCTATGAATGGACCTTTTTCTTGAAAAGCAAGTCTAACACCTCCGGAGGTATTGTTCAGTTCTCAGTTCATCTTGGTTTCCACACTTGCTCGATTGTAAGATGTAACATCTGCTAAGATATTGGTCGATTGACACACATTCCAAGCCAAGTAAACACAATTGTTTCGATTGGGGTCGAGGGGTATATTGGTGCACAAGAAGTATAGTCATAAGAGTCTTAGTTTCATCTCTGGTGTTGCTCCGCTATGAGCAGGCCTAGACAGTGCCCCGATGGAGTCACATAGGAACACAAGCATAGCTCCGCTGCCACCGAGCCTAGTCAGTACCTCAATGGAGTTACTTACATCACCTCTCTGGAAAGGATGTCTTTCTCTTCTTTCACCTTATTTATTTTCATTTTTTCAAACTTTTTTCACTTTTTCATTTTTGTAACTGTGCATAGCACTTATTCATTTTAGAGGCGGAAGAGGGATCCCAACTTATTGAGAGCAGAAGAGGTTTTTCCTCCAGATAAGTAGTTTATGTATACCTAAGACATGCTTGTTAATGTTTCCCCCTCACCTTACTCTAATTGACTGAGCTGACAAGGATTAACCCAAAAACAACTGACTAGAGTAGGTGATACTAGTTAGCGTGTGAGCGTTGTGTTTTCACCAAGGTTCACTTCGAGCAGTACATATTCTCCATTGATGTATCATGGAATGAAGATAAAAAGTTCTTACATGAGAGAGCACACAACAGATAACCAAATGTTGATAGTTGTACAAGTCCTCTCATACATTACCCTTCTTGTTTCACGAGTCATGCATGGTTTCATGTGAAACTAACCTACAAACGAAATAAGAAAATAAACAAACAACAAAGCAAAGCACAAGAAGAAGAAAAAGCGAAATCAAAGTGAGTAAGCAAACAAGCAAGCAGACAAACAAACCAACAAAGCAAGTAAGAAAACAATCATGCAAGCAAACAGACTGAAATCAAACACTACTCCTACTCCTAAGCTAACGGTGCATGGCAATATCATGTGAAGTGATATTTCCAATGCAGCCATCGGTGCATTGGTTGACCCATGTTGGTGAAGGCATGATTTGTGAACAAGATAGTTGTGTGAACCAGCTAACAAGAAAGATTTAACAGTGAAGGAAAACACACTATGAGTTTAAAAGCATCCACAAAACAAAAATAAGTCAAAGCGCATGACATGCACTCTGTGGACTTGCCGTGGTGTTGTGCTACATTGCATGCAAATTTCGAGTGTATGTATTCTCTTGACTGTAACAAGCAAGCAAATGTGAGAAAGGTAGACCACTTACGTTGTGCATGTGTGCTTGCTGTGTAAGATTCCTCCAATGCATGAGCGATGGGGTCATGTAGTTCGAGTGGAGGAAGTGAAATATGGGTTTTTGGTTGATTTTCAATGCAAAGCAGAGAGTGACGAGGAGCCCTGAGTGTTTCAACAATTTCCTGACTGGAAGTGAAACCAACCTCAAGGCAGCAAGGGCCTGACATAACCATCAGCATGGGCTGAAGTGCCTCGACAATCTGCAGGGTTTCGACTTCTTCGACAAATAGATCATCATAGACCAGTTTCTTGGATAGATTAACAATGATTGAATTTGTTATCACTCAGAATTAGCCTCAAGGCTGAGAAAAGGCAACTCTGAGGTAACCACAGACCAAGCTTTAGGTCTGGCATCTATCCCTGCCAGATCAGAGAGGGCTCTCTCTTTGCCAACAAGATGTGGCTGCAATAAAGAAATTTTAGGCTAGCTATGGAGTGCAGGGATTCCGTTTGAAAGGTTTTGGGTCAAAACAACAAGAGAAAGGATGATTGGACTATGGAGTCGATGCCAATTTTTGCGGCAAACTTGGGGCAAATTAAGTGCTATGTTTAGCCAGATAAAGATTGTGAATGTGAGAAGAATAGGGGAGAAAGCCCGCTGCCTTGCAGGCATCAAACAAAGGATGGATCTGCAACAACAACTTTAGACGAAAGAGATTCACGAGGTTGCTCAACAGAGCATCTAAGAAAGGATGAATTTTTCTAATACAACCATTACAACTAACAGCAAAATTATCATGAAAGGAGCATCATTACGGATGAATTCCTAACATATCTCTTAGATAATGCTGAAACAAAGCAGAAAAACAAAATATGTAAGTGAATTGCAGGAAAAACGTACTAAACATCAACACTGCGATGAATCCCAGGTCCAAAGGGCAGAAAATTGCTTTATTAAAATGATATTCAGGAAAATTTTACATAATGCCAAGTAGCCTCTCTGCTGCCAAAATCGAACCCTTACGTCTTCAAACTAATCCTATTTATAATATTACATATTAATTATTGATTCCTAAACATAGGAATCAAAATAATTAAGATAGAAAAAACAAACAAACACCTAAATATGTTTTTATGCGGTCAAATTACATAAATTAAATTATAACAAAATAACCTAATTAAATCTCAAAAATAAAAAGGAACAATTGAATTGCTGCCACAAGTCGAATTGAAAAAGTTCGTTTTGGAACATCGCTGGAAATCAGGTATAATCTGGGATGATCAAATCATCCTCCACTTGCGCTCTGTAGATGCCTTGGGTTCCTAAAAGCTTTTTCCATTTGTTCATTGAGTGTTTTAAATACTGCCACCTCTCCTTTAAAAACTCAGGCTACTGATTTCATGGCTAAACATTTGCCATCATTAGAAAAATTCGAATAATACCACATGCCTCTCTCAAAAATTTGATTTACTGGTAACCTTGCACCCGCCTGCATGAATTTTGGAGTTGTTTGATTGATCTGCTGTTCTTATTCCTCCTTGGATGTTCTCTGACTATGTAAATATTCAAACCCTAGATTTACCTCACAGTAACAAAATTTAGATAACAACCCATTCATCACAGGCAATGGATTAGCAAGAGGCAGGGCCTGCCTCTGATACACAGAAGTATATGTATCTGATGCTTGCAAAGCATAAGCATCAAGCAATGGTGTATGTTGAGACAATAATGTGTCAGGTCGCTATAATGGAACTAGGGGAACCTGATCAACAAATGGTACACATGTTGTTGCAGCGTATGGAGATTTCTCATATCCTTTTCCATAACATGCTTGAATGCTCGACCAATCCTAACAAAACAGGAAACTAAAATCGAGTTTGTGTCCAAACGAATATCCATGGGATGGCACGGAGTGACTCAATTCCTCCACTTGGCTTCCTTCTCTACTGACTGAGCTGTGGCTTTAGCGGCTTCCAGTTTCTCTTGTAAATCCTTTACTTCTGCCTTCGGTGTGACAATGTCCAATTCTTGAGCCCTTAGTTTACTTACTTGTCCCTTTAATTGTAGGTTTAACGCGCCTAAAAGTTGCTCGACCTTTTCAAGCCTTGTGAGAGAATCCTTGACTTCATTCTCCTTTTGTGTTATGGTGGCTGAAAACTCTGCTCTTAGGGTATCCTCTCTTAGCTATGCTTGCTTGCTGGCATGCTAATGAAGTGATGTAGCCCTTTGTAATGATGTTTGAGATTCCTTCATCGCGAGATCATGCTTACGCCTCCATTCAAGTGCCTCCTCCTTGGCCGATTCAACTTGCTCATGGGCAACACTCGACCTTGCTTTAGCAAAACTATGCTTGGTCTTCTGCTCTTTTTCAATATGTTGCTTAACTATAGATTGGTCATACTTCTTCTTCAATTCAGAAGCTTCCTTTCTTGCTGAATCTAAAACTTCACACACATTAGTGTATTTTTCTTCTAATGAGCTGTATTTGCTTTGCATATTAGCTAATCTAGTTGCATATTCATAAGAAATCTTCTTTTTATCTGAAATAGCATCCTCGTATATTTTCAAATAATCACCCCCATGCTTTTGACTAATCTCCAGTTGCTTTCCCATCAATGCTAACTTATCCTCAACTGAACGGTACTTTAACTGGAGAGCAACCTTTTCAGATGAACTCCGATCCGCAAGCTTCTTCGTGAGGTCAAATATGGGACCTTCCAAACTTTGTTGTAGAAAGTTAGCAAGCTTATTCCATTTGTAAGGACTAGAAGATGTGGATTCATACTCCGGCACAAGGTCACCTAAAACCTTTTAACACTTGATCAAGTTTTGCATCAAATGCAGAGCAAGCAGAATGCAACTTCTTGTCCATATTTTGACGAATACTTGTGCACTTCAGCTCAGCCTCCCTGAATGAAATTCAATTAAACTCCTCAAATTGTTTTTTCAAGGTACTTTGAACCATCTTCTCATACTTCTGTCTTGCAGCACCAGCTCGTACCGCGTTGCTGTTAAAAACGGCTAAAGCCTTTTGTAATGCTCACTCATGTGCTTCTTGAAAAGCAACCTCTTCAGGTTGTTTTGATTGATCGAAGGTCCCCATGTATGCTTCAATTGAAAAATAATTAGCTCTCCTTGTTGCTTCGTGCAACACCTAAGGAATCCTGAAGAATCTAAGTAGGCTTGCTATTACGATAGGTACATGAGCACTTTTGTTGGCTAAAGTAGATATGATATCCCCAAGAGCTGACATAGATTTATTGATATGTTGTGCTTCTCTAAGTCTATCACCAGTAACTTCTGACCTGTTAACCCTCTCACTCCTAGCAAGGTAAACCAAATGAATTCACCAATGAAGAATAGCTCTAGAAGACAAGTCTATTCCTTGCACATGCACAATCAAGACACTGTGAAAATGACTACTATGTTCATTGAGAGCAGTAGCACCTATTGCCTTGTTCTTTTGTCCAATTTTCATTAAATATAAAACATCTAGTGCTGATTCAACATGCAACATACTAGCATCAGGGACACTAAGGCCATTGGGTTGGGATATACCTCGGATCACAAGCCTTTTATTTGAACCATCACTTGCAAGCAGATTGTGAACTTGCTCATTATATATTTCTATCACTTGAACACCAAATTCATACTGAAATAAGTCTTCTCTTTTTGTTAAATATGAAAAAGGTCATTTAATGCTCGGTAATTAACTCCCCAGTTGTCCTCTGATGATGAATTTGGACCAGTCATTGTAAAAGTATTTCTAGAACCAGTTTGACCATATGAAAAGATGTAAACATTGTGACCATGTAGAACACACCGTATTCTAAAAACACTTGCTCTTGAGATGCAGAAGGACCAAAGACTTTGTTGAAGGTAAACATTCTTTGGGCTTTTTTCCCTTGTTTGTTGGGATTAACAATTAACCACTCTCCATTTTTACCAATGTAATCTATAGTAGTTCGGTTTCTAGACTAGCCTAGGAGAAAAGGCCTCACTCTGCAGTACACCCTGATATTTCCTTTCAAGTCTTGAACTTCATTGTACAATTGTCAATTCTCTGCAAGAACCTGGTGATAGTTTGAAACAACAATTCATATTTTGGTTATTTGATTCTATATATGGCAGTACATAGCATACCCAATGTTTTAATTTCCATTTGCAAATTCTTTTGCACTTCTATTACTTCTTATTTGGCCAATTGAGAGATAGCCTTCACCTCCTGGAGTGTTTGACAATGGACACACAAGAACTTCTGTTAGTTAGAATCTTTCAGCTTCAAGTTCTTCATCTCCATAATAGATAATGTTGCTACCTCTTTGGTTCACAATCCTTGAGAACCCCTTTTTTTAAAAGTTCCTTCCACTGTGATAGGTTTTCAACAGGATTTAGAACAAGCTATACATATTGTGAACAGATTCTAGAATTTTTGTTCATACTTGCCTTCTCGAGAGTCTTTGCACATCCTGTCTATTGACCTCTCTTGAATATAGCTGTTGACCTACCCAACTATACCCAAATTCATCCTCGCAACCAACAGTTGTTGCTTCTTTGAATCTAACCCACTGTAAATCACTATCAGCTTTCATTCTTACAACTTAGAGCTCGAATCAGGAAAGCATCCATGTCAACTGGATTATTCCAAACGAAGGCATAACCATTGAAAAATTCCCAATGCAGCTGCTCCCAATAAACACTGAATGAAAATCTATAAATCTTCTAGTACTTCCTCTCTAGAACCATGAGACTAGCAACTGTAAACTAATATTTCACCAGCAATCACCAGCAATATCACTGTCATCAATGTACAGTGCCCTCTGCACAGATTCATGGATATCTTTTTCAATCAGAGCAGAACGGGCTCGCCATATGTTGAGATGGGGATTAACCGCATAGTAATAGACCTCAAATGCTATGTTCTCTCTTTCTCTATCACAGTCCAGCCATTGACATATCCTAGCTTCCTTTGGATCATTCAATACTTGAACTACTTCACGGGAGGCCGACCTTTGAGTCAACCATTCATTCGGTCATATCTTTTGATCCGGGAGCCTGTTTTTGGAGCATGATATACCGTCGGAAAGCGCTTTCCAAGTTTCTTTTGATGGACACACTTGTGACATGTTTTGTGTTGAATATCATGTGCAAAACATCTAACCAAACCAAACAGAACATAATAAGAGCTCATGTTGATCCCTGGTGACAGGCTGCAAAGACTAGAACTAACAGAATCAACAACGTGATCGGATGAGGAATTGGATAGATCACAAAAACCAAGATCAGAAAATTCAGTATGTTTGTTGGCATCCTCATGACTTGATGAATAAGACAGAGGGGTAGATGGGAAGAAAATATGTTCACCCTCTGTGTTTTCAGGAAAGATGGATGACAAATTGGACGAATTTTCCGAGGAAGATGTGTCCTCTCCACACTGTAATGACAGACTAACATCCTACATGTCCTGTGAATGATCAGAAGTAGAAATATCTGGAAATGGGTTTTCATAGGGGAAATCGACAGTGGCAGAATCACAAGGGATGTTTGGATAAAGCGGATGAAGCTTGGTTGGAAGGGAGTCATCCTTCACTAGGGTTCATTTTTAGATTCCTACACACACTCATCATGAATGATGGTGCAGGTTGGCTGCATAACACTAACTCCGTCGACAACTTGATCTTCGTTCAAAGCAGGTGAGTAGTCCAGAATGGGAGAGCACAAGACAGTACAATCTGAAGGATCAACAAAATGTGATGATGGAGGTCAAGGGAACAAATCCATGTGACAACCAACAGGCTTTCAAGCCAAATATGTGGAGATATCAAGAGAAGGTGGGGTCGGAGGATGTGACAGTTCAACATATATGTGTGCATGATCTCCCACACCACTCCATGATGGTGTAGCTGTTTGATGAGGTGAAGGCAGATAGTCGCTTGTGACAGCAACTGTGCCTGCCTGTGATTTTGTAGCTCCATCACCGAAGTTTGTTGAGCGTGGTTTGGATATGTGAAGAAGATACTGACATTTTCCATCAAGAAAGTCTCAATCAATATCATCTTCAAGGAATCGGTATGCAAGATTACAAAAGCGTGTGTAAAATTGTTCAATGGTTTCATCGGGCGCTTTTTGCAATTCCAGAATTTCTTTGTTGAGTGGTTTATAGTTAAAGTGATTAAAAGCACGGTCTATCTCTGTGACCAGATAAGCAAGAGAATGAATAGATTTTTCGGGAAGCGTGGCACACCAGTGCATTGGGTGTCCTCGAAGCATGTAGACGAGCAATACACAGGTCATGTATTCTTCAAAGATTCCATGCCTTTTGCATGAGCCTACAACATTGACCGCGTGCCTAACCAAGGCTACGTGGTCTCCACCATCATATCTTTTATGAGACAAGTTATCGGAGAGATTTTCCGAGATAATGAAATCGTTTCCATAAGACATGCATTCTGAAAGAGGAACTCGATAGTTAGTTGTGATAGATATGTAGAGATTCAAAATAGATTTGAGGACTCAGCTAGTCATATGGCCCTCCTTCTAGCACCAAAATGTTGATGGTGCTGGACTCGCCAACATGTAAGGGGATATCCCCGGTAAGAAGTCCCAACTACACTTCACATCGTTTGGTGTAGGAGTCCCAGCAGTGGGTTGTACGGTAAGCCTTGACTGCAATTTCACACAGAGGCAAGTAAGATAACTCTATTGGTAGTAAGGGTGTGACAACTACAATGAGCCAAGGAAGGTACATGAGAGCTTCTAACACACGGGGGTTGAGATGAGTGCGTCCCTTGGAAACCTATGATAGAACGTAGTTAAGAAGCGAACACACGAGCAAAGATGCATCACAACATGGAAGGCAAGTTAGCAAGCAATCCAAAGTGATGGTTAAACGAACAACACATTTCAAAAATATGCATACATACATACACAGATAGCTATACATGCATGCGTATGTAAACCAATACATATATCATTTAGAGTAAACCAGGTAACATAGAATACATTACAACATATGCATGAAACGTGTTGGCTCTTGTTATATTAAGAAGTGTAAGTTCCATTCATACAATACATGCATGTTCGACCACTAGTTCCAATAGTGGAATGTTACATCCACAATCGCCTGCTCCTCCAACGAGATATACTAGCTCTGCGTAATGGAGAAGCCAAGGCTCGTTACAATACTGTCCAAGCTCTCTCCAAGATAGTCTTATCGGAAGCTTGGTTGACCAAAAGCCTTTACAATGGGTTATGAGGTTCTATTTATAGTAAAGGGTGGGGGGACCCTTGACATTCCCCTTTGTGACAGTTCATCTACCCTCATGACTCTTCATCTACTCTATGATTGTTACATCCAACTATCGACACTTGAACTTACACTTGAAAAGATGTTACATTACAATGCACATGTGCTCATGTGAGACAAAATGGCTTGAGAAATCCATGCAAGAAATCACTAACACTCAATTCGTTGTGATGAGACCAAATCTTTGACATGCTTGTGATGGTGAAGGTGGTGAGTTGATGCCAAACTTGGTTGTCTGTGATGGTGTGCATGCGCTCCATGGTGACATCTTGTTCAAGGGAACTCTTGCTTCCGTTGTATCCTGGTACATCAGTGTGGCTCCTCCATCCAACTCATCTTCTAACATGCGCATGGTCTTATTGGGTGCGGCCAAACCGGTAACACACTGATGCATAGTGTCCGTGATGATCTTCCAGTGTGTGCTAATGGTCATGCGCATCAACTTTCAACTACATGTTCAGCTCTAGTCGGACTTACTTCTAGTCTTTGCCTCGGCGAGTGTACCAAATGGGTTAGATCACATGCGTGCGCACAATGACATGCATGCTTCTGAATTCTCTTGCATGCAATCAACAACACTAGTCCCCATGTCTGATCTGTGCCAACCGTTGGGATGGACCTATAACTTGTACATGCACAGTTTCATCCGTGAGTGCATGTTGCACCCGCTGCTGTGCCTGTTCTTGATGCAAATCGTTTTCTTGTTTATGCAGCTCCTGTTCTTCCTTGAGTTGCTTCTTGAGCACATGCAACTCCTTCTCTGTTCTGTTCTCTGCCTTCGTGTGATCTTCTTGTCACGCTGTCACCTCACATCCTGAGTCTCCAAAGTTTCTTTCACCATAAGTGGATCTTCTTGAGCTTGCAACGTTGTTCCACCTCTGTGTTGTCAACAACCTTACTCTTGCGTTTGTTGCATCATGTACGCTGCCTTCAGTTGTTGTTCATGATGTTGCTCATTGTGATGTTTTTGCCGTCATATCTTTATGTCCTTGTCTACGAACAACTTGATGTCTTTGTGGGTAGGAAAGTCCATAGACACTTGATCGACTACATCCTCGAGTGTGCTCTGAATGGTATCTTTGATTATATGCTCTTGGAAACCATTGTACCTGTACTGATGAGAAGAAGATGAACACCTGCGATATCTGGAGACATGGCAACACTCATGGCAAGCAATCTGTCAGTTGAAAACAAAAATGAACTTGAGAGCTGACTTGCAACATACTTGTGTGACTGATCATGAAGGTTGGTCAATTTCCACTGGGAGGTTGGGAGACTGACTACCAAGACTGCGCAAGGCACAGTATAGCTTGTTGGGAGGCTAGCTGACTGCTAGAACCACGCAATGCAAATTCTAGTTTGGATGTTGATTGCTAGAATTGCGCAATGCGCAATCTTAGCTGGTAATGGTTACAGGCTCAGTGACTATATTGCACAATTTTCTGAGCTAGCATTCATTGTCCCTCAGAATTGCGCAATGCAGGACTGGAGGATAGCCACTAGGTAGAAATGTGCATTTCCTCAGAGGAAGGCAGAGCCTTCCCTCTCAAGAGTGTGCAATGTTGTCTTGGTGAGGCAGAGTTTGGGCCAAGGCCGCCCAGACTCACCGACGGGCAACTGAAAGCGAATGTGAATGTGAATGAATGGTGATACTGAGTGTAAGAATAAGTGAATGATCGTGCATACAAACAATGAATTGCACATTCAGAAAATGGAACAACATGCATGTGGGTGAGGCGAATCGTTGAATCGATGACCATTCGTGAAAAATAGTTCATGCATGCAACAATAGTGAGATGTTAACAAAAAATGAAACGGTGCTAGTACAGGGTAGTATGTATCAAAACAACAACAAGCGCTCACTGAAATCAAGCAGACAACATTCATATGACACAAAAAGCACCAGAAATGCAACACAAGACATGGGAAGTGGGCTTACCCAAAAAAAACTGAGTTGAATGTGCCGACAGCTCCTAGATGTGATGTGGGATGTCAAAGCTGCAAGGATGATGTTAGGAATGAGCTTTTCAGTGTCTGGTTCATGAGTTTTGATAAATCGAAGATGTGACGCGCATGCCAAAAATCTAGGAAGGGTGACACTTGGTGGGACGTTTCCGAGATTATCCTTGCATGCAACCTCTAGCTGCTAAAAGTAGATTCCTAAATCAAGGGATGACTTTGAAAGCTACATTGGGAGAAGTATCCCATGCATGCAAATCGTTTTGGCTCAGTCCCAGAGGGAACCATTCAACTCAACTGCACATGCAAGAGGCTGCTCAACTATTGGGAGAAAATGCACATTTCTAGAAGGGAGCTCGGTTGGCTTCCCAAGAGATTTGAGCAATTTCTGGGAAGAGAAGCTGACTGCTGCCCAGTGTTGCGCAATTCCTGGGATGAGAATCCCTACTAGCAGGAATTGCGCAAATTTCGGGATGAAGCCTGACTAACATAATTGCGCAATTCTGGAGCCTAGCAGGCTGCCAGATTGAATTGCGCAATTTCTAGAGGGAAGCCTGGTTGTTGTCTAGAATTGCACAATTTCTTGAGGGAGTTGCTCAGCCTGTAGCTAGACCAAGTTCGGACAAACAACCTATGAGGGGGGTGCATCAAGTTCTTATAGACAAGTTTCCTTTCTACAAGAAAAACACTAAATCTTGTGTACTTGATGAAGCAAGACATGCTGCTGTGAAAGGTTGGTAGGGAGGCTCCAAAACGAAGCTAAGGAAAAATTCTGGAGGGTAGTTATAGTTGCTACAACACTTGGCGACACATTGCTAGAACTCCAACTCTATGAATGGACCTTTTTCCTGAAAAGCAAGTCTAACACCTCCGGAGGTATTGTTTAGTTCTCAGTTCATCTTGGTTTCCACACTTGCTCAATTGTAAGATGTAACATCTGCTAAGATATTGGTCGATTGACACACATTCCAAGCCAAGTAAACACAATTGTTTCGATTGGGGTCGAGGGGTATATTGGTGCACAAGAAGTATAGTCATAAGAGTCTTAGTTTCATCTCTGGTGTTGCTCCGCTATGAGCAGGCCTAGACAGTGCCCCGATGGAGTCACATAGGAACACAAGCATAGCTCCGCTGCCACCGAGCCTAGTCAGTACCTCAATGGAGTTACTTACATCACCTCTCTGGAAAGGATGTCTTTCTCTTCTTTCACCTTATTTATTTTCATTTTTTCAAACTTTTTTCACTTTTTCATTTTTGTAACTGTGCATAGCACTTATTCATTTTAGAGGTGGAAGAGGGATCCCGACTTATTGAGAGCAGAAGAGGTTGTTCCTCCAGATAAGTAGTTTATGTATACCTAAGACATGCTTGTTAATGTTTCCCCCTCACCTTACTCTAATTGACTGAGCTGACAAGGATTAACCCAAAAACAACTGACTAGAGTAGGTGATACTAGTTAGCGTGCGAGCGTTGTGTTTTCACCAAGGTTCACTTCGAGCAGTACATATTCTCCATTGATGTATCATGGAATGAAGATAACAAGTTCTTACATAAGAGAGCACACAATAGATAACCAAATGTTGATAGTTGTACAAGTCCTCTCATACATTACCCTTCTTGTTTCAAGAGTCATGCATGGTTTCATGTGAAACTAACCTACAAACGAAATAAGAAAATAAACAAACAACAAAGCAAAGCAGAAGAAGAAGAAAAAGCGAAATCAAAGTGAGTAAGCAAACAAGCAAGCAGACAAACAAACCAACAAAGCAAGTAAGAAAACAATCATGCAAG
This sequence comes from Pinus tabuliformis, assembly GCA_031772625.1. Classification (NCBI taxonomy): domain Eukaryota; kingdom Viridiplantae; phylum Streptophyta; class Pinopsida; order Pinales; family Pinaceae; genus Pinus; species Pinus tabuliformis. Next base: position 1,092,844,410 of record CM062819.1, read on the forward strand.
CAAACAAACTGAAATTAAATACTACTCCTACTCCTAAGCTAACAGTGCATGGCAATATAATGTGAAGTGATATTTCCAATGCAGCCATCGGTGCATTGGTTGACCCATGTTGGTGAAGGCATGATTTGTGAACAAGATAGTTGTGTGAACCAGCTAACAAGAAAGATTTAACAGTGAAGGCAAACACACTATGAGTTTAAAAGTGTCCACAAAACAAAAATAAGTCAAAGCGCATGACATGCACTCTGTGGACTTGCCATGGTGTTGTGCTACATTGCATGCAAATGTCATGTGTATGTATTCTCTTGACTGTAACAAGCAAGCAAATGTGAGAAAGGTAGACCACTTACGTTGTGCATGTGTGCTTGCTGTGTAAGATTCCTCCAATGCATGAGTGATGGGGTCATGTAGTTCGAGTGGAGGAAGTGAAATATGGATTTTTGGTTGATTTTCAATGCAAAGCAGAGAGTGATGAGGAGCCCTGAGTGTTTCAACAATTTCTTGACTGGAAGTGAAGCCAACCTCAAGGCAGCAAGGGCCTGACATAACCATCAGCATGGGCTGAAGTGCCTCGACAATCTGCAGGGTTTCGACTTCTTCGACAAATAGATCATCATAGACCATTTTCTTGGATATATTAACAATGATTGAATTTGTTATCACTCAGAATTAGCCTCAAGGCTGAGAAAAGGCAACTCTGAGGTAACCACAGACCAAGCTTTAGGTCTGGCATCTATCCCTGCCAGACCAAAGAGGGCTCTCTCTTTGCCAACAAGATGTGGCTGCAATAAAGAAATTTTAGGCTAGCTATGGAGTGCAGGGATTCTGTTTGAAAGGTTTTGGGTCGAAACAGCAAGAGAAAGGATGATTGGACTATGGAGTCGATGCCAATTTCTGCGGCAAACTTGGGGCAAATTAAGTGCTATGTTTAGCCAGATAAAGATTGTGAATGTGAGAAGAATAGGGGAGAAAGCCCGCTTCCTTGTAGGCATCAAACAAAGGATGGATCTGCAACAACAACTTTAGACGAAAGAGATTCACGAGGTTGCTCAACAGAGCATCTAAGAAAGGATGATTTTTTCTAATACAACCATTACAACTAACAACAAAATTATCATGAAAGGAGCATCATTACGGATGAATTCCTAACATATCTCTTAGATAATGCTGAAACAAAGCAGAAAAACAAAATATGTAAGTGAATTGCAGGAAAAACATACTAAACATCAACACTGCGATGAATCCCAGGTCCAAAGGGCAGAAAATTGCTTTATTAAAATGATATTCAGGAAAATTTTACATAATGCCAAGTAGCCTCTCTGCTGCCAAAATCGAACCCTTACATCTTCAAACTAATCCTATTTATAATATTACATATTAATTATTGATTCCTAAACATAGGAATCAAAATAATTAAAATAGAAAAAACAAACAAAAACCTAAATATGTTTTTATGCGGTCAAATTACATAAATTAAATTATAACAAAATAACCTAATTAAATCTCAAAAATAAAAAGGAACAATTGAATTGCTGCCACAAGTCGAATTGCAAAAGTTTGTTTTGGAACATCGCTGGAAATCAAGGATAATCTGGGATGCTGATCAAATCATCCTCCACTTGCGCTCTGTAGATGCCTTGGGTTCCTAAGAGCTTTTGCCATTTGTTCATTGAGTGTTTTAAATACTGCCACCTCTCCTTTAAAAACTCAGGCTACTGATTTCATGGCTAAACATTTGCCATTGGTTCTTAGAAAAATTCGAATAATACCACATGCCTCTCTCAAAAATTTGATTTACTGGTAACCTTGCACCTGCCTGCATGAATTTTGGAGTTGTTTGATTGATCTGCTGTTCTTATTCCTCCTTGGATGTTCTCTGACTATGTAAATATTCAAACCCTAGATTTACCTCACAGTAACAAAATTTAGATAACAACCCATTCATCACAGGCAATGGATTAGCAAGAGGCAGGGCCTGCCTCTGATACACAGAAGTATATGTATCTGATGCTTGCAAAGCATAAGCATCAAGCAATGGTGTATGTTGAGACAATAATGTGTCAGGTCGCTATAATGGAACTAGGGGAACCTGATCAACAAATGGTACACATGTTGTTGCAGTGTATGGAGATTTCTCATATCCTTTTCCATAACATGCTTGAATGCTCGACCAATCCTAACAAAACAGGAAACTAAAATCGAGTTTGTGTCCAAACGAATATCCATGGGATGGCACGGAGCGACTCAATTCCTCCACTTGGCTTCCTTCTCTACTGACTGAGCTGTGGCTTTAGCGGCTTCCAGTTTCTCTTGTAAATCCTTTACTTCTGCCTTCGGTGTGACAATGTCCAATTCTTGAGCCCTTAGTTTATTTACTTGTCCCTTTAATTGTAGGTTTAATGCGCCTAAAAGATGCTCGACATTTTCAAGCCTTGTGAGAGAATCCTTGACTTCATTCTCCTTTTGTGTTATGGTGGCTGAAAACTCTGCTCTCAGGGTATCCTCTCTTAGCTATGCTTGCTTGCTGGCATGCTAATGAAGTGATGTAGCCCTTTGTAATGATGTTTGAGATTCCTTCACCGTGAGATCATGCTTACGCCTCCATTCAAGTGTCTCCTCCTTGGCCGATTCAACTTGCTCATGGGCAGCACTCGACCTTGCTTTAGCAAAACTATGCTTGGTCTTCTGCTCTTTTTCAATATGTTGCTTAACTATAGATTGGTCATACTTCTTCTTCAATTCAGAAGCTTCCTTTCTTGCTGAATCTAAAACTTCACACACATTAGTGTATTTTTATTCTAATGAGCTGTATTTGCTTTGCATATTAGCTAATCTAGTTGCATATTCATAAGAAATCTTCTTTTTATCTGAAATAGCATCCTCGTATATTTTCAAATAATCACCCCCATTCTTTTGACTAATCTCCAGTTGCTTTCCCATCAATGCTAACTTATCCTCAACTGAATGGTACTTTAACTGGAGAGCAACCTTTTCAGATGAACTCCGATCCGCAAGCTTCTTCGTGAGGTCAAATATGGGACCTTCCAAACTTTGTTGTAGAAAGTTAGCAAGCTTATTCCATTTGTAAGGACTAGAAGATGTGGATTCATACTCCGGCACAAGGTCACCTAAAACCTTTTAACACTTGATCAAGTTTTGCATCAAATGCAGAGCAAGAAGAATGCAACTTCTTGTCCATATTTTGACGAATACTTGTGCACTTCAGCTCAGCCTCCCTGAATGAAATTCAATTAAACTCCTCAAATTGTTTTTTCAAGGTACTTTGAACCATCTTCTCATACTTCTGCCTTGCAGCACCAGCTCGTACCGCGTTGCTGTTAAAAACAGCTAAAGCCTTTTGTAATGCTGACTCGTGTGCTTCTTGAAAAGCAACCTCTTCAGGTTGTTTTGATTGATCGAAGGTCCCCATGTATGCTTCAATGGAAAAATAATTAGCTCTCCTTGTTGCTTCGTGCAACACCTAAGGAATCCTGAAGAATCTAAGTAGGCTTGCTATTACGATATGGTACATGAGCACTTTTGTTAGCTAAAGTAGATATGATATCCCCAAGAGCTGACATAGATTTATTGATATGTTGTGCTTCTCTAAGTCTATCACCAGTAACTTCTGACCTGTTAACCCTCTCGCTCCTAGCAAGGTCAACCAAATGAAGGCACCCATGAAGAATAGCTCTAGAAGACAAGTCTATTCCTTGCACATGCACAGTCAAGACACTGTGAAAATGACTACTATGTTCATTGAGAGCAGTAGCACCTATTGCCATGTTCTTTTGTCCAATTTTCATTAAATCTAAAACATCTGGTGTTGATTCAACAGGCAACATACTAGCATCAGGAACACTGAGGCCATTGGGTTGGGATATGCCTCGGATCACAAGCCTTTTATTTGAACCATCACTTGCAAGCAGATTGTGAACTTGCTCATTATATATTTCTATCATTTGAACACCAAATTCATACTAAAATAAGTCTTCTCTTTTTGTTAAATATGAAAAAGGTCATTTAATGCTCGGTAATTAACTCCCCAGTTGTCCTCTGATGATGAATTTGGACCAGTCATTGTAAAAGTATTTCTAGAACCAGTTTGACCATATGCAAAGATGTAAACATTGTGGCCATCTAGAACACACCGTATTCTAAAAACACTTGCTCTTGAGATGCAGAAGGACCAAAGACTTTGTTGAAGGTAAACATTCTTTGGGCTTTTTTCCCTTGTTTGTTGGGATTAACAATTAACCACTCTCCATTTTTACCAATGTAATCTATAGTAGTTCGGTTTCCAGACTAGCCTAGGAGAAAAGGCCTCACTCTGCAGTACACCCTGATATTTCCTTTCAAGTCTTGAACTTCATTGTACAATTGTCAATTCTCTGCAAGAACCTGGTGATAGTTTGAAACAACAATTTATATTTTGGTTATTTGATTCTATATATGGCAGTACATAGCATACCCAATGTTTTAATTTCCATTTGCAAATTCTTTTGCACTTCTATTACTTCTTATTTGGCCAATTGAGAGATAGCCTTCACCTCCTGGAGTGTTTGACAATGGACACACAAGAACTTCTGTTAGTTAGAATCTTTCAGCTTCAAGTTCTTCATCTCCATAATAGATAATGTTGCTACCTCTTTGGTTCACAATCCTTGAGAACCCCTTTTTTTTAAAGTTCCTTCCACTGTGATAGGTTTTCAACAGGATTTAGAACAAGCTATACATATTGTGAACAGATTCTAGAATTTTTGTTCACACTTGCCTTCTCGAGAGTCTTTGCACATCATGTCTATTGACCTCTCTTGAATATAGCTGTTGACCTACCCAATTATACCCAAAGTCATCCTCGCAACCAACAGTTGTTGCTTCCTTGAATCTAACCCACTGTAAATCACTGTCAGCTTTCATTCTTACAACTTAGAGCCCGAATCAGGAAAGCATCCATGTCAACTGGATTATTCCAAACGAAGGCATAACCATTGAAAAATTCCCAATGCAGCTGCTCCCAATAAACACTGAATGAACATCTATAAATCTTCTAGTACTTCCTCTCTAGAACCATGAGACTAGCAACTGTAAACTAATATTTCACCAGCAATCACCAGCAATATCATTGTCATCAATGTACAGTGCCCTCTGCACAGATTCATGGATATCTTTTTCAATCAGAGCAGAACGGGCTCGCCATATGTTGAGATGGGGATTAACCGCACAACAATAGACCTCAAATGCTATGTTCTCTCCTTCTCTATCACAGTCCAGCCATTGACATATCCTAGCTTCCTTTGGATCATTCAATACTTGAACTACTTCACGGGAGGTCGACCTTTGAGTCAACCATTCATTCGGTCATATCTTTTGATCCGGGAGCCGGTTTTTGGAGCATGATATACCGTCGGAAAGAGCTTTCCAAGTTGCTTTTGATGGACACACTTGTGACATGTTTTGTGTTGAAGATCATGTGCGAAACATCTAACCAAACCAAACAAAACATAATAAGAGCTCATGTTGATCCCTGGTGACAGGCTGCAAAGACTAGAACTAACAGAATCAACATCGTGATCGGATGAGGAATTGGATAGATCACAAAAACCAAGATCAGAAAATTCAGTATGTTTGTTGGCATCCTCATGACTTGATGAATAAGACAGAGGGGTAGATGGGAAGAAAGTATGTTCATCCTCTGTGTTTTCAGGAAAGATGGATGACAGATTGGATGGATTTTCCGAGGAAGATGTGTCCTCTCCACACTGTAATGACAGACTAACATCCTACATGTCCTGTGAATGATCAGAAGTAGAAATATCTGGAAATGGGTTTTCATAGGGGAAATCGACAGTGGCAGAATCACAAGGGATGTTTGGATAAAGAGGATGAAGCTTGGTTGGAAGGGAGTCATCCTTCACTAGGGTTCATTTTTAGATTCCTACACACACTCATCATGAATGATGGTGCAGGTTGGCTGCATAACACTAAGTCCGTCGACAACTTGATCCTCGTTCAAAGCAGGTGAGTAGTACAGAATGGGAGAGCACAAGACAGTACAATCTGAAGGATCAACAAAACGTGATGATGGAGGTCGAGGGAACGAATCCACGTGACAACCAAGAGGCTTTCAAGCCAAATATGTGGAGATATCAAGAGAAGGTGGGGTCGGAGGATGTGACAGTTCAACATATATGTGTGCATGATCTCCCACACCACTCCATGATGGTGTAGCTGTTTGATGAGGTGAAGGCAGACAGTGGCTTGTGACAGCAACTGTGCCTGCCTGTGATTTTGCAGCTCCATCACCGAAGTTTGTTGAGCGTGGTTTGGATATGTGAAGAAGATACTGACATTTTCCATCAAGAAAGTCTCAATCAATATCATCTTCAAGGAATCGGTATGCAAGATTACAAAAGCGTGTGTAAAATTGTTCAATGGTTTCATCGGGTGCTTTTCGCAATTCCAGAATTTCTTTGTTGAGTGGTTTATAGTTAAAGTGATTAAAAGCATGGTCTATCTCTGTGACCAGATAAGCAAGAGAATGAATAGATTTTTCGGGCAACGTGGCACACCAGTGCATTGGGTGTCCTCGAAGCATGTAGACGAGCAATACACAGGTCATGTATTCTTCAAAGATTCCATGCCTTTCGCATGAGCCTACAACATTGACTGCGTGCCTAACCAAGGCTACGTGGTCTCCACCATCATATCTTTTATGAGACAAGTTATCGGAGAGATTTTCCGAGATAATGAAATCGTTTCCATAAGACATGCATTCTGAAAGAGGAACTCGATAGTTAGTTGTGATAGATATGTAGAGATTCAAAATAGATTTGAGGACTCAGCTAGTCATATGGCCCTCCTTCTAGCACCAAAATGTTGATGGTGCTGGACTCGCCAACATGTAAGGGGATATCCCCGGTAAGAAGTCCCAACTACACTTCACATCGTTTGGTGTAGGAGTCCCAGCAGTGGGTTGTATGGTAAGCCTTGACTGCAATTTCACACAGAGGCAAGTAAGATAACTCTATTGATAGTAAGGGTGTGACAACTACAATGAGCCAAGGAAGTTACATGAGAGGTTCTAACACACGGGGGTTGAGATGAGTGCGTCCCTTGGAAACCTATGATAGAACGTAGTTAAGAAGCGAACACACGAGCAAAGATGCATCACAACATGGAAGGCAAGTTAGCAAGCAATCCAAAGTGATGGTTAAATGAACAACACATTACAAAAATATGCATACATACATACACAAATAGCTATACATGCATGCGTATGTAAACCAATACATATATCATTTAGAGTAAACCAGATAACATAGAATACATTACAACATATGCATGAAACGTGTTGGCTCTTGTTATATTAAGAAGTGTAAGTTCCATTCATACAATACATGCATGTTCGACCACTAGTTCCAATAGTGGAATGTTACATCCACAATCGCCTGCTCCTCCAACGAGATATACTAGCTCTGCGTAATGGAGAAGCCAAGGCTCGTTACAATACTGTCCAAGCTCTCTCCAAGATAGTCTTATCGGAAGCTTGGTTGACCAAAAGCCTTTACAATGGGTTATGAGGTTCTATTTATAGTAAAGGGTGGGGTGACCCTTGACATTCCCCTTTGTGACAGTTCATCTACCCTCATGACTCTTCATCTACTCTATGATTGTTACATCCAACTATCGACACTTGAACTTACACTTGAAAAGATGTTACATTACAATGCACATGTGCTCATGTGAGACAAAATGGCTTGAGAAATCCATGCAAGAAATCACTAACACTCAATTCGTTGTGATGAGACCAACTCTTTGACATGCTTGTGATGGTGAAGGTGGTGAGTTGATGCCAAACTTGGTTGTTTGTGATGGTGTGCATGCGCTCCATGGTGACATCTTGTTCAAGGGAACTCTTGCTTCCGTTGCATCCTGGTACATCAGTGTGGCTCCTCCATCCAACTCATCTTCTAACATGTGCATGGTCTTATTGGGTGCGGCCAAACCGGTAACACACTGATGCATAGTGTCCGTGATGATCTTCCAGTGTGTGCTAATGGTCATGCGCATCAACTTTCAACTACATGTTCAGCTCTAGTCAGACTTGCTTCTTGTCTTTGCCTCGGCGAGTGTACCAATGGATTAGATCACATGCGTGCACACAATGACATGCATGCTTCCGAATTCCCTTGCATGCAATCAACAACACTAGTCACCATGTCTGATCTGTGCCAGCTGTTGAGATGGATCTATAAATTGTACGTGCGCAATTTCATCCGTGAGTGCATGTTGCACCCGCTGCTGTGCCTGTTCTTGATGCGAATCATTTTCTTGTTTATGCAGCTCCTGTTCTTCCTTAAGTTGCTTCTTGAGCACATGAAACTCCTTCTCTATTCTGTTCTCTGCCTTCGCGTGATCTTCTTGTCAAGTTGTCACCTCACAACCTGAGTCTCCAAAGTTTCTTTCACCACAAGTGGATCTTCTTGAGCTTGCAACTTTGTTCCACCTCTGTGTTGTCAACAACCTCCCTCTTGCATTTGTTGCATCATGTATGCTGCCTTCAGTTTTTGTTCATGATGTTGCTCACTGTGATGTTGTTGCTGTCATATCTTTATGTCCTTGTCTACGAACAACTTGATGTCTTCGTGGGTAGGAAAGTCCATAGACACTTGATCGACTACATCCCCGAGTGTGCTCTGAATGGTATCTTTGATTATATGCTCTTGGAAACCATTGTACCTGTACTGCTGAGAAGAAGATGAACACCTGCGATATCTGGAGACATGGAAACACTCATGACAAGCAATATGTTAGTTGAAAACAAAAATGAACTTGAGAGCTGACTTGCAACATACCTGTGTTACTGATCATGAAGGTTGCTCAATTTCCACCGGGAGGTTGGGAGACTGACTAGCAAGACTACACAAGGCACAGTCTGCACTATTGGGAGGTTGACTGAATACTAGAATCGTGCAATGCAAAGTCTAGTTTGGATGTTGATTGCTAGAATTGCACAATGCACAATCTTAGCTGGTAATGGTTGCAGGCTCAATGACTGTATTGCGCAATTTTCTGAGCTAGCATTCATTGTCCCTCAGAATTGTGCAATGCAAGACTGGAGGATAGTCACTAGGTAGAAATATGCATTTCCTTAAAGGAAGGTAGAGCTTTCCCTCTCAAGAGTGCGCAATGTTGTCTTGGTGAGGCTGAGTTTGGGCCAAGGTTGCCCAGACTCGCCGACGGGCAACTGAAAGCGAATGTGAATGTGAATGCATGGCGATAATGAGTGTAAGAATAAGTGAATGATCGTGCATACAAACGGTGAATGGCACATTAAAAAATGGAACAACATGCATGTGGTTGAGGTGAATCGTTGAATCGACGACCATTCGTGAAAAACAGTTCATGCATGCAACAACAGTGAGATGTTAAATGGGTTAGATCCCATGCATGCGCACAGTGACACGCATGTTGTCGAATTCCCTTGCATGTGATTAAATACAATACTCACCATTTCTGCTCCATGCCAGCTGCTGGGATGGATCTATAACTTGTACGGGCATAGTTTCATCTGTGAGTGCATGTTGCGCCCGCTGCTGTAATTGTCCTTGCTGCAACTCATTCTCTTGTTTATGCAGCTATTGTTCTTCCTTTAGTTGTTGCTTGAGAACATGCAACTTCTTCTCTATTCCTTTCTCTACCTTCGCGTGATCTTCATGTCGTGCTGTCACCTCACAGCCTGAGTCTCCAAAGTTGCTTTCACCACAAGTGGAACTGCTTGAGCTTGCAACTTTGTTACACCTCTATTTTTTCAACAACCTTCCTCTTGCATTCGTTGCATCTGGTATGCTGCCTTCAATTGTTGTTCATGATGTTGCTCGCTATGATGTTTCTGTCGTCATATCTTGATGTCCTTCTCTACGAACAACTTGATGTCTTTGTGGGTAGGCAAGTCCATAGACACTTGATCGACTGCAACCCCAAGTGTGCTCTGAATGATGTCTTCGACTCTTCTCTCTTTGAAATCATTGTACCTGTACTACTGAGAGGCAGATGAACACTTGCGATACCTGGAGACATGGAAGCACTCATGGCAAGAAATATGTTAGTCGAAAACCAAAATGAACTTTAGAACTGACTTGCAACATACCTATGTGACTGATCATCAAGGTTGTGCAATTTCCACTGGGAGTTCGGGACACTGACTGCCAAGGTTGCGCAAGGCACAGTCTGGGTTGTTGGGAGGCTGATTGATTGCTAGAACTGCACAATGCATAGTCTAGTCTCACTGCTGATTGTTGGAATTGTGTAATGCGTAATCTCAGCTGGTAATGGTTGCAGGCTAAGTGACTGCATTGTGCAATTTTCTGATCCAACAGTCACTTTCCCTTAGAATTGTGCAATGTAAGACTGTAGGACAATCACTGGGAAAAGATGCGCATTTCCTAAGAGGGAGACAGAGCCTTCTCTCTCAGGATTGCGCAATGTTGTCTTAGTGAGGCAGAGTCTGGGCCAAGGCTGCCCAGACTCGCCCATGGGAAACTGAAACCGAATGTGAGTGTGAATGCATGAGGATACTGAGTGTAAGCATAAGTGAATGATTGTGCATGCAAACTTTGAATGACAAATTCAGAAAACAAAACAACATGCATGTGGGTGAGGCGAGTCACCAAATCGGCGACCGTTCATGAAAAATAGTTCATGCCTGTGACATCAGTGAGATGTTAACGAAAACTGAAACAATGCTAGTACAAGCTAGTATGTATCAAAACGACAGCAAGCACTCACTGAAATCAAGCAGACAACATTCATACGAAGTGAAACACAAAAAGTGCCAGAAATGCAACACAAGACATGGGAAGCGAGCTTACCTCAAAACAATTGAGTTGAATGTGACGAAGGCTCCTAGATGAAATGTGGGATTTCAGAGTTGCAAGGTTGATGTTGTGCAATGTCTGGTTCATGAGTTTTGATAAAATTGAAGATGTGACACACATGCCACAAATATAGGAAGAGCGACACTTGGTGGGAGGTTTTCGAGATGATCCTTTCATGCAACCTCCAGCTGCTAAAAGTAGATCCTTGAATCAAGGGATACCTTTGCATGCTGCCTTGGGAGAAGTAGCCCATGCATGCAAATCGGTTTGTCTCGGTCCCGAAGGGAACCGATCAACTCGACTGCACATGTAAGAGACTGCTCAACTGCTGAGATAAAATGCTCATTTCTGGAAGGGAGATGAGCTAGATGCCGAGGGGATTTGTGCAATTTCTGGGTAGAGAAACTGACTGCTCTCTAGGTTGCACAATTCTTGGGCTGAGCAGCCTTGTTGGGAGGAATTTTGCAATTTTCTAGATGAGGCATGACTGGCAGAATTGCGTAATTCTGGAACCCAACATGTTGCCAGACTGAATTGCGTGATTTCTAGAGGAAAGGTTGGTTTCCCTCCATAATTATGCAATTTCTTGAGGGAGATGCTCAACCTACAGCTAGACCAAGTCCGAACAAATAGCCTGTGAGGGGGGTGCATTAAGCTCTGATAGACATGCTTCCTTTCTGCAAGAATAACAGTGAATCTTGTGTACTTGACGAAGCAAGACATGCTGTTGTGAAAGGTTGGTAGGGAGGCTCCCAACCGAAGCTAAGGCAAAATTTTGGAAGGTGGTTATAGCCACTACAATAGGTGTAAAAAGGAAAAGGAGAGTTGTAGATTTGGTAAATTACACTCGTCGTTTAAACCATAGTGGATGAAAATATTCTTTAATTATCTATGCCAATATTGTGAATTTTGTATTCATGTCTTCATATAATCATCGGTTTACTGAAGGATATGGAAATAAGTGGCAAAACGATCATAATAGTCATGACTAGGTCCACCTTAAAAGAGAATTGGAAAAAATATAAAAATCATGGAAGTGGTTGAGATAGTAGGTTGTCTTACACTTAAGTATGTATGATAAATGCGTACAATGGTTTCAAAATAACAACATAAAATATAATGATGCAAGAAATACAACAATTATTATTTCCTCTTGTAAGCAATCTGAAAGGAAAAGTGGAAATTCCATATGCTAAATGTTGCATTAAATAACACCCATGTCATTAGGTATAACTATTGTTAGTTCTAATCTTTGCAGCCTGTCACCAGGGATGAACATGAGCTCTTAATATGTCTAGTTTTGTTAGATGTTTTGCACATGATGTTCAACACAAAACATGTTACAAGTGTGTCCATTAGAAGAAGGAAGAATCTCGCAAATATCACACCCCCGTAATCGGTTCCTGGATTAGAAGAAATGAATGAGTGATTCTTGGTTATGCATGTTTTGAGGTCAGTTGCTGCACACAATGACAAGTTTAGTACAAAATCAGTTTCTAAAATAATGGTAAGGAATTTTTCAATCATGAAAGAGGTTTTTGTTCATCACATACTAAATAACAAAAACCTCCTTCAGTTTATGCGCATGTGCTACTATGTGGGAGATATACGGTGATATTTGGAGCCTACATTAAAACAAAGCAAATTTTCATATTTTTCACTGTTTTAGTCATTTTAGTGCGGGGCCATTTTACAATAGGTGGAAAGTAATTTTGAAAACCCCAAGGAGGTTTTTGTTAAGCATGCGCTATATAACAAAAACCTCTTTCAGTTTATTCACATGTGTCATGGATTGGGATATGTGACTATATCTTTACAGCTCATTTTCACAGATTTAAATTTTTAATGATTCTCTGTTTTAGAGATGATTTTGTGGAACAGATTGTGAGCTACTAGAAACGAATTTCCAAAATTTGAGAGAGGTTTTTCTCTAAAATGACCTTGTCTACAAAAATCTCTTTCAGCGTTGTAACAGGTGCTATGGTTTAGGAGATACAAGTTCATCTTCAACACATATTTTCAGAAATTCGACCCAAGTTTAATGTAACTAATTCTATTTTGAAGAAAATGGTTGAGCTCAATCCCTTAGTACACGGATGAGAAAATGTATATATTTTATGAATTTCATAGTGTAGGGGTTGGGTTTTGGTAGATGGTTGGACTCTTGAGAAAGCCTTGAGCTTTATTGTACACTCATATTAGCATTTTGGCTAAGGAATTGAGACCAGGATTTGCAACACTCTTTGGGATCCATGTGGCAATTTGTCTTGGTACAGTGCTTTTCTTTTGTAATTGTGAATTTTCTTATGTGTTATGTATGCCATTCTCTATCTTGTTTCTTCTTAACTAAACAAACAAGAGTGTAAGTAGAATCCATTGAAATTGCAGTGCTCTACTTGAAGTTTGCTTTAGTTTCTTGATGTTTTCAACTGTTTGGGGAGGATCCATGATTGATCTTGCCCTCTTCAACACCTCACCTGTTTATTCCTTCCATATCATTGAATTTTAAGTGCCAAAAACAATTTCCTACCTTGCCCCATTGAGATCTCTGCGAGACTAAGCCTTAATCCCCACACCCAAAATCTACCTTTCCATATGAGCCAACAAAAACATCATTTTATTGAATCAAACTTTATCACACATATACTTAGCCTAAGATCAATATTTCTATTAGTCATCTCAAGCCCTCATCAATCATAATTTTCTAAGATTGACCCAGAGAGAGCCCTCTCCTGACCTGGTAGGGCTAGCTACCAGGTTAAGCGTGGTTTGATGTTGGCCTTGGATCCTACCTTCCTCAGCCTAAGGTAAATATAGGCACTAACATAGTGGCGACCATACTGGGGAAAAAATTGTTTGTTTATTAGTGTTATTCATTTTATAGACTACAGATGGAGCTTGAAGATTAGCTAGGTAGCCTTCGAAACGCTTTTGCTTTGCATTAGCGAAAGTAGATAAAAGCTACTTCAGTCAATCTCCGGTCTAGTTTATAAACTGAACATCTGACTTGCAAATTGCCCCAGTACAATTTTGTAATCAAGTTCAGATCTGATTGCTGATGGTGGACAACAGTCAGACACATATGAAGGCTGAAATCATCTACCTGGCGACTCCACTATTCGAAGTCCCAAGTTTCAAAGTATTGATGGTGGCTCCATTGGCTAAATGAAGGACTCAGATGTTGCTTCTATTTGTTCAAGGTATTCATGTATCGATTTTTCTAATCTTCCTGGTTTTCCTAATCAATTACCAAAGGATGCATACATTTTGAGTAATGGCCCTAAATTCAATGGGGAAGATCTGACTTTGACTCTAGAACATATAGAAAATTTTAAAACATTTGTGGACATTATTAGAGTTAAAAAGGAAGATGTCTTCATCAGATTGTTCTTTGATTCGTTTCAAGGAAAATGTAGAAAATGGATTGAAGGTTTTCCTATCAGATCTATTAAGTCCTTTGCAGATTTTTGGCATATATTTCTTGAAACATGGATGGATAAAGAGGAAGAATTCAAAATAGAGGTTCCCTCTATTGAAGGTTTTAGAGAATGGGAAGATATGTGCACGGATGATGAGGTAGATGAGAAATTTGCTTCATCTCTTTCTTCTTATCTAAAATCCTGTCGATATGAAGTTAAGCTCAATTTTTTGCAAGAGTTTTCCATCAAAATTGAAGGAGATCTAACTGAATTGGAGACCCAAATACAGTCCCAGGATCTGGACTGTCGAGTCACATTCTTTGGGGACCTTTTTCAGCAGAAGGAACAGAAGGTAAGGCTGCCCGTGGATATTTGCATTGATAGTTTGCAGCTGGAAGCATGTATTGAGGAGTTGGGGCAACAAATAGATTTTGGTTTCTTCGATCCTATTGCAGTGTACATGAATTTTTTTTATTTATTTTTTAAATTTTTTTTTTTTTTTTTTTAGTTTGAATGATAGATCAAATTTCCTTTTACATAACCAGACTCGTTATGTGCATGTATGGTTGTCATCATTTACATTTGTGTCATGGTTGAAGCACTTTCAAGCAGCATCCTTGTCATGGTTACTTGATTGGTTGATATGGCATTACAGCATTACTTGATCTATCAATTTTGCAGCAAAGTGGGTTAGATTTGTATATAAATAAGCTGTCCGATGCAGCATTTCAGTTTGCGGTATTTGTTTATGTACATGTTGCAGTATGTATATGTTTTTGGATTGGTATCAGTTGTTTTGGGTTTGCAGTTGTTTGACCATCCATACCCAATGTAAGAGGCACTATCTGCTTTCCAGATATTTGTAGTTCTTGGCACCTCCAAGGAGCTACCATCCCCATTGGAGCCGATGTTAGTTCTAGTCTTTGCAGCCTGTCACCAGGGATCAACATGAGCTCTTACTATGTCTGGTTTTGTTATATGTTTTGCACATGATGTTCAGAAAAAAACATGTCACAAGTGTGTTCATCAGAATAAGCTCGGAAAAATATTTCCAACGGTATATCACACTCCCATAACCGGTTCCTGGATTAGAAGAAATGAATTAGTGATTCTTGGTTATGCATGTTTTGAGGTCAGTTGCTGCACACAATGACAAGTTTAGTACAAAATCAGTTTCTGAAATAATGGTAAGGAATTTTTGAAAAGTGAAAGAGGTTTTTGTTCATCACATTCTAAATAACAAAAAATTCCTCCAGTTTATGCACAGGTGCTACTATGTGGGAGATATACGGTGATATTTGGAGCCTACATTAAAACAAAGCAAATTTTTCATATTTTTTTACCGTTTTAGTCATTTTAGTACGGGGCCATTTTACAACAGATGGAAAGTAATTTTGCAAAACCCAAGGAATTTTTTGTTAAGCACGAGCCATATAACAAAAACCTCTTTCAGTTTATTCATAGGTGTCATGGATTGGGATATGTGACTAGATCTTTACAACTCATTTTCACAGATTTAAATTTTAATGATTCTCTGTTTTAGAGATGATTTTGTGGAATAGATTGCGAGCTAGTGGAAACGAATTCCCAAAATTTGAGAGATGTTTTTCTCAAAAATGACCTTATATACAAAAACCTCTTTTAGTTTTGTAACAGGTGCTATGGTTTAAGAGATATGAGTTCATCTTCAAAACCTATTTTCAGAAATCCGGCCCAAGTTTAATGTAACTAATTCTATTTTGAAGAAAATGGTTGAGTTCAATCCCTTAGTACAAGGATGAGAAAATTTATATATTTTATGAATTTCATAGTTTAGGGGTTGGATTTTGGTAGATGTTTGGACTCTTGAGAAACCCTTGAGCTTCATTGTACACTCATATCAGCATTTTGGCTAAGGAATTGAGACCAGGATTTGCAGCACTCTTTGGGATCCATGTGGCAATTTGTCTTGGTACAGTGCTTTTGTTTTGTAATTGTGAATTGTATTATGTGTTATGTATTCCATTCTCTATCTTGTTTCTTCTACAAACAAGAGTGTAAGTAGAATCCATTGAAATTGTAGTGCTCTACTTGAAGTTTGCTTTAGTTTCTTGATGTTTTTAGCTGTTTGGGGAGGATCCATGATTGATCTTGCCCTCTTCAACACCTCACCTGTCTATTCCTTCCATCTCATTGAATTTTAAGTGCCAAAAACAATTTCCTACCTTGCCCCATTAAGATCTTTGCAAGATTGAGCCTCAATCCCCGCACCCAAAATCTACCTTTCCATCTGAGCCAACAAAAACACCATTTTATTCAATCAAACTTTATCACACATATACCTAGCCTAAGATCAGTATTTCTATCAGTCATCTCAAGCCCTCATCGATCATAATTTTCTGAGATTGACCCGGAGAGATCCCTCTCCGACCTGATAGGGCTAGCTACCAGGTTAAGCGTGGTTTGATGTCGGCCCTGGATCCTACCGTCCTCAGCCTAAGGTAAATCTAGGCACTAATAGCTGTGAATAAATCTACGAAAAAAAATCAATGGTATTGTTGTAATGCTATATCAATGTTGTTGATAATGTTTGGATGCATATGGATAGTTTTGTTGGGTGCAAGTGGAATACAGGAAAATAGGAAACGTGTTTATCATGTATGTAAACATGCTAGGGAAGGAGCACGAAATGAATATAGAAGTATATGTGCTTTAGAGTTGAGCTGTCATTCAAAATAAAGTAAAGTGGAAACCCTTGTCGCTGAGGAGATAGTTGTAAGAATGGGAGAAGAAATGCAAGAGGCATTTCCTTTCCATATTAAGAAAATATGGAAATAAGGGAACACTGAGGATGTCATTTTATTTAAAGGGGGGGAAGATGTAACACCCCTATGAATCTTCTTTTTATACAATTAATATCTTCGTACATTAAACTATTATTTGATTTAATGGTGGGTGAAACCATGATGGACTTATGTCATAATGCAATTATATTTTTATTATTGTGTTAATAAATAAATTTCTTGAAAATATTCAAGAAAGAGCACTAGAGTTTGGAAGACTTCTCACCATTTAGAAAAAGTTGTGGTGGTCAAGTCCACATGATGGAACTTCCCTAAAGGTCTCCTAAAAATATCCTTCAGAGAAAAATAAAAGAAATCAAATTAACATAATGGAAGAGAGATTATGTTAATCACTTAGTTGTAGAAAGTGGGGTGAATAAAGCACTGCGGGAGAGAAAAACGTGCTTTAAAGAAAAAGAAAAAGATTCTTTTCAAAGGAAAACTAAAACAAAACAGCCTAGGAAAAAATGTTGGCAGACCTTAAAGAAGGACACTCTTAAAATTTGTTGGGAAGAAAATCTATAAGATTAACCACCTAAGAATCAAAGGAGAGTTTTTCCTTTTTGGGTTCCAGATGACAAAAAGGTCTTAGCTCGGGGGGAACTATTGGAGATAGTTCACAGTTGGGTGGAAGCATCCAATTCATGAATAATTTTTAATTCCCCAAGCATTGGGTTACGTTAGATGAAATGTCATTACTTCATTTTATGCTTCAACACTGAGTCATGAATTGCTACGAAATCGTGGAACACGCTAAAACAATTAAGGTTAAAGGTTGCATGCAGAGGTACTGCACATATCTATGCTAGTGTCATAGGTTAATGGATAGTTAATTTCATGCATGAAGACGTGATGTTGATGATAGCATAAGGTATTCATGCATGATTCTATACCTCTTTTATATTCTTGTTTTATGTTTATTAAAATTTTATGCTTGCATGAAAGAAATATCAATTTTAGGAGATGTTATCAATAGGAGATATTTGAATTATAAAATTCGATTAGCTTGCACATGATGAAATTATGTGGATAAAATTATATTTTACAGTAATAAGACTTCAATTATGGTAGAAAACTATATTACAGGGATGTGTATTTGCCTTGAAATCCTTGGAAAATCGAGGGCATGAAGTGGAAAAGAGGTGGGACTTAATTAAGGAGAATAATTCTCAAGATATAAGCTAAGAATAGTAACTCAGAAAAAAGAAAAAGAAAAAAGAACCAAATTCATTGAGATTGATTTATTTACATGAATAACTTTAGAAAACATTAGGAACATTAGAAATCCTAACTGTGTGTGTTCTTGGTGTTGGTAAGTATAGATGGAATCAATTAAGAAAACAATGTGGGTATTATGTATACGTGATATATACAACTAGATATTATTTTCTATGACTATTATGTATGCACAATAATATATTTAATTGTATGACTTACTTATATATATCATGCTCTAAATTCCTAGGAGTTTAGGAAATGAATGGAAAATAGGAACAATATTCCATGTCCTTTACAATTTACATTGAAGGAATAGTTATTGGCTACCTGTGTGGGCGGATTTTGACTTTTGAAGGGAAGTACCAAGACTCCTATATATGGATCTATGTTTAGTCTTGTAGAGTCAATATAATTGAGTTATCCACTTAATGTAAAAAAAAAACAGAATTGGCAAGAGGAACTATAGAAAGAATTAAAGTACCAAAATCTTGAATATCGCATTTGCTGCTATGTGGACAATTTATTGAAATTTGAAGCAATTAATGAAAGGAGTATAATGATTGCATATAGGACCCAATGCATTTTATGTTCGAACAATATAACATAGCCCAAACTTAGATATGCTAGTACTAATTTCAATATTAGTCCCTTTAAGAGTGACTAGTACATGGATTCTAGACTAAGAGTTTACTTTTCAAATGTTAAAACAATGTAGAATAGAAAACCCAAACCAATTCATTATCAACATCACAAGAACAACAATAAATCATAACTTTTAGGAATTAAATCAGATTAGTTATATTTACATCTTAAGTGAATAGTGCAATAAAAATACATAAACATTGTGTAAAATGGATAATTTGATAAACCATCGAATAGAGGAAACACACATGCATACTCGGGATCTCAAAATTATACAGATTAGAACTCAATCTAATTCTTGGGTGCAGGGGTTGCGCTTGAGCAAACTCCTCAACACTTAATTGTCAACCCGAGGGTTTCGTAAACTTAGAGGCGAAGCACAGGCAATGCCAGAAATGGTATGAACTTTTACTATCTCTAATCCTACTTCTTAAAGGAAATGCTATGCAAAATTAGACATAAAACAATCAGAAAGGTAATTAACACCAAAGAAACTCTAGTGCTGGAATGTAAAAGACAATTTGCAAGTAAATCAAGTAAAGAAATTCCACACAATGGAAACAATCTTAAATGCTGGAATGAAATGCTATGTTCATCTTCAGATGGATGGTCAACAGTCTGACAAGTGGGCCCTTGCAGAATTTTGTCTTCCTTCTGATCTTCCTCTCACACAAACAACCTGTCCTTGCACTGTTGCAATCTTCTTGCACTAGTGCAGGTACAGTATTTCTGTGTAAGAGTATATTTGACCTTCCTTACTGAAGACTTATGTTTGAGTGAAGGTTCTCTAAGCCTCAGGGCTTAGAGCACTCTATTTCTGTGACAAGAGACTTGCTCTTGCACCGAGGCAAAGTTCCCTTCACTTAGTTTCCAAGTTACTTTCGAAAGAACTGAAAGATGTGTTGAAAAATAATTGCAATAGTAAATAAAATTATGAAGTAAATTATGTGTGGAAAAGCAAATGCTTCAATTCATTAAACTTTGCAAAGGAAATAAACTTCATGAAATAAAAGCACTTTAAAAGAATCAAACAGTAGCCTAAGTATTTTGCATGTGTTAATCAACTTTGGTACTTCACCCAAAATGCTTATGTTCTTTGCAAGTATAATATGATAATTTGATACAACTGCTTCCAGATCTTTTAAAGATGAACTTTTAATACTGAAGATAGTTACTCAATTAATGGTTCATTCACTTGTGAAATAACTGAAAATAATATGCAGGTAAGTGATTCACTGTTTGCTGCAACGAATGACTAGACCAAAGTGCAGGCAACAACATGCACTGGTGCAGGAAAGAGTTCCTTGCATGATCCGATTGAAAACGAATTAAAATAGAGAATGAGAGTAAAGGAAATGTGAGAAAGATATTTCATAAGAAAAATAAACACAGCTACTCTCAAACCACGGATCCGTTTCACACGTTAGCTACAAAAGATATTTTAATTCAGAACTTAAAGATTAATGATTAAAACTATAACATCACACAGCTACAAAAGAAATAACCACACCATCTTACTGAATAGCGAAAGCGAGAGGGGTAAATGAGTTGGGTTGGTTGGGCCCTAGCCAACCAGCTCGTTCCCCTTCTAAGGAATGAAAAAGCTCAACACTTCAAATGGACATCAAAGATAAACTAAATGTTGCATATGAAAATCATGGCAATTCTCTTGTATTACTCGATTTGGAAAATATACTTTACAGAGCAATCCAGCCCGAGAGCTGAGGCGATAACCAAATTACATAAAACAAAATGACAGTCGATGGTTCACTACCTTCCTACCTATGATCTATATCATATATATCCTTTCGGCTTTAGGTCTTTTACACTAATTACATATATTTCTTGTTCAGGCCTTTCGACCGAATAGACATAGAAAACCGAAATTAAAAACTTGGCAAGCAGTTATAATACACATGAACTTTGCTTGGTCGTAACCTAACTTAGGAGAATAATCCCTGAATGCATGCCATCTATTATCCTGCTTCAGCATCAGCAGTTAGACTCAGAGTCGAGGATCGAGACCCGTCCTCGTGGAATATTTATCTTTTTGGAAATCTCGGACAGTCTTTGTGGTGGTGCAGGAATCTACCTGCACTAGTCAACTCATTCATCATTAAAACTAAGTTCCACGATTACTCTAGGAAATCAATATGAGTTATAAGAAGTATGTATATAGGCATGAAATCTGTATAAAAATTATTAATAAAGTGTTGAAATAAATCTTAATATAAAATATGAGCATGTACAAGAATGGATAACTATCTTATACTAGTCTGGGAAAGAAGGGTCTTTTATTGAGATAAAACAAAGGTTGATATTGATGGAAATGGGGTAGAAAATAGGGAAATTTAGGATACCAACATCCTCCCATCTCTAAGCTGTTGTGTGTCCTCACACAATGTTTTACCTCTGCAAAAAACCTTCAAAAATGAATGGCCAACTCCTCAGATATGCACTTCAATGTTTATTCCTATCTTTACTATCTCTGGCTTCTTATCTCGGGCTTTTTGCAGTTGCTTAGTCACCTTCTTGAGGCGTCTATATCATCTAGATGCCCGATATTTCCATACCTTTACTTGATGCTTCTGCCTTTTTACTTCTTCCAGTAACTCCACTTCACTCTCTTTCTGCCTACTTTTCTCTTTCATGACCTGGTTCAAAGCTTCCAGGTCATGGACTTGTTGCTCTAAGTCTACTATTCTGCTATCGCAGAAAAGAGTGGAGGGTGTTGTACTAAGATCTTCGGGTGTGAATGTATTTTCTACCACAGACTCTAAACAAGTCCCATTATCATCAAGGTCAAGGTTGTCGAAAGCCTGCTTTATGACATCGCCGAGGGTTTCTATACTCTGGGTTTTCTCATTATTGAGGGTTTTGATGCCCTCACCAATCTCCGTGCCTTGTGAACTCAATTCCTTGAGGCTCTTAACAGCTTGTTCTCTCAACTTATCAAGGGATTCATCATCCTGTCCTTCCAAATTAGTAGGGGTTTTGATTCCTCGTTGTTCTACCACTACAGGGACTTCAGTACGCTGACCTTCTAACACCGTAGGGTCTTCAATACCCTGGCATTTTAAAATTGCAGGGTCTTCAATGCCCTGATCTTTAGAAATCATAGGGTCTTTAATGCTCTGGCCTTCAAAAACTACAGGGTCTTCAGTACCGTACTCCTCGAATCCTCAAAATCATTGAGGGTCTCCATGTTGTTGGGAAAAGTATCCAATACGGAATGACCCTATCCCACTCTAAGGGTGATAGTACCTCAGCAACAATCAAAGCAAAGCCATTCGAGATTACTTCTTTATGAGATGTAAGAGAGGGGAGAAAGAGATCCACTAACCGTTGTCTTCCGCTAATGATTGATCCAATCTTCTCTCTTTGCTGCTTGCTCCCAGCTCCTTGCTCTTTCACTGGCCCAGCTACACCAAGATCCTGTAAAATGGCAAGAGAGGGAAACTACAAGAAGCATACATTCATAATTGATTCAAGGATTAGAATAAATCAAATACACAAGTATAGCAATACACCATTGAGACACATGCATATAGAAGAACCTCAAATGCTTTATTAATGGAAGAAGTAAAGTTCAGGAAGTAATACAACCATAAAAGGCCCAATCCAGCATCACCTCCCAGCAGAAAGAAATCTCCTCTTCACCTCCTTCAAGCAAATCACCCAATAGTTCTATACTCAAACCAACAACACTTCCTTACATTCACAAGATTCCAGCCCTCATAGACCTCATGAGAGAGCTCTATATATAGGAGTTTTGGAGAAAGGATGAGTCAGCTTGTAGCTAGCATGAAGCTGACTAGTGTCCTCTCCCACTTCAGTTATTCTTCAGTTCTTGAGTCCACTTGGAGGTTCTTGCTTCCACTTGGAGATCTAGACCCTCTTACTCATCACCAGTCGAATTCCTTGATGCAATTGTCACTTTGGAAGCTTCCTGGGCTCTGACACCTTGAGGAATGAGTCTGCCACATGTCCAAACTCGTTCAGCGCAGGTAGCTAGTGTTGGAGTTGACATTCAGCGCAGGTAGCCAGTGTAGCAGTTGACATGATCCAGAATTGGCTTGTTTTTGAGTGTTTTCAGGTGGAGAACTGTTATTCAGTGCTGTGGTTTGCTGACCTTGTTCCTCTAGGGGTAGGAAC
Source organism: Pinus tabuliformis (assembly GCA_031772625.1). Lineage (NCBI taxonomy): Eukaryota > Viridiplantae > Streptophyta > Pinopsida > Pinales > Pinaceae > Pinus > Pinus tabuliformis. The sequence goes on from CM062819.1 coordinate 1,092,867,546, forward strand.
AACATGTTTAGGGACTTTGGATCCCTTAGATTATGGACATTTCATGCTTCATGCTGTAAGGCACAAAAATGTCTATAACACTCCACATCTAGTTTGCTGAAATTATCAAGACCCCCTGCATGATGTTCCTCTTCATTCTAATCTGCTTGCACTTCACCAGTACGCGGTGTCGACATCGTCTTTCTGTTCTTTAGCCTACTGACAAATGTTGAAAACAAGGCGTCATCTTCTACATTATCCTCATCCTCCACAGTGTGTGCCACTGCATCTGCAAGCACCGAGAGATTATGAACTGTGGTGGAACTTTAGGGTGTTTCATCGATTACAATTGGAGAGCTTGAATGGCTCATCCCTTGGGCGACAATTTTCCTCCTGATCAAGGCTCTAGTCTTCCTCTTCTTTTCTGTGGGTGGAGTGTTCTCAACGACCCTCTTCTCTGCTTGCACTAGTGAACTCTTACCTTGCCGCTTGGTAGCAGACAATGTCCCTGCCTTTCTCTTCTTATCTGTACTGGTGCTAGCAGACTGTTCTACACCCCTTGCTTGGAATTCTTTCAGAAATTCCCCCCATTTTATTCCCTTTTTTCCTAACTTCTTCTTGATCAACATCTAATGAGTCCATGATGGCATAGTTTGTTTGCAACCTGGCTTGCACTTCCACTCTACACATTTTTCGCCATCTTTTCAAGGCTTCTGCGAAGTGAGGAAAATTAATCAATTTTCCTGCCTCAAAATGCAACAGCAATCAAAAGTGGTATACGAACTCCAAGGTATAGCATCCTTCCCCTGTGACAAACTTCTGTAATATAAACAGTGAATCTCACCACTTCCCGACCATGGCGGTCTGTGGAAGTCCCTTTCTCCAATCAACTTTAATTTTCTTACCAACCACGAATTGGTGCCAACGCTTCTTTGTAAGTCGTTCCTTTTTAAACGATCACTCCCTTGTGAGTGGAAGGCCTATGGCTTGTGCAATTAACTCTTTTGTAATTTTGAACTTTAAGGACTCGACCTTGACTCGGCCTTCTTTGAATATCCTTGCAAAATCTAACACTACAGCCATGTCGAACCCGTCAAAATTTTGTAGTAATGGCAGGAATCCAGATTCTTGCAATAGTGCAAGACTGTTCTTGTACTCAGCAGTTTGTTCAATATCCTGTAGCAACAACAGTTCACTCCTCACAGGAGCCATTTCATACCTCCTCCACAGGTGCCATTTTGAACCTCCTCCACTTCACTAATCACACCCTCGAAGGAATTTCTGAGTGACTCCAACATTCGTCGAAAATTTTATGCTAGAGGTTCTTTACCCTCCATCTTTTTAGACCCACTCACCTGGCTATGATGGAACAACCCCCCCCCATATCGGGTGTAGATTCGTGTCAGCTCGTTACAGGTGAATCGTAATAATTGGATGCAGTGGCGGTATAGGCGGTAGTGATGCAATGACTATAATGATTGGATTACGGGTAAGTTAATGATGGTCAGGGAATGCAGACTTATTGCAAGGAGGGTGAGTTTAGGTTATCGGATAATAGTACCCTTCCACAGTCAGCATCATAATTCAATCAGACATATTTCAACATTTATTAAAAAACATTAGTTTTCAAACCTTACACATCTTTCACTTTAAGTATTTGTTCTTAGATTAGTAATTAATGAAACAAAGTATTAATTAAAGCATGGAATGAGAGAACATATCAATACATGTGCAGAAAAATACAAGATCATAAACACCTCAAAGTTCATCATGGGCAGATTTTAAGATATGAAACACCTCTTCCTCTCTTACCCATCTAGGGGTAATAAGGTCTGCTTCGGTGTAAAAGAGGTCTCCTTGGATCCAGGAATATGTAGCACTTTTCTAAATGATATTATGCTTTTCACGAGTGGATAAGTGAGGTGGTAATTTTTCGGTGACTAAATATTTAGCTATGTCAACAAACCATGGAGATTTTGTTGACACAGCAAAAATATGTTCGTTAGGAAATCATCATCAACAGGAATTGATTCACGAGGATTATTTAATCTTGAAAGATAATATGCAACTACATTTGACTTTCCTGGTCTATCAACAATGGTAATATTAAATTCCTGTAATAATAGCAACTACCTAGTCACTCTACTGCTAGTTAATGGTTTATTCATCAAATATCTTATAGCGGAATGGTCAGTATGTACAAGAACTTCATATCTTTTAATATAATGTCTGAATTTATTAATGGAAAAAATTACAGCTAAAAACCCTTTCTCGGTAACCGTATAATTGAGTTCAGCGCGTGACACGTTTTTACTAATGAAATAAATAACATAGGATTGTTTATCTTCTTCCTATCCTAAAGCTGCGCCTATAAAGTATCTGAGGAATCAGAGGAAATTTAAAATGGCAGGACCAGTTTGGTCCTCTCAACACTGGTGACTGAACTAATTTTTCCTTCAATGTCTCAAAGCACTATTGGCAATCTACAGACCAAGAAAACTCACTATCTTTAGTCAAAAGTCGGAAAAGGGGGTTAGCTATCCTTGAGAAATTCTCAATGAATCTCTTATAGTATCCCGCATGTCCTAGAAAACCTCTCACTTCCCTTTGAGTTTTGGGTATAGGAAGACTTGAAATGACTTATATTTTTGCAGGGTCAAGCTGGATAACTTTTTCGGAAATAAGATGGCCAAGAACTACTCCCGCCTTGCACATTAATCTGCATTTCTTATCACTCAAGGCGAGATGAACTTCTTGGAAGCGAAGAAGCACTTTTTCTATATTCTTGAGGGCTTCCTTAAATGAATCACCAAACACAGAGAAATCATCCATATAGATTTCTATGCATTCAAGGCCAACAAATATCTAAGATTGCCCTTTGAAAGGTAGCCAGAGCATTACATATCCCAAAGGGAAGCACTCAATAAACAAATGTACCCCATGGAAACATAAAATATGTTTGGTCTTGATCCTTGGGTGCTATCTGTATCATTTTATATCCGCTAAAGCTGTCTAGAAAATAAAAGTACTTCTTACCAGCAAGGGTATCGGGTACCTGATCGATGAAAGGAAGGGGGAAGTAATATTTGAGAGTTGCTTTATTCAATCTCTATATTTAATAAAAATGCGCCATCTCCCATATTTATTTCGGACTAACACTAATGGAGAGACCCACTAGCTGTTAGAAATGGGATAGATAAAATCGACATCTAAGAGTTTTTGCAATTCTTCTTTTACAACATCTCTTAGAGCTGGTTTCATTCGCCCTCAGGGTTGTCGAACAGGTCAGACAACATCCTGAATATAGATGTGGTGTGCGTTATCATTGTAAAAGTTTTTAAAAATTTTGGACAGCCCGCATGGTTCCAAAGTTTTTATGGTAAACATGGTCAAGTCCTTTTTTATGTTTATAGAGTCTAAGTCATAGGGTTAGAGTCTCATGTCCATCTTCAAATAAAGTTCAACGACCTTGTTTAGCCCCTTATGGATTCCATGTCATGTTTAAAGTTTTCATGTGTCTGGTCATTTCAAAAGTTTTAATGCACTATGAAACTATCTAGGCATTTTCGTAGCACAAAGTCCTGAAATAACACTACCCGCACTACGAAATCGGGGATTCGTAGTTAGGTATTTTCATAGCACAAAACCCCGAATTTACACTGGATGCGCTACAAAATTGGGGATTCATGTTAAATCTTGTCTAGCTATCAAATCCACCAGAATCCGTTAGATTTTCATCATCAGGTGTCAGTCCATGAACCTTACCACTTACATGCAACCATTCATATCCATCATTAGATTCGTTAGGGGTCATTTGTCCACAGTCATTTCAAATTTCAAAAGAGGAAGGGGTTAGTTGATCCTGGTCATATCCATATTGATCTTGCTCATATTCATGCAATAGATACTTGTTGTTGTTCTTAAGTTCGAAGTAAACAAGCCCAGGGTGAGTAGAGACCATAATTCTTCCACAGGTTTCAAGCGAGGAAGCTCTTCATTAAATTCAGGGAAGGTAGCTCTTCATTTAAGCAAGGCATTTTCTTCCAAGTTGTTCTATCTGCAGGGATTTCAATATGTTGGAATAAAGAAAGAATCACAGGTCAGGCCGATGTCTAAGAACTGAACCTGAAGGCTTAGATGCTCTCACAAAGGATAAATCAGTAGAAGAAGCCTTCAAAAAAGTAAGTTGTTGGAGGTTCTATGACAACTACAAGGAGGACATAGCCAAGTGACAGAGGAATTTTCTTTAAATTTCATAGGTTTAGATGCAAAGATTGGAGTCTTAGAATTTCCAGTTTCTCCTAAAGTGATATCTTTAGTCACAGAAATTCCTAGAGGTCAGGAAAAGTGGTTTAAGAATTTCAAGTTTGAAATGGCACCCTGCAAGATATTCCTGAAGCCAAAGTTTGTAGACACAGATTTGACTAAAGCAGTGCCAAGGGGTTATGTCAAAGATTCATTTTCCAACTTACTCTCATGTACACAAAGGTATTTCACCTGTGAAGGAAGATACCACAAGGTGTATTCTTATCATTTCAAACTCCTTTTTCATTTCACTGGCATAATATCTCTAGATCTACCTTTCTTTCTGATTCGGAGCTTAGGCAAGATGTCTGATAAAATATAGTTGAAGAAAGAGGCATGTGAAACATCTTTTTTCCATCATGGCTTAATGAAATTAATGGTCTTGTATGAACTTCAGAAGGTAGATAATGAGTGGTCTTCGTTCCTCTTTATGTCGGGTTTTAGAGCTGAAACAGGACTTAGTCCTAGGGCTAAGCAAATATCCTCACCAGTGATTAGTCACCATGCAAAAGAAAGGTCAAGCAGGTTTGTTAAACTGAAGGCTAGAAAACAAGTTAAGGAGCCAGTGACTAGAACACCATTGGCTGTTCAATATATTCCTCAGTAGTCACAGAAGAAGAAAGTTCAGATTAAGGAAGCAACACAAGAACAGTCCATTGGTGAAACAGTCCAGAGAAGGGTAACTAGAAGCCAAATAGCCAGAGACGCTCAATATTTCACCTGGATTGTCCCTGCAATCAAGGAAGCAAGGTATATCAGAATGATCAATGACAGACTAAAAACTAATATTAGGGTAATGAAAAGACAAATTGAAGATCTTGAAATTCAGCTGAGCAAGCCTGGAAGTCAGCCTCAACACAAATAAATAGGGCATTAAGTGATGAAACCCTAGTACAATTTTGGTTGAAACAAAGATATTACTTTTTGAAGTAGTTTCATAGATGGGTGATCTCAAGTATATGTGGCATATTTACATAAGGAAACAACTGTGAAGTATCCTCTGAAAGAAAGTTTTTGAAAAAAGACTGTGTAAATTGATTCACACAGCAGTTTCGTAGCGCACTACGAAACTATTGTAGGTGCCGTTTTGTCCTTTTTGTTTAATCTTCAAAGGAATGAAGGGGCTATTTTTGAGAAGGACGCTGCTGCAAAAATGTAAGGAGATCATTTGAGAAGGTTTATGCAAGAACTAAGCCTTGCGCTACAAAAATAATAGTTCATTTTGTAGCTCATTCAGTTTGTCTTTCTTCAGGCAACTTCAAGGAGTTTTGTTTTGGCACAAGTGTAAGAGCAGGGTTCTATGGTTAATTCAATACGTGTTATATGATTAAAGGGGCTAGTTTGGTCAACAGGAGATTCGAGGAACATCATTGAAGACCAATACTGCACTACAGGGGACAGTTTCCTAGTTTTCAGTGCTGATGAAGGAGAAGTTATTGAAGGCCAGCTGGAGGGTTATGGACATCACCAAGGTCAAAGTTAAGGAGGAGCAGCTGTCAAGAATCGAATTTATTTCCTAGTTTAATTTGTTACTATCATAATAAAGAGTTGTACTCCTAATTGTAATAGGACTCTAGCACTATTAGATAACTGCTACTTGTAATTAATAGTTTGTTTTAGGAATGAATAAGTGTCAAGATAGGAAATTAGAATTCCCCTCATGTTGGATCAGGGAATCCAAGATTGTAATGAAAAATCTATAAAGGACAAGAGGTGGAAGGCCTCATGGTTTTCAATTTTCAAAAGAAACAGTCATACTGTGTCATTGTGGGAGATTGTGTTTTTATGTTAATACAGAGATTTTGGCTTCACTACTTAGGATTCACAAGAGAGTTTTAATGTTTGATTTCCTCATGGTTTTCTTCATTTACTCACTTGTAGTGGTATGAAGACATGTTACATAGAATTCATTGACAATGCTCTAACTTCCTTCATGTGTTTGTACACTGTGTTACTTACATTATTTCTCTGTTTTGCTAATATGTTAAGACTCTTTATGCCTTGACTTCCATGTTAAGCTAATATTGTTGTGATACTGAAACATATTCTGACTCCGTAAGCCCAATGGATGTTTATTGATTGTGTTCAACCATTTATATTTTTTTCACTTGTTTTTTCCATAGAGTTAGCCATCTAATCTTTAAACTAAAATCTTTAACCTAGTGAGAGAGCCCTCTCAGGTTGAGGAGGCTAAGCCTCAGCCAAAAGTTTGGTTTGAAATAGTTACTCAAAGTCTTCCTGATCAGTAACCTATCAGGGTTGGGTTTTGTTATAACATTTTGGTGTGTCTACCGGGAGCCTGAAGATTTCTCATTCTAGAAATCAAGAAGCTGTACTTCTGAAGATAGCAGGAGCTCATATAACTTTTTGAGGCTGCAATCTACCTTGGTGACTCCATACATTTTCAAAGTTTTAAAGGTGGCTTCGAGAAGGAGATATACACAGAGCAATCCTGACCCCAATCCACCTACTCCTGTGGACAATACGAACAATGTTTCAGGAGGCAGCCAAAGGTTTTCAGAAATACCAGGTAGTCCATCTTATTCAAAATCTTCGCTCTTTGAATTCTCAAGAAGTCCTGAAGACAAAATAGTTGATGATAAAATTCATGAAGTGTTGTTTAGATCATAAAACGAAGAAGAACTCATTGATATTATCTTAGATTTGAAAAAGAGAGGAATTGATACCTCAGCCCTAGTATCACAAGAAGACAAGGAAGAATTTTGGGAAGTGGTTACCTCTGAGCTACTGTTAGAAAGGGAAGCCTTAGATAAACTGAAAGAACTTGATCCTTTTGAAGTCTTGCTGAAATCTAAAGTTGGTTTACCTCTTCCAAATTGGAGTACATTTGTCACTGGTTTGTAGAGCCCAAGTAGTCCTCTTCGTATCAGTTCCTCATCTTCTGTTTCTGCTATTCCTAGTGGCTTTTAGAAACCAAGCAGTCCTCCTCATATCAGTTCTTCATCCTCTGTCCCTTTTATCCCTGTAACTATTATTCCTCCTTTAATCATGGTTGTACCTGCTAGGTATGCCCCACTTGCACTCACTGTTGTTTTGCATGATCTTCCTAGCACTATGCTGCAAGAATCCCAACATGGGGTGGTGATGAATAAATTACAACAGAAGAACATGTATACAAATTTAATGATTTTGCTGACAGAGAGGAAGTTGATGATGAGGATGTGAAACTAAGACTATTTGCACAGACATTTATTGGTGAAGTTATAAAATGGTTTAAAGCTCTTACACCGGGAAGCATTCATAATTGGGTAGAATTTGAAGATAGTTTTCTAAGGAAATGGTGAAATAGAACTAATCCAGTTCAATCACTTACTGAGCACAACAATCTTAGAAGGGAACCTGATGAAACCATTCAAAATTTCTCAAAGAGGCTCAATAAAGTGTTTAACTCAATCCCAACTCACTTGAAACCTCTAGAAGCCTTAGCGCAAATGAGATATGCTGAAGCATTTGATTCAGATTTTTCTCTTTTGCTAAGAGAAAGGGAGTCTGCCACACTTGCTGATATGCAGAATGATGCAATAAAGGTATAATTAAACATGGTAGCTAACAAAAATAAAAAATGGGAAAAGCTAAATTGAAAGAAAAAGAGAAACCTTCCTCTTCAACCCCTGAAGATAAATTAGATTCAATGATGATAACAATGGAGAAGTTGATGGATAGGTTAGCTCTTGGAAATACCTCTGCTCCCCTTGTGCCACAGGGGCCTCAATTTAGAAACCATTAATTCAGGAGACCTAAAAACCAACAAAGACCAAGAGAAAATAGGAATCAACAGCTTGATCCTCCAGTGGGACCTCCTTTTCAACAGAATTTGGTTGATGAAGAAGATGATCCTGAGATTCCTGAAGAATCTATCCATTGTATTGATGAAGATATTTTAGGAATTTTATTGACTAAAGAAGAACATGATGAGTCCAGTTTTACCAAGCAAGTGGAAGAGCCTTCAGATTATTTAAAAGGGTATCAACATGCTATCTTTGAAATGCAAAAACAATACAATCTTAGATACAGAAATGTGCCAATTATAGCAAACAAAACACAGCCCAAGAAAGATGTTTCAAAGGCTGTTGAAGCCAAAAAGGATACCTCAAAGGTCGTTGAAGGTAAGGAGGACTCTCCACTTGGTAAAAAGGACACTTAATTTCCTCCTCCTATCAAATAAGCTGAAAAAACTATTTATGTTTTCAAACTTGAGAATGAAATTGCAAAAATCAAAATATTAGTCCCTTTTAGTGAGATTCTCAAGGTAGATAAATACAGAAGCAAGATTGTAGAGATGTTAAATTCACAAACAGGAGCTGCTGATATCTTAAATGTGCAAGAAGATAATCCTACTATATATTTGGGTCCAAGGTTAGAAGATGATCAAAATGAAGAGTTTCTGCCTTTCTATGTAAGCATTAGTATTCATGTTATGACCTTACATAATGCTATGTTGGATTTGGGGGCTTCTCATAATCTCATGCCCAAAGTAATTACGGAGAGGTTAGGATTACAGGTAACAATACCATATAAGGATTTATTCTCTTTTGATTCAAAAATAGTCCAATGTATTGGTTTAATCAAAGATGCTGTTGTTGGTCTAACACAAATTCCAACAAAGACAATTGTTATGGACATTGTTGTGGCTGACATTCCGCCAAAGTTTGGGATGTTGCTATCAAGATCATGGGCAGCAAAAATCAAAGGCACAATGCAGATGGATGTCACCTATGCCACCATTCCCATTTTTGGTGAGCAAACGAGATTGTATCGGGAGACCAGAATGGCTTATATGGTAAGCAGCAAAAACAAACCTCAGAATTTTCCTATTTATTCATTTGACACTGAACTTGGATCTGCCATTATTTTTAATGAGTCAGTTGATAGTGAACCGAAAGAGATGAAAACCGAAAATCAGCACTCAGAAAAGTAGCAAGAAGATGAGAAAGAGATGAAGGGATGGTGTTCTTTGTACTTTGATGGATCAACAGGAAAATAAGGGGCAGGAGTTGAAATTTGGATCACAAGTCCAAGTGATGAAAGTAAGTTTTACTCTTACAAACTAAATTTTGATTGCACAAATAATATGGCTGAATACAAATATCTGATTTTGGGCCTAGAATATTTGGTAAGAATGAAGGCTCATAATATTTCCGTCTTTGGAGATTCTGAATTGGTTATTGGACAAGTTGAGGGTGTCTATCAAACAAAGGATGTAAGAATGAGAGCATACAGAAATCTAGTTTTAGATATGTTGGAAAAGTTTCAAGCATATTCTTTCACTATCAAAATTAGGGACCAAAACACCATTGCTGATTCTCTTGCTGTTTCAGCAAGTTTGTTTGTCATTCCTATTCATTCTTCTGAAAAATATGAGGTTGAAGTTTGTCATAGACCAGCTATACCAAATAATATCACCAATTGGAAAGTCTTTGAAGATGATCAATAGGCAAAGAATTTTATTGAATTGAAAGAAGAATTTGAAAGTACTCAAGTAGATCAACAAAACATGCTTGTTGAGTCTATAGAAAATTTTGAGGTCTTACAGTTAAAAAACAATTCAATACCAAAGGGTCTAATTCCTCTTGAGAATTTGTTTGATCAGAATGATGTGTTCAAATCGCCAAAGATACAAGCTGATGAAGAGGAAATAGAAAGCTGCAATATGAGTACTTTAGTTTTACCTAAGATGATCAAAATTTCAAAGTTTCTTTCAGCTGATATGAAAGTCAAATATGTTGAGATGATGAAAAGGTTTGTTGATGTTTTTGCTTGGAGTTATGCCGACTTAAAACAGTATGATCCCTCCATTATTCAGCATACTATTCCTATTAAAGAAAATTGGAAACCTTTCAAACAAAAATTGAGAAGAATTAATCGACTTCTCATGCCATTGATTGAAAAGGAGATTAAGAAACTCTTTGATGCTAAAATTATTGTGCCAATCAGATTCTCAAATTGGCTTGCAAACTTGGTTCAGGTTAGAAAGAAGAGTGGAGAAATGAGAATTTGTATTGATTTCAGAAATTTGAATAAGGCTTCATTAAAGGACAACTATCCTCTTCCCAAGATGGATTCAATTCTGTAAAATATTGTTGGTTCACAAAGAATGTCTATTCTTGATGGTTTCTCAGGGTACAATCAGATTCTTGTGCATCTGGATGATCAGGAGAAGACAACCTTCACAACACCATGGGGCACATTCATGTACGCCAAGATGCCTTTGGTCTCATGAATGCATGAGCCACTTTTCAAAGAGAAATGGATATTGCTTTTTCTGAAGAAAAGGATAAATCAGTGGTCATTTATCTTGATGACATCATAGTCTTTTCAAAAAAAGAAGAAGATCATTTGAAATACCTAGAGAAAATTCAACTGAAATGTATAAGGTTTGGTATCTCTCTTAATCCTACTAAGAGTATCTTTGCTTTTACATCAGGCAAGCTACTTGGTCATATCATTTCTGAAGAAGGAATTATGATTGATCCTAATAGAGTTAATACAATTCAAAAGGCAGATCTGCCAAGAAGTAGGAAAGGGATTCAATCTTTTCTTGGAAAGGTGAATTTTGTTAGGCGCTTCATTCCTTATTTTGTTGAGATTGTCAAGGATATAACAAGGATGTTAAAGAAAGGAGTGGACTTTAAGTGGACAGCCGAAGCGAAGAAATCCTTTGAAGAAATCAAGAGGGCACTTACACAAGCACCGCTACTCATCAATCTAGATTTTTCCAAGGAATTTCTTATTTTTACATTTGCTTACGAGAATACAATTTTTGGGATTCTGCTACGAAAAGGAAATCAAGGTATTGAACAGGCTATTTCTTTCTTTAGTAGTACATTAGAAAATACTAAACTGAAGTACAATATTCTAAAAAAGCAAGCTTATGCCTTGGTGAAAGCTATAAAAGATTTCAGAATCTATGTTCTGCATTCTCATATTGTGGCATATTTTCCAAGTGTTGTAATAAAAGATATTCTAACACAAGCAGATCTTGATGGTAAGAGGGGAAGTGGATAGCCAAATTGCTAGAGTATGATATAGACATCAAACCAACAAAATTGGTTAAGGGACAAGGCTTGGCAAAGCTAATGACTTAGTCAAATCCGGATGTCTTGACATAAATCTGAATGCAGAAACCTCAGAAATTTCTGAAATAGTAGAAGAATTGGTCCAAATTTATTAAAATATTCTTGGTTTCAGAATGGTATAAGAATGTGGCTTTTGTTCTACAGCATAATAAAGCTCCTACCAATCTAACGAAGTCTAAAGCAAGGTTTGTTAAGTTGAAGTCTTTGAGATATTTTGTATATGATCAAAGTCTGTTTTGGAAAGATGGAGAAGGAATTTTGCTGAATTGTCTCCTTAAAGAAGAAGCTGATAAAGTTATTGAAGAATTTCATAAAGGAGATTGCAGAGGAAATCATTATTGGAAGGCTACAACAAACAAGATCCTAAGAGCCGGGTATTTTTGGCCAACAATGTTTAAGGATATCTACAAGAAGATCGCTGCATGTCATGAGTGCCAAATTTTTGAAGGAAGAAGGAAGCTTGTACCTTTGCCTTTGATCCCTATTTATGTAGAAGCTCCTTTTTAGCAGTGGGGGATAGACTTTATTGGAGAGATACATCCTCCTTCATCAAGGCAGCATCGCTGGATTCTTACAGCAACATATTACTTCACCAAATGGATAGAGGCGATTCCAACAAGGCAAGCCAATGATTCTGTAATTATTTCTTTCTTAGAAAATAATATATTGTCTCGATTTGGCTGCCCCATGAAGATTATAATAGATAATGCTCAAGCTTTCAAGTCTAAGAAATTGATCAATTTCTGTCACCAATATCACATTACTCTTGGACATTCTACTACTTACTATCTGCAAAGCAATGGTCTTTCTCAATCATCAAACAAGAGCATTGTTAGAATCATAAAAAAGGTGCTGCAAGAAAACAAGAAAGCTTGGCACTTAAAGCTGAAGTATGCCTTATGGGCTGATAGGATTTGTACAAAGAGATCAATTGGGACTGCGCCATATGAACTAGTTTATGGTGTTGAAGCTATATTCCCAACATCACTTGGAGTACCGGTAATGGATCTAATTCAAGGACTTGAAGAAGAACCAAATGCCATTCAGAGGAGAATTAACCAACTGATAGCCCTACAAGAGAAGAGGAGTGAAGTCTATGACAGTCATCAACATGCTTAGAATAGAATTAAGAGTACATTTGGTAAAAATATCAAAGAAGACAGTTCTCAGATTCAAGACAAAGTGCTAAAATGGGAGGCCAGAATTGAAGAGAAGGGAAAGCACGGTAAGTTTGAGAATTTATGGAAGGGTGCTTTTCAGATTGCTAGCTTTCATGGGAAGAACACTTATATACTACAGGAAATTGATGGAGGATCATATGCTGGAGGGCCTGTTAATGGTAGGTTCCTAAAGTATTATCATTGTTGAAGTATTACCAATCTCTCATAACATTGTATTTATCCATTTTTGTCAGTTTTTGCTAATAATGACAGGTTGAAACATAAATCTTAAGCCTGAGGTGAAGGCCAAAATAGTTTGAAGAACATGCTTGTCAACAAAATTTCTGTTTTTATCATAAATGGATAAAGCACTGGAACTGCAGGTTCTTAGTGTACCATAAAGGCACACTATCCCAAGTGGAGCCACTGTTATCACTGTAAAAGTTTTTAAAAATTTTGGACAGCCCGCATGGTTCCAAAGTTTTTATGTTAAACATGGTCAAGTCATCTTTTATGTTTTTAGAGTCTAAGTCATACGGTTAGAGTCTGATGTCCATCTTCAAATAAAGTTCAATGACCTTGTTTGGCCCCTTATGGATTCCATGTCATGTTTAAAGTTTCATGTGTTTGGTCATTTCAAACTTTTGAACGCGCTATGAAACTGTCTAGGCATTTTCATAGCGCAAAGTCCTGAAATAACACTACTTGTGCTACGAAATCGGGGAATCGTAGTTAGGTGTTTTCGTAGTGCAAAACCCCGAATTTACATTGGATGCACTATGAAATCGGGGATTCGTGTTAAATCTTCTCTAGCTGTCAAATCCACTAGAATCCATTAGACTTTCATCATCAGGTGTTAGTTGATGAACCTTACCACTTACATGCAACCATTCATATCCATCATTAGATTCGTTAGGGGTAATTTTTCCATAGTCATTTCAAATTTAAAAAGAGGAAGGGGTTAGTTGATCCTGGTCATATCTGTATTGATCTTGCTCATATTCATGTAAGAGATACTTGCTGCTGTTCTTAAGTTCGAATTAAACAAGCCCAAGGTGAGCAGAGACCAGAATTCTTTCGCGGGTTTCAAGCGAGGCAGCGCTTCATCAAATTCAAGCGAGGCAACTCTTCAATTAAGCAAGGCATTTTCTTCTAGGTTGTTCTATCTGCAGGGATTTCAAAGGAGATATGTCGGAAGAAAGAAAGAATCACATGTCAGGACGTTGTGTGAGAACTGAACCTGAAGGCTTAGATGCTCTCACAAAGGATAAATCAATAGAAGAAGCCTTCAAAAAAGTAGGTTGCTGGAGGTTCTGTGAGAAACTACAAGGAGGACATAGCCAAGTGACCAAGGAATTTCTTTAAATTTCACAGGTTTACATACAACGATTGGAGTGTTAGAATTGCCAATTTCTCCTGAAGTGATATCTTTAGTCACAGAAATTCCTAGAGGTCAGGAAAAGTGGTTTAAGAATTTCAAGTTTGAAATGGCACCCTGCAAGATATTCTTGAAGCCAGAGTTTGTAGACACAGATTTGACTAAAGCAGTGCCAAGGGGTTATGTCAAAGATTCATTTGCCAACTTACTCTCATGCATACAAAGGTATTTCACTTATGAAGGAAGATACCGCAAGGTGTATTCTTACCATTTTGTTGTTGGGAAAAGTATCCAATTCGGAATGCCCCTATCCCACTCTAAGGTGTGATAGTGCCTTAGCAACAAATGAAGTAAACTAATTGAGTATTCTTCTTTATGAAATGTAAATGAGGAAGAAGGATCTAACTAACCTTTGTCTTTCGCTAGTTTGTCGATCCAAATCACTCCTCTCTTCAGTAGCTCCCAGCTTCCTGCTCCTTCACCGGCCCAGCTTCATCGAATTCCTGCAAGATCAAAAGAGAGAGAAACTACTCAAAGATACAGATATACATTCATAAAAAGCTCAAGATCAGATTAAGCTAAACATGTAAGCATAACAAAACATCATTGGTACACAACATGTAGGAGAAACTCAAATAGTTTATTGATATGATAATAAAGTCCAAGAGGAGATACAACCAAGTGAGTTCCGATCCAGCATCTACCTCCCAGCAAAGGAATCCCTTCCTCTCCTCCAACAAAGCATAAATAACCCAATGTACTAATCTCAATCTCAAACCAACAGCAATTCTCTGCAAAGTACAAAATTCCAGCCTCCTAAACCTTTGGGTGAGAGATCCATATATAGATGTAAGCAGAGAGGATGAGTCAGCTTATGTTTTGACTTGTGGCTTCTCTCTGTCAGTTCTTGCTTCCACTTGGAGGTTGAGAACCTCTTACTCATCACTAGTCGAATTCATTGAGGCAAGTGTCATTGGAGAAGATTCTGGAAGCTTCCAGGGTCTTTCCACCTCGTTGAATTAGCTTGCCATTTGTCATTTCCCGCTCAGCGCACCCTGGTAGTGCTTCCACCTGCGTTTCAGTGCACCTAGCCAGTGTAGTCTCTGCATTTCAACGCAGGCAGCTAGAAGAGCTTCTGAATTGATCCTGAATTGACTATTTCTGAGTGGTTTTTGGTGGAGAACTTCTGGGAGAAGCTGTCATTGGTTGACCTTGTTCCTTTAGGAGCTGTAACAACATCCTTAGGGACTTTGGATCCCTTGAATTATGGACATTTCATGCTTATAGCTGTAAGGCACAAAAATGTCTATAACACATTTCAAACTGCTTTTGCATTTCACTGGCATAATATCTCTAGATCTACCTTTCTTTTTGTTTCGGAGCTTAGGCAAGATGTCTAATAAAATATAGTTGAAGAAAGAGGCATGTGAAACATCTTTGTTCCATCATGGATTAATTAAATTAATGGCCTTGCATGAACTTCATAAGGTAGATAGAGAGTGGTCTTCATTCCTCTTTATGTCTGGTTTTAGAGCTGAAACAAGACTTAGTCATAGGGCTAAGGAAATGTCATCACCAGTGATTAGTCACCATGCAGAAAAAAGGTCAAGTAGGTTTGTTAAACTGAAGTCCAGAAAAAAAGTTAAG
Organism: Pinus tabuliformis; assembly: GCA_031772625.1. NCBI lineage: Eukaryota > Viridiplantae > Streptophyta > Pinopsida > Pinales > Pinaceae > Pinus > Pinus tabuliformis. Next base: position 1,092,883,112 of record CM062819.1, read on the forward strand.
GAGCCAGTGACTAGAACACCATTGGTTGTTCAAGATACTCCTCAACAGTCACAGAAGAAGAAAGTTCAGATTAAGGAAGCAACACAATAACATTCCATTGGTGAAACAGTCCAGAGAAGGGTAACTAGAAGCCAAATAGCCAAAGAAAAGGGTAAAAAAATGGTCACTAATGAAAGCCCACCCTCAAAGGGAAATTTGAATGATCTTCTCCAGGCAATTGACATTGAGGAGTCCCCTCTGGTCCAAGCAGACTTCATTGAATTAGGTGAGAGCAAGTAAAAAAAGATGAAATCCTACAAAACGTTACAGTTTGATGATTAGGTTTCAGAATTTGTTTTTAAGCCCAAAATTCCTATGACTAGGCAGTCCAAAAGGTTACAGGAGGTTGAGCCGGAGGTGAGTGAGACAGGGGAGATATCAAGATTTTGTGAAGAGCCCGTAGTTCCAGTAGTGCAACCATCACTCATGTATGAAGATGACAGAAATAGAGCAGTTGATACTCAAGAAGAAGAAACTAACTTTGAGGAAGTCAAGAAGAAATTGAAGCTTTCCAATCTTGAGATTGCTCAACTTAAGAAAAGGGCAAGGAAACATACAATTTAAAAAGCCAATTTCAAAAGGATAAAGGCCATATGGGAAGATGGAAAAGTTCCAAAACCTAAAGTAGTTGGCAGAGATGCTCAATATTTCACCTGGACTATCCCTGCAATCAAGGAAGCAAGGTATATCAAAATGATCAATGACAGACTGAGAACTAATATCAGGGTAATGAAAAGACAAATTAAATACCTTGAAATTCAACGGAGCAAGCCTGGAAGTCAGCCTCAACACAAATAAATGGGGCAGTGAGTGATGAAACCCTAGTACAATTTTGGTTGAAACAAAGATATTACTTTTGAAGTAGTTTCGTAGATGGGTGATCTCAAGTATATGTGGCATATTTACATAAGGAAGTAGCTATGAAGTATCCTCAGAAAGATTTTTTTTGAAAAAACACTATTTAAATTGATTCACATAGCAGTTTTGTAGCACGCTACTAAATTGCTGTAGGTGTAGTGTTGTTATTTTTGGTTAATCTTCAAAGGAATGAAGGGGATATTTTTGAGAAGGATGTCACTGCAAAAATGTAAGGAGATCATTTGAGAAGGTTTAAAGCCTAAGTAAAGAAAAACTCAAGGAATGTAAGATATATGCAAGAACTAAGCCTTGCCCTGCAAAAATAACAGTTCATTTCGTAGCTCATCCAGTTTGTCTTTCTTCAAGCAACTTCAAGGAGTTTTGTTTTGGCACAAGTGTAAGAGCAGGGGTCTATGGTTAATTCAATATGTGTTATATGATTAAAGGGGCTAGTTTGGTCAACAGGAAATTCGAGGAACATCATTGAAGACCAAGACTGCACTACAGGGGACAGTTTCCTATTTTTCAAGGCAGATGAAGGAGAAGTTATTGAAGGCCAACTGGAGGGTTATGGACATCACCAAGGTCGAAGTTAAGGAGGAGAAGCTGTCAAGAATCGAATTTATTTCCTAGTTTAAGTTGTTACTATCATAATAAGGAGTTGTACTCCTAATTGTATTAGGACTCTAGGACTGTTAGATAACTGCTACTTGTAATTAATAGTTTGTTTTAGGAATGAATAGGTGTCAAGATAGGAAATTCGAATTCCCCTCATGCTGGATCAGGGAATCCAAGATTGTAATGAAAAATCTATAAAGGACAAGAGGTGGAAGGCCTCATGGTTGGCAATTTTCAAAAGAAACAGTCATACTGTGTGATTGTGGGAGACTGTGTTTTTATGTTAATACAAAGATTTTGGCTTCACTACTCAGTATTCAGAAGAGAGTTTTAATGTTTGATTTCCTGATGGTTTTCTTCATTTATTCACTTGCAGTGGTATGGACACATGTTACTTAGAATTCATTGACAATGCTCTAACTTCCTTCATGTGTTTATAGACTGTGTTCCTTACATTATTTCTCTGTTTTGCTGATATATTAATACTATTTATGCCTTGACTTCCATGTTAAGCTAATCTTGCTGTGATATTGAAACATATTCTAACTCCGTAAGCCCAATGGATGTTTATTAATTGTGTTCAACCATTTATACTTTTTTCACTTGTTTTTTCCATAGAGTTAGCCATCTAATCTTTAAACTAAATTTTTTAACCTAGTGAGAGAGCCCTCTCAATTTGCAGAGGCTAAGCCTTAGCCAAAAGTTTGGTTTGAAATAATTACTCAAAGTCTTCCTGATCATCAGCCTATCAGGGTTGGGTTTTGTGATAACAGTGTGTACAAGTTTCAGGAGCGATGCCTTTCGTATCTTCATATCCCCATGCAAAAGCATCAAAATGGTTCCGCAACAAATTCACAGGCTGCTCCCGTTGAGAGGGATATAAGTCTGAATTGATATACAAAGATTTACCTGGACTAATTTGAACAAGAGTAGTGTCAGGCTCAAGAGTACACAAAGGTGTCACTAGAGATGGTGATGATGGAGGTGGAGAGTCATATCCTTCATGAAAATATAGACTAAAAATCTGACTCAACGACTCAAAATTACGCATGGTGTCTAGATTGTTTAGGAAGTCTCGAATTTCAGCCTCCTGTGAGGACTCAACATTTTGATGTATCAAGGAAACAAGATGGGTCTCCTCATCACCATTATAGTCTAAAAATAAAGTGTCTCGGATCTCCTGAATAGATCTAGTGGGTGGATATAGGGTGACTTTTTTTTTGGAATATTCATGGGAAATATACATATCACCAAAACAACATTCGATATAAGCATCGGTTGTAGCAAGCCATGGTCGCCCCAAGATCAAGGGATGCCCTCCCACACGATTCTTTGGTTGAAGCAAAATGAAATCTGTAGGATATTCCCAAGAATCTAAGGAAACAACCACATCATCTAATACTCCTTCCGGCTTGATTTTAGATCTATTTGCCAAGTCAAGCACAATGGGAGTAGGACGAATATGGACCAATCCAAGTTGATCCATGGTTTGCTTGGTCATAACATTAATGGCTACCCCTAGGTCTATAAGTACATTGGAGACAGGAACATCACCTATCTGAACAACGACAACAGGGTTTCTGGGGTTGGTATATTTTTCCATGTGCATACATCCCATCATTAACTCTGCTGCTCTACCAACAAATTGGATGGTTTGGGGTTCCAATATTCTCCTTCCCGGTTTCTTGAGACAGAGTTTCCTAATGATTTTTATACAGATGGGGATCCCTTTAATAGCTTGGAGAAAAGCTACCTTGATGAAAAGGTTCCTAAGCTCAGAAGCCAAGATAGACTCAGGAATGGGGCCTTTCTTCTCCACAACTAACCTCTCTGGATAGGGAGGTCAATTGGAAGAAGATGACAAGGGCTCAGAATGTATAGGGATAGGTTGAATGGTGTCATCCTTTTCAGAATGATCAGGATTTTCCTCCTCTCCTCTCTCATTGGTAATCACCATGGGCTACTTTTGATTTTCTTAGGTTACCACTTTCCCTGATCTCAATTACAGATCATTGACTCCAACTGGCATAGTTTGAAATCTGGATGAAGAAAGCGGGGTCATAGAATGTATCATTTGTACATCTTTATTATTGGGGTTGGGTAAAGGTTGAGAAAGTAGCTGAGAAGGTCGAAACAGTGGAGGTAAAGGTAATGGTGGCATAGGTCGACTCAGTTGAGGTAATGATGGTTGAGGCATTGGGTAAGGTGCATATGTAGGAGGGTATGATTGCATAGGTGCATGATAGGAATTATGTGAATGATGTGAATGGTTTGGCCCTCTCCATCATTGTTGCCAAGATTGAGAGGTTTGTCCATATTGATATTTATTCCCATGTTGCCAATGCTGAGAGTGACTAGTGTTAGGATAGGAATATGAGTGTGAATTATAACCAGAAAAATGTGGTGGAGATTCAGGAACCATACCTACACTTACATGAGGCCAATTCCTTCTTGCTCCCATAGCATGCAATGATTTGGCTTCAGGTTGTCCCCCCTCCAATACAGCTTTCCACCTAGGTGTAGAGGGACATTTATCCATAGCATCGTTATCTGCACAAATTGCACATTTATTAGTTTCTTTAATATCTAGAGGACATTCTCTTAAAGGATGCTTTCTTCTACATTTAGGATAAAAAATAGACAATATCTCTTGTTCTTCTAAAAGTTTCTGGTGAAACTTCAAAGAGTCTATTTGTTTACTAACACTATTCATTATTTCAGTTTTCATATTGTCCATTTTGTTTTCTAATCCAATAATCATAGCATCAGTAGATTTGGTTTTTCTGTTTTTATTCCAAATTCCTTTACCAGATCTATATTGATTCCTCGAGAATTTCCTGCACAAGTCACAGATCTTATCAAAAGTCTTTTGAGAAATATCCCCTTGTCCTATCAGATTTAAATTATTTCTAGCATCATCAGTGAGCCCACGTAAGAACAAGGTTCTAATAGTACTTAGATCAAATTTGTGCTTTGACCTTTCAAGGATATACAAGAATCTCTCCAGGTAGTCCTCTAAAGTCTCATCATCTTTTGCACAATAGTAAAGATTTCATCTTGAATATCTCCAGTTTTACAATATTACTGATATTTTGACAAGAACACTCTCTTCATTTGCTCCCAAGAAGATATAGTGTTTCCTCCTAGTCCCATGAACCAGCAGAGTCTTGTGTCCTTGAGGGTTGCACGAAACAACTTTAAGTTCTGGGCATTAGATGAATAATCATAACTCCTACACAAAATATCAATCTTAAAAAAGAAAGAGTCTGGGTCTTCATGTACCTTACCATAAAAATGAGGAAGAGCTGATGGTGAAATGTTTTTCATTTGTACTTGTGTATGAGGATCCACAATCGGGAATTTGAAAGTGGATTGTTCTTCATTTACCTGATTTTCACCACTTCTTTCTGCATGGTCTTCCATATCTACTGTTAGTGTCAGTCTTGTTAGCCTATCATCTAGATCAAAAAATGCTTTTACCATGATCTTTTCAGGCTTTTATCATCAAATTTTTCTATTACTAGGTTTACACAAAAAATTTGGTCATTGTATGGTCAGTCCAAGATGGAGTCATTGTCTGAAATTTCACTCATGTTGGTTGCTCATCATACACCATGAACATGGGTTAAGTCATCATCATCATTCCATTAGGTCTTAGGTAATCCATTAGGTCACAAGGGTCTTCAAGTTCCACCATTTCTATAAAAAAAATAAATCAGAAATAAGTCAAACATGACAAAGCAAAGATTTGAAGAATTGAAACTTGATTTATTCACATTTTCGTGACATCAAAATTTCATAAGAAAGAAGAACCAGCACTCAAGAGATACAAAAAGCACATTTACAATTGTAAAGGTAAAATCTGCCTTTAGAAAAGTGAAATCAGTTCACAAAGGAGGATTAGTTTCTTTTCACTTTTTTTTGAAAAAGTGAAGAAATTACCCCTATATAAACTCAAAAAGGCTCAAAACCTTTTCATTCATGTCTCATTCACTCTTCATCACCGAGCTCCCTTGCCTAAAAAAGAAAAAAATCTCTTTCCCTAGGAGAAATTAGCCAAAAAATGAAGGCACTGCACGTAGAGACACTGCGTTGTGCTTTGGAGGTAGGCACTGCGCATAGGTGAACTGCGCTGCGCTTTGGTGCTATGCGTAGAAGAACTGCGCTACGCGTAGGACAGAGTGCCCGAAACTCACCCAAAGTTTCCCAAATTTCAAAACTTTTGCTTTCAACTCAATCAAATTGCTTTCTAAGGTTGAGGAACAAGTAAGTATATCATTTCCCTCTATTTTTTCTTTTCCATTTGCATTCCATGTCAATAATTGTTAAAATAGCCAACTAGGGCCAAAATCCATGTGGGTCATCTTATTTATGGTAGCTGATATTTTTCTTGGATCCCTCTCATTGAGAGGTGTATGATTGATCTAAATATCATCCGATTCTGATAAGTATTTATCAAGATATGAATTTATTTTGATTATGGACAAATTGTCAAGTCGACTAGCAACTTATGTAGGCTCAGAAGCCCAACAGTCATGTCTATTCAACCTCTATGTTTTAGTATAAATAGAAGAGGACTTGAAGTCATTTATCACACAGACACTCACTCTTGTGATCTCACTTCATCCTGTTTTGGGTTTGATGAAGGTGAGAGCTAGAGGGAGTGCCCTAGGGTATACGCTACCCTAGATAACATACCCTAGATCTAAATGCAGTCATGGGAGAATAAGATCTACGTTGCTCAAAAAGCCGTAAAAGCCGGAAAATTTGGAACTGCCAAAAAATTCAAAAAAGACAGAACTGCCGGAAAAGCCAGAAATGCCAGAAAACCGGAAATGCCATAAAATCCAGAATTTCCAGAAAAGCTAGAAAAGCTGGAACTATTGGAAAAGCTGGAACTGTGGGAAAATCTGGAACTATTGAAACTGCCGGAAAATCCGGAAAAGCCAGAATTATCGGAAAAGCCAGAACTACGGGAAAATCCGAAAATGTCGGAAAAGCCGAAACTACCAGAAAAGTTAGAAAAGCTGGAACTGTCAGAAAGGCTGGAACTACCGGAAAAGCCGGAACTGCCGGAAAAGTTAGAAAAGACGAAACCGCTGGAAATGTCGGAAATGCCAGAAAAGCCGGAACTGCTGGAAAAGCTGAAACTGCCGGAAATGCCGGAAATGTCGGAAATGCCAGAAAAGATGGAAATACCGGAAAATACGGAAAAGTCAGAACTGCCAGAAAAAATGGAAAAGATGGAAATGTTGGAACTGCCAGAAAATCCGGAAAAGTCGGAAAAGCCGGAAATGCCAGAACTACCAAAAAAGCTGGAACTCGCGAAAACATTGGAACTATTGGGACTGTTAGAACTACCGGGAACAACCGAAATTGCCAGAACTACCGAGAATAGTTGGAACTTTTGGAACTGCCGGGAACTACCGAAACAGCTAGAGCATCTGGAGAGCAGCATGCAAGGGATAACTAACTAACATTGGGACAGATGTATGGTAGATAGCAGTAAATACACCAAGCATGCAATGTTACAGCTAGCATGCAAGGGACAACTAGCATGCAACAACAAGCATGCTAAGGACAACAAGCATGCTAGGGACAACAAGCAAGCAAGGTCAGGATGGAAACAATATGTAGCAATTGCACATAATGCAGTACAGTGATGGGTACAATCATGATTAATGAAGCATGATGAGATGCAACATAGTGATGAAGGGTGCAGTGCCGTGAGGTGCAGCATGATGATGAAATGCAACACAACGATAGGTGAAGGAGCCACCTTGGAGAATTAGTTGAAGCAGCATGTCTTCAACTGATCTCATGTATCATCTTCTTAGAGATGATTTATGTGCTTATCTACATAAGTCAAAGTGTTGACTTCTGTTGTAAACGTACTATCTCTCTCTCTCTCTCTGCTGAACTATTGAAGAACATATAAGAAGAATTGATCAAGGGTTTCTCCGCATTGGGGTTTGTCCTTGGCTAACACCACATCTTGTGTCCTCTTGTCTTGACTTGTCTTCTGCGATTTATATTTATGTTATATTTGCAGTTTACGTTAATGCTGATGTGATTGCTAATCTAGAAAAGATATTGAGCTAACTATGAAAAATGAAATAAATTGCTCTAGCATAGAACATACCTAAAATTAACATGGTATCAGAGCTGAGGTGAAGACAATGCCCAAGTAAGAGTGAAAGAGCAATCACTAAAGACAGTTGGGAAAGGACAAAAGGATCAGTGGATTCCTCATCCCTCTTCAAATTCACTGAGGGTGAAGTCGAAGCAGAGAATATTATCAGAATGGCACAATGGAAGTTTCTAATGGCCTACCTAAAGATCACTTCATTGGGAAGTTCAGATCTAAGGGTGGAAGGAAAGGCAGATGCCTTGGTTGCAATAAGTTCGACCATTATGCGAAGGAGTGTCGAAATGGTAGAGACATATCTCTTGATGAAGATAACAATCATTCCAGGGACATATTCAATGATCAAAGGAATGACAGGTAATGCAGGTCATTAAGGAAATGGTTGACTCTTCAAAGAAAGGAAGGAACTCCATGTATGAAGAATCAAATGTTGTTTCTGATAAGATAAAAAAGCATTTTCTTGTATTGGCCCTCTCCTTCAGATTCTTTGGGAATCTGACTTATTGATTGTAGTGCTTCAAGGCACTTCATCGGATAGATGGGTGTACTCTCTAATTTGGTAGAGATGGAAACAAATGTGGGATTATACTTGGAGCCGATGCCACCTATCCTGGAAGGGGTGTAGGGAATGTTATCCCTCAATTGAATGAGGGTAACTCAATTCATTTACAAAATCTCTTTTATGTACCTGATTGCAAGAAGAACCTGGTGTCCATTTCAGCAATGGAAGTCAAAGGTTTCAGGGTGGCACTCATCAATGGAAAGGTGCGTGTTTGAAAATATAATTTTCAAAGATTTTTTTGAGTTCAGGGTTGTAACAAGTTGCAGGAGGTCCACTGGGGACCATGTCCATTGGCACATAGCACCGAAGGTCTATGAGTCAAATGGTGATAGGGATGTCTGAATTCAAGTAGAGCATGAAGGTACATGTTTGAGATGTACCGAAGGAAAATCTTATAGGGGGACCATTCCCATCATGCAGCAGGTCCACAGGTATGGAACAACCCGAGGAGTTTGAGATTTGTAATCGGGAATCTCATGTATACAGGTGGAAGAAAGCCCTCTATGGCTTGAAGCAAAACACCCCGGGTGTAGTACGAGAGGATTGATAGCTGTTTGATGAAGCTGAGATTCACTAGGAGTGAAACAGATCCAAACCATTACCCAAAGGTTGTGGATGATAGACCTCTCATACTAGCACCTTAGGAGGATGAACTATTTCTGACAGGTGCAAACCCTCTCATTTGCAGAAGTAAGAGGGAGTTGGATTCCGGATGTGGAATGATAAACTGCAAGCCTGTGACTACCTCGAGGATCTTAACTTTCAAAAGTTATATGGTAGTGATGTTGGACTAGATTTGGGAAATGCCTCTGAATTTCATAAACTCATTCGTGTTGATTTTCTTGGTGAACTTCTGTCTGGAAATATGTTTTGCAGTTAGCATGGTGAGCTCATATTTGGTTGAGCCTCACTGGATTGGTGCCAAGAATATTCTGATATATCTTTGGGGCACAATCTCTCATGGATTGAGATACATTGTCGGAAATATGAAACTACATGATTATTCGAATGCTGAGTGGGCAAGCAGTGTGGAGGATCACTAGAGCACTTCTTAGTGCTGGTTCTCTTTGGATTCTGCTTCGATATCATGGATGAGAAGGGAGCAAAAATCGGTTGCTATAAGCACTGCCAAGACTGAATACATAGCTACGAGTATGATCTCGTGTGAAGATGCATGGTTGCAAAAGCTCTTAAGTGAGTTGTTTGTACACATGATGAATACCACTGTGATTCTCTGTGACAACTAGAGGTGGGATTCGATTATTGAGGAATCTCATATTCGATGATTTCTCCAGTAGATAGACATAAGATACTGCCTTATCTGGGATATGGTAAGCTGATGAGTGAGGAGGCTCCATCACATTGAGACGGATGTACAGGTTACAGACATTTTTTGTCAAAGCCCCAGGGAAAGGTCAAATCTGTAACTTTCCTGAACGACTTGGAGTCGTTGAGATACCTTCTTATAAGGGTCCTGCATGTTGCATGCATTGAGCTCTGGAAGCTCTGGGGGGACTTGGGGTACTTACTGGAGCAACATACAACCACAAGGTGACTCACCCTCTCCTAGATGTAGATTCAACATCAAGGGAAGGGAGAAATTTCGTAGGAGACAGAGGTGGAAAGGGATGAGATTAAGACGATACTAAAATGGTAGGTTGATCATTATCATGACTTTTTGGTGGATTTGTATTACCATATTCCTTATTCCAAGTGGCCACCATGACATTATATTTCAGCTTTGAGGAGGAAAACACCAAAATTGTGTTAGAGGAAGAGGCATCGCGGGCAACCATACAAGTCTCCTGATTGGGAAACAGGTCTTTCAGCGCAGGGGAAGAAGTGGATGATTAAAGAAACTGATTCAATTCAATGTAGTGTGGATAATCATGTGTAAAGTGATCATCATTACACATTAAGCATGGGTATTGAGGCTTTCATTTCTCATCAGAAGATGAAATAGTTTGTTTATCCTGTAGTGAGGAATTTTTATTTTTCTCACCTTTATCTTTATTGTTTCTTCCAAGTTGATGTTAAGACTTTCCTTTATCAGATGAGATGACATTTATCTCAGAAGAAAAAGCTACAGGAGGATGGGATTGAGGGTTTTGTGCGGGAGCAGTAAGAGAAATACTAGATGGTTTACTTACCGACCATGAACTGACATAACCTATAGTGCCATTGGAAAAATGAGATTCTTTACTAGGTGGAGGAGGAACAATATTTGAGGGTCTCAAAGCATTTGGTATCTTATCATAGAGCGTGCTTGATTGGGTATAAACTAGATCTAAATATTGAGCACGAGAAATAACTTTCCCTTTGGTCACAACTCCACCTTTGGCCACATTTTCTGTTATGGGAGCTAACAGAGATTTGACAAACCATTTCATTAACAACTGATTTGGAACGTAAGTCTTGACCAATCGATGATGACGCCTCCACTCATGAATGTGATCCAAAATGTGAGTAGAGTATAATTATTTAAATTTAGTCAATATTTTCGTTCCATTTTTGTATCTAATGGGAAATTGGAAATGCATGAGGAAGGTAGTGGCTAAAGTGATGAATTCGTGAAACGATGCTCTAGGTAACTCCATGTACCATTTAGCTACGGTACTCGTAAGATCTTGGGAAAAGACGGAGTCGAATGGAATTATCGTTAAGTGAATGGGATGAACAACATAGATGATGCGTCATAACATGCATCACCAGGTCTTCTCTAGGATTCCCATTGAATTTTTGGATATCATAAGGCAACTTATTGGGAATAATCTACCACCGTGGAGAATGAGAAATGGGGTTGTTAGTAAGCAGAGTTAAATCTGGTAATTCAAGAGTAGCCACAAGCGGAAAATGTCGATTAAAGTCAGGAGGTGGATGACTTGGATATGAAGGGTTATCTTGGGAAATAGGCACTTGAATTCTTGGGTAAGGAGGGTTCTGATAATAAGGAACCTAGTTACTAGAATATGGAGGGTTCTGATAACCAACTTACAAGTGGGATTTTTTCCCAGTCCCAGGATGATGATAAAGCTTCTAGAATGGTTCGGTTTGGATTTTATAGCCCTGAAAGGGAACTTTATGTGATCCATATTGTTTCCCAATAGGGGTTTTCATTTCCCCTTGGTACAGGTTCGAACGAGACTCCACCAAATTTTGAATAATTTGACCTACCGAAACATGAGGAGTACCTTCCACAAGCAATTGAGAAGGTGAGGGACCTTATGCAGGTTGACTAATCGAGATATGGGAGAACTAAACACTGTTGGAATGGGATGTAAAGGTTGGCTCACATGTATTTGAGCTTGTTGAGGTGCTGATGGATAGGTAGGAATTCGTGATGAAGATAGTACAATTTGAAGATTCAACAATCAATCCCAAAAAGAACAAGGTTGAATAGGTAAAGTAGGTTGTCAAATAGTGGAAGACATTCCAAGATAAGGGGGACTATAACTAGGTGGATTACCATATTGAGGTATACCAACAATAGGTTGACGCCCTGCCATGGGAGGAAGAGATGATGGGGGAAACTAAGATCCAGATGAACGGTACCCAACATAAAGAGGTTTGGGTTGTTGAGGGTAGATTTTCCCACTGATATAAGGGCCAACCCACTACTATCTTATAGGTGTAGATGGAGGAAGAGGATCAGACAATGTGGCATTCATAAGAGAAGTACTAGACATTATTCCCGAATTGGAAGACTTGGGAGAGGTCTAAGGGCTAGAAGCCATACCAAAAAAGGTACTAGGCAATGACTGATAGCTAGGTGGGATGGACGGGCTACCATATAAATGAGTTTCTAGTGATGTTAAAAAAATGGATGAGGAATAAACACTTGATGTCTCAACCATAGTGGTGGAAAAAAGCTGGAAGTTTGAATGAGTCCCAGTCATGGTTAACAATCGCAATGAAGATTGTCACGAGAGATCTGCGAGTAGGCCCAAAGAATCAGGTAAAGGATATTGTGTCTAAAGTTGAGGAGACAGAAGAGGATTGGTTTGATATAAACAAATTTATTCCCAATGAATGATAGTAGAAGGATGAGGCTCTTCTTGAGGGGTCTCTTTAATACTTAGAAGTCCATGTGGAAGAGGTTCACCGTCAGGCCCATGATATATTGGTTTTGTCTAAGATAAAGGAAGAGAGGAGGAAGGTCCCAAAGAATCAGTTAAGGATGGTTGAGGCTTATTAGTTTCAATAACCTCAGGAAACAAAGTTTCTGACTCAGGGAGATCAAATTCAATGACCTCAAGTAACAAAGTTTCAGGGACCTTTGTTTCAATTGTGTTAGTGTCACCAACAGGAATACATGCAGTCTCAGGTTTGAAACTCAAAGGGACAGATGATTCCAGCTGATTAATATTGGGAGGAAGGCTAGAAGTAGTTCTCGATGTTCCTAATTCGGTAGTTTGCATTTTCCTATGCCTTAGATGATGGTTAGGAGTAGCCTATGGAGGAGGAGGAGGATTATTTTTCATTCTACACGAATGATGGGGAGGGGGATTTTTTTCTTCTATGTTGGATAATAAATTTTATTAACAAAAAATAAATACATAAAAAAGAGGGTAATCTAGGCATAAAGCATTACCAAGCAACTGCGAATTGCAATATACATCTTAGCAAACCAAGGTCTTAATGTACAGAAACCAATCTCCCTAGATGTTGTGTTTGGTGTATCACGATATACAAGGCCGTAGACTCGGTTACTTATTTTGGTAAAAGATGTAAAGTCTCTACAATTTGTGGATGTGGAGTGCATAAATAGTTAGGAATCAAAAGGGGTTTTAGCCCCTTGTCTATGTAAAGTCGAGTTGGTTTTGAGACCCACCAGCGGACCATGGGATTGTATGTAAAAATCCTTAAATAGGTGTGTCTTAGAGAGTCTAAGGTAGATAGATTTATATGCATGAAAGAGAGAAAAAGGGAAAGTAAGCAATGGGTAGATAGAAAGGAAAAGGCTCTGCAACTGAGTTCGTGAAGGCCTAGAGTAGAGTTTGCAAATGAGTGCGCGGACACCTGTAGTTGAGTGCGTAGGGAAGTTGAGTTTATAACCTCATATTGAAGATCAATAAAGAATACTGTTGAAGAAATTCATGTGTTTACCTGTTTACTTCTGTTATTTATGTTTGAGATATATGCTATTATGGAATAATGTCTTTATGAAATATTGATATATTAATGCGTGAATCTATTGGATAAGTCTTATTAACTGTATGCACTGCATGTTAAGTACTTTCATGAAGATTATAATACATTCTATTATGTTTATTAAGTACTTAAGTAGATCTATGAGAACTCAGATCTAGGGTTTTTTTTATGGTGTGCGTAAGTGGCTGATTCATATGTTAAGGGTCTACAAAGACCCATCATAGACCTATGCGAAGGCCTAGAGGCCATTTAAAGGAAGTTACAACACTGAGCCCAAGGGGTTGATAGATCTGTGTGAAGGAAAATGTAGGGAAATAAAAGACATCATACTGATCTCTAGATTCATAACTTGGTTCCAGTATCCCCCCATATTACTTCGGGTGAGACTTCAACTTGCCCAACATGGGTTGATGCAAAAAGGGCCAGTAATGTAGGGTTTTTTTTGGCGCAATTAACTTTGAACCTGGGCCAGGACCCACTAAGACAACATTAGGGTATAGCTCTTGGAAACCTCATTGAAATCTTAAGTGATAGTGATAGAAGTCATCTGGAAATAGGGTTATCATACACAAGATAGCATTAGCAGGATAAAGATATGAAAGATCCTCAAAAAATCTCTGATGGAATCTTCACTGATCAAGAGGAAAAGTAAGTGTCTCTTCAAAAATTCCAAACTTATGGGACTCATAGAATGATGGTATGATAACATGACAGTGAAGCAGATCAAGGGAATGCAATTCCTTCATTCAAATAAAGTTGTTGCAAAAAGTATGATGAGGTATGTATGCTCAAATTTGATATTGTGGAAGTCATGGCATACCGTTACAGATAACATGAATCATTGCTCTTAATAGGAATGATCAAATAAGGAATCTCCTCCCTCAAAAGGATGCTAGAATACATTAGTCACATATTTATTAGATGAAATCAAGATAATATGTCCTCATATGGAAGTATGATGTGTTCTGATTACGACTGAGGAACTTTGAAGCTCCTGGGAATGAAATATGTGAAGAAAGGAAGGAAGAAATCATGAAGCTATGAAACTATGGTAAAGGAAGTCAACATTCGAAGGACCAAGAATATTTTACTATGATACCTCTCAGAAAGATAGGAAGACTCTAATGAAAGTCTGGAAAAAGATGGATACCCTTGACAATACATATATTTAAGGAGATGTGTCAACATGTATGCAAGATGTTGATTCCTACAAGAAGATGTCATGATGAAAGACCATCACAAGGTAATTATGATTTAAGTATTCATTATTTATAAACTAGTATCTGGATGAGCCTATGTAAAACTATGAACATATATCATGAAGAACATTGCAGAAGGATGCAAAAATATACTAGAAAAGAAAGCCTGATGAAGGTAGAAGAACATGAAGCAATGCCATATGAAGACTGATGGAACACTTTCTGATGAAATAAATGATGAAATGATTGATGGATGATAAGTGATGGATTGCTTGTTCCCTATGAAGAATTCCCCAATAGATGAAGACTCCACAACAAGAATAAAATTCATGACATTGAAGAAATGAGTTCTTCAAGCTGAGAATCTGTTGAAGGTCCTTGTTTTGAGAGGGAGCTTGGAAAGTTTCTTACTTGGAAGAAACTTGAAAATTCCTGATCCAAGAGGGAGCTTAGGTACATTCCTTGTGTAGGGATGAGTAAATTCCTTTATGGAATAGATATGTCCTCCCTAACTAAGAGGGAGAGATAGACACATCATTCTGGTCTTCACCTGGGAAGATAGAATGAGCGGATTGGGTAATCATTTAGCATCTGATACTCTTTGAGGATGAGAGGGCATCCAATAGAAGAGAATTCATGGAGGACCAATATTCGTTAAGGGTTGGGGAGTCCAAGATAAGAATAGTCCTCATGGGACATAACTTGAGTACCCGGGTAGAGTATGTTAGAAGAGAAACATTAATGAGAGTGTTTATAAATCATTGGGCTTGCCAGCATTGAGCGCAAATCTTGTGGAGAAATAGTTGTTAGTTAAGGCCTTGAAACATAACAATGCTAGTTGATATGATGCTAAACAAATGGGTTACCAATCTGATTTTTCTTATGAGAAATTATTTAGGTTAAGAATGACAAAGTACCATTATGAACACCTTCGTAGTTAAGAGGGAGTGTTTAAAAGTGTAAATAGGTTTAGTCTTCATAATGACATGTAATTGTGATTTTATGTAAATAAATGTAAAGAATAAAAATAAAATATTGTAATGCTTGCATCATGGGTTTCATGAACAAGAGATTTTATTTGATTCAAGCCTCCCATTGAGAGCCTTTAGGAATTTTGTCATCTAGTCATAAAAGAATAAAATAATCATTGTCATGTAATGAAGTCATGTTAGACATTGTATAGAGTCACACTTGTCTATGTAAAGTATTCCTCCATGACCTTGTCACTAGCCCTCTTCAAGTCGGCCTACAATGAATGGAGTTACCTAGAAGGTGATGTCGGCTCTCCTCCTTGAGATCATATCGGCCTAAAAGAAATGAGGAAGAGTGTATATATAAAACACTTGGCCTCACTTAGAGGCAACCAATTCGTTTAGAAGTAGAAGCATAAGTGCGAAGAAGAGCCTACAAGAAGAAGTGCAAAGTAAGGACTAGAAGAAGTATAGCGAAGTAAGTATATTTTGGAGTTTGTGATTTAGGTTATATACTATCCCATGTACAAATGAAGAAGGACTAAAGACATAGATATAAAATCGAAGAGCTAGTTGTTACATCAAGGTGACATTATTTGGGTATAGGATCTCATAGAAGGAAGCCAAGAGAAGCATTGTAGAAGAATAGGGACTAAGATTCTCTAGGGTAGTAGAGAGGAAGAGTAGAGACCAATATTTTCTAGAAGGAAGCTCAGGAGAGCAAAAGAAGCCGAGAAAGGGAAAGAAGCAGAACATCAAGGCTAGTGACAAGGTTCATGGGAGGAAACTAGAGTCAAGGGTATTTGTCATGGTCTTGGTATTTGTCAATTGAATATCAATAAGAAGAACTTATAATCGGGGTTTCCTCTCAAAAAGTGAGAGGTTTTGGCCCTGGCTGATAAGCCTACATACTGTGTCTCTTGTCTTCTATTGTTTATTTGGTAATTTTATTGATGAAAAGAACACATTGATAATATAACGAAGAGAATATCATAATATAATAAGTAAAATAATATCACAAGCAATTATCAAGAAGAGAAATATCCTATTCATTAATGTCGTAGATTTCTCAACAAGGCAAAAATAGGCCTAAACAAACCTCAGACCCGTGGCTTGGTCTTGAGGCAAGGATAGCCCTAAATAGACCTCAAAACTTTCATTTGTCTCAAGCCTATATAGGAGCATACCTTGGTCTTGTTGGATCAAAATTTCAACCTATATAGGAGCATATCTACTTAGATTTATTGGTCAAACATTCAACCTATATTGGAGTAGAGATGCTCGTCCTTGTTTAGAAAATGTTTTCCTTCTCTAAAGAAGATCTTCACAACCTTGTTTGAACAAACATCTTAACCTCTCCTGGAGCATATCTAAGCATCTTATTGAAGCAAACCTTTTCCACCTTGTGGAGAAAACATCCTTGCCCAATACTTTGATCTAACCTTTAAGAGTGAAGAAATTGTTGAAGCACCATTGAAGACATCTTTGAAGACATTCTTGGAGCATTTTTGGAGAACCATTGAAGACATATTTGAAGCATTCTTAGAAATTTGTTGCAGACATTGTGGAAGTAATTATCATTCTTGTAAAGTTTAGAAGTTGACCATGTTGGAGCTTGGATTTGTTGAGAGGATTGGAGTCCTCACTCAAAGTTGGATCCTTGAAGAAGTTATAGGAATTTTTTGTACATATTGGAGATTGGAATTGTTGTAAAAGAGGATTGCAGTCCTCACTATATTATATATATATATATATATATATATATATATATATATATATATATATATCATACCTCTTGTGTTCTAGTTTAATTTGTGATAAAAATATTATCTAGCATGATACAACAATTGAAAGAAATATTGATTCACCCTTCTCTTAGTATTTCCAACAATTGGAATCAATTCCAACTTCTTCAATATCATCCTAATAGTTGGAAGGATTTTTTGAATTAGTATGGCTAGTAAAGATGGTAAGATCCTCCAATTTGATGGAACAAATTTTGCCTTCTAGAAGGCGAGAACAATTTTCTAGTTAATGTCTATTGGAGTCAAAGTTTGGAAATATATTAAAGATGGATACAAGATCCTATATCCTCTTCCAATATATTTGAATGGGAAGAAAGCATATGTGGCCATTGAAAAGGCCCTGAATTCTATAGGAAGTATTCTGTCATATTCAAAATTCACTAAAGTTATGAGTATTAAAACAAATAAAAAGATGTGGGACAATCTTGTCAATATTTATGAAAGGGAAAATCTTAAAATCTATTGAAGTAATTTTTAAGGTCTGAATATGAGTGATGAAGAATATATTGTTACTCACTTTCTCTGAGTATATGAGGTAGTCAACTCTCTCAAGGGACTAGGTGAAAAATTTAATGAAGAGATGATTGTCCAAAAGGTCTTGAGATCCCTTCCAGATCGTTTTGATTCCAAGGTGTGTGCCATAGAAGAACTAAAATATTTGGATTATCTATCAATGCATGAACTTCATCGAATTCTCACAACATGCGAGATGAGGTCAGGAAATTCAACACAAAAGGAAGTTCCATTCAAGCAATCCAAAACATCAAGAAGGGGGAAGAACTGTGATTTAAGTAGTGATGATTCTGATACTGAAATGGCACAATTTTTTAAGAAGTTTAAGAAAGGATCCAAACTCAAAGGTAAGTTACCTTCCCTTTTCTTTAGATGTGGTAAAATAAGACATTATGCAACAAAGTTCCATTTTAAAGATGGTAGTGATGATGAAGATAGACCTAAAAGAAGAACCTTCAAGAAGAAAGGATAAAACAAAAAGAATTTATTTTCCAAAGAAGACAGTGATGACTCCAATGAAGAAGAAGAATATGGTGGAACCAGTGAAGTACTACTCATGGCCTTCACAAATGAAACAAATAGTCCAAAAGAAGAAGAAAGTCCAGAAGAAACAGAAGGAAGAGTTGAGAAACTCTTGATTAGTGCCATAGAAGTAAATGATAGACATAGAAAGAAGAATGAAAAGTTGTCTCAGGAAATCCGATCTCTCAAAACCAATAAGGAAGAAGCTAAAAGAATAGAATAAGTATTGAGAAATAAGATAAAGGAAAAGGAAGAAATTTGCGAGAAATTGGAAGTTGAAGTTGTATCTCTAAAAGGAAAGTTGGACAAAGCTAACAAGGATTTGAAGAGTTCCCGAACCTTGGACGACATTCTTAGCTCACAAAGGCCACCGCGTGAAAAATTTAGACTTGGCTATATAGGTGAATCTTCCAATTCAAAGGAAGAAACCAGTGTTCATCACGAAGAAAAGCCTAGAAGTTTTATTAATGCCCTTAAAAGGATCTCATCATTCTAACCTTGCAAGGAACAAAGTTCATCCAAGGAATGAGAAGAAACCTATTCCTAAAAGGAATATCTCATCAAGGAAAACATATCCTAACATGTATTAAACTATTTTTCTTGGTCATTGTTTCTTTTGTAAAAAAATTGGTCATCATGCAAAACATTGCGAGGCTTATTGGCTAATCATAAAAATAGGATTGTTGAACCAAAGAGGCAAGACTAAATCAAGACTTATAACTCATTTGTTCATCTTTCACAGTATAGATTTGAATGTTACAAATGCAATAATTGAAGCCATGTAGCACAAAATTGTCCTCTAGAAATAAGAGAGAAAGTTTGGAGAAAGAAAATTGAAGAGTCTAACTTTGAAAATTATAGTCTAGCTTTATGTGCTAAAAAAAAAGAGAATTTCTGGTTTGTAGATAGTGGATTTTCCAGGCACATGACAGATGACCAAAAAAAGTTCATCTCAATAAGCAAAGAAAATGATGCAAATGTGACCTTTGGAGACAATGGATCTGCTAAAATTGTTGGTAAAGGCACAATGAGTATCGTCAATGGCAAGGGAAAAGAAAAAAATGCACTATATGTTGAAGGAATCAAGCATAATCTTCTAGGTGCCAGCGAAATATTCGATCAGGTTCATGATCTCATTTTTTGTTCGAAGGACTATGAGATAAGGAGATCATATTTAAGAAAATCAGTAGAAAGAGGAGTACGAGAAAAATATAATGTATACATTCTTAGTGAAATTCAAGAATAAAGATGTTATGAGTTTTTGTGGCAAACAATAACCCCCCATAACAATAATGATAATGGGGACCCTTTTGATTTTTTTTCTTATGTTAAGCCATTTAATAAAACAAAAAGGAAATTAAATTAATTGAAAAAAAAAGCCACCAAAAATGTCTTTAAAAGAAATTAAATGGAAAACCTTCTTAAAAGGTTAAAATACACATAAAGGAATTAAATCTCGGCACCATTCTATTAGAACTAATTTCCTAAATACTTTGAGATTCGCCTCCCAAAGTCCTCGATATCATAATCTTGTTATTGTAATTTTTAATGTCTCTAAGCCTCTGATATCGCGGTCTTATCTAAAGGTGATCTCTGGCTTCTCTTATCTCGTAAATTTGATTGAAAAACCTTACGAGGAATTCTATTTCGAAACCCCTCTTACCTCAGAACCTCAGGATATTAGACTCTTGTGATAAATTTATTTAAATTTCTTCCCGATAATTAATGTTATCCTCTTTCCATCTCAGCACCTAGATATATCAGATTGTTATGATCTTTAAAATTAATTAAAATTCCCTCTGATATTTTTGTCCCAATAACTTACGTGGCACCCTTCACATGGTTTACCATCCTTTCCATCTCTTTGATTTAACTTTGTAGTAATGGTCCTCGAATGGATAAAGGATGCATTAATGGACATTTTTATTCCCTCGATTTACTTAAAATACATTTTAATGTTGTAGTTTCATTATAATACATTTTAATGTTGTAGTTTCATTATTTTGTTTTGAGCTGTCGTAAAGAATTTTCCTACTAATTTCTTTGTTTCCTTCCTCTTTCTTTGTTTCCTTCCTCTAGGTGAGCCTAGATCCTTGATACACAAAATAAATGATGAAAGTTGCTAAGGATAATAAAAATGTTTCACAGTAGCAACCCATAGGCCCATATATTGAAGAAATCGATGAAAATATCCTAGGAGTTGGTTATTCTCTAATACAATATGTGCTAGAGACTCCGATCTTTCTTCCTGGGAGGCTCTTTATCAATACTTTGAAGATGAATGTTTGAGAGTTACAGTCAAAATGGT
Source organism: Pinus tabuliformis (assembly GCA_031772625.1). NCBI lineage: Eukaryota > Viridiplantae > Streptophyta > Pinopsida > Pinales > Pinaceae > Pinus > Pinus tabuliformis. Next base: position 1,092,903,806 of record CM062819.1, read on the forward strand.
AACAATAAATGATAAATCTCTTGTATCATAGGCCATTGAGAGGGATGCATCCAACTCATTTCTTCATAGAATTTGTCAAGGCCGAGGCTATTGTTGTATATAGACATAGTCTGATGGGTGTTGGATAATTTACAAATTTCAGAGAGGCAGATCCATATCAGGATAGGAATAGTCATTGACTCTTTTACCAGCAAAGACATCCAGAGTATGTGCCACTCACCAAATGTGAATGTGTTTATAAATAAGCATAATGTTGAAGCCTTCATAAAGGAACATGGACACTCGTAAGAATCAATTAGAGAGTGACATAAGTACTCCAAAAACCACAAGGTTAAGGAAAGTGGTCAGTATTCGATCGATTCTTTTGAATCCCCTTTTCCTCATTTTCCGTTGTGTTGTGTCACTTATTTTCCTACCCTAACGTGTCAAAATTCCTTGACACCTGGGTAACTTTAATTGATGGTGCCTCTCAGGTTTTTATCTTTGATCTGAAATGGGGCACTAAAGGTTTCTTGTCATGCTTACAAGAAACTCTCCCACTCCAAAGCATATATATATTCCCAGATCTATGCTTATGATTGACAATTTGCGGAAATAAAAGAACTTGAAAGAGGTGTATGCTTTTGTTTTCCCTTAACTGTTAAGTTCTTTAAGTTGGTTTGCTTAAAATGATATAAAAACATATAACAACAAACAATGCAAATAATAACCAACACACATAACAACAATATAATTAGGAGTTCACCCAAACCTCTTGGGCTCCATCTCCATGAGCTCTAGTCAACTCGAATAGGCTCTCTGGGATTATGGTAATATTTCTTTTACAAGTTCCACACTCAAATCCATTGGTTTACAACTTAACCTATGGGTTTAGAATACCATCTTATCCCTTGTTGTCCATACTCTGCAGACAGATCTAGGCTTCTCTGGACTAGATTCCTTCAATCAATGCTCTGGGCTATCTTGAGCTCCTGGCTTGCACCAACTCCCTCAGAATTCTTTTAACTATCTTTGGAATTCCTTCTTCTGTCTTCACCACACATCAGACACCAGTAACAACTTGATCATTTGATCTATTTTCTATTTTGAAACTTCATTATAGCCTTGTGGCTCTCAGAAGTTTGTTTTGAGCTCTCTGGCTCTGTCCCTAATCTCTGGTGGCTCTGCCTCTATCAAGCCTCCAATCTCTGGTGGATCTTCGGGAATCCTTGGCTCTACGACTCTCTGGCTTTGCAACTCTACTGAGCTCAAGCTCTCTGGCTCTGCAACTCTACTGCGCCTAGCTCTTTGAGGAATCACTCCTTTTGCCATCGCCCCAACCTCTGATGGCTTCTCTGGCCTTCTCGAGCTCCCTCGCTCTAGGGCCTTGTGGCTCTCAGCTCTGATAGCTCTGCGAAGGGGGAGAGAGTACTATGCAATTCTATTTCTGCTACCAGCTGTGAGTTCCCTCGGGAGAGAAATAACTTCTCTGCTACTCCATTTTTGTGAGCCCCCTTGTGAGAGTCATACTCTCTGGATTTTGAGGAATCCTCTGACTTTGTGGTTCCCCCAGCTGTTCCTATGTCTCTCATCATGAAGAATCATTCCTTCTCGGCTCTTTATATTTACGTGCTTCATAACACATCCCTGTTACAGGAACGCCCACTCATAGCGTGGCATAGGTGTGATGGCTATTTCCAAATGGAAATGAACCAATAGCCTTTTTCTGTAGGTTTTAACCCCGTATAGAAGTTACCTGCATACAAATTCTAAAACATAGAAAAATAAACAATGTGAGATCATAACACATAAAACACATATACACAGAGATTTTCCCACTGGATCCCAAAACCGGGACTACCAGCTTGATTTTTCATTATATTCCTTTCAATGTTACAATACATATTTATACATGTTGAAGCATCGAGTACCATGGACCAAAAACCATCGCGTCCAAAACCATGGACTAAAAACCATAGGTAGGTTCACCCAACCTAATATAGGGTCCAATTTTTTTTTCCTGGGATGCTACCCCGGACCCCGTAGATGGGGGCTACACAGCCCCCCTGTGACCCCCTGTTATAGACATTTTTGTGCCTTATAGCATGAAGCATGAAATGTCCATAATCTAAGGGATCCAAAGTCCCTAAACATGTTGTTCCTACCCCTAGAGGAACAAGGTCAGCAAACCACAGCACTAAATACCAGTTCTCCACCTGAAAACACTCAAAAACAAGCTAATTCTGGATCATGTCAACTGCTCCACTGAGCATCTGCGCTGAATGTCAACTGCTCCACTGTCTACCTGCGCTGAATTTCAATTGCAAAGAAGGCTACCTGCGCTGAGGGAGTTGGGACATGTGGCACAGTCATTCCTCAAGGTGTCAATGCCCAGGAAGCTTCCAAAATGATACTTGGATCAAGGAATTCGACTGGTGATGAGTAAGAGGGTCTAGATCTCCAAGTGGAAGCAAGAACCTCCAAGTGGACTCAAGAACTGAAGAATAACTGAAGTGAGAGAGGACACTAGTCAGCTTCATGCCAGCCTCAAGCTGACTCATCCTTTCTCCAAAACTCCTATATATAGAGCTCTCTCATGAGGTCTAGGGAGGAGGGAATATTGTGAATGTAAGGAAGTGCTGTTGGTTTGAGTTTAGAACTATTGGGTGATTTGCTTTGAAGGAGGTGAAGAGGAGATTTCTTTCTGCTGGGATGTGATGCTGGATTGGGCCTCTTATGGTTGTATCACTTCCTGAACTTTACTTCTTCCATTAATAAAGCATTTGAGGTTCTTCTATATGCATGTGTCTCAATGGTGTATTGTTATACTTGTGTATTTGATTTATTCTAATCCTTGAATCAATTATGAATGTATGCTTCTTGTAGTTTCCCTCTCTTGCCATTTTGCAGGATCTTGGTGTAGCTGGGCCAGTGAAAGAGCAAGGAGCTGGGAGCAAGCAGCAAGGAGAGAACATTGGATCAACCATTAGCGAAAGACATCGGTTAGTGGATCCCTTTCTCCCCTTATTTACTTTCATAAAGAAGAAATCTTAGATAGTTTTGCTTCGATTGTTGCTGAGGTACTATCACCCTTAGAGTGGGATAGGGTCATTCCGTATTGGATACTTTTCCCAACAACAAATTGGCGAATCCGCTGGGGATCGTATCTTGTTGGTTGTTTGTGTTTTTGCTATTCATTTCCTAAACACAGGGAGTACCGAATCGAACTGCATTTGGATCTTTCAAATGCAAAGTAGAGGGTAGCTACTCTAGCTCAGTTTCTGGGCATGTTTATGATTTGAAGAGCTGATCCACAAAGACTCTGAACAGCTCTTAGTGATAGCTTTTCATCCTCCTAATTACCCTTTAGTGTGTACTTGATTGATAGCTTTTGATTTGGCCAAAAACCGTGGATTTTTGAGCAATCTGTAACCCGGAAACTGAGAAAAACGAAAGTTTCTCTGTTTATTGCAGGCACTGTGAAGGCAGTCTGCATTTCATTGCAGGTCCCGAAGGGGCTACCTGCGCTGAATGTCAAACTGACAGTGTACTACCTGCGCTGAACCAATTTTACCTTGGGCTACTGTGGTTCCCTGCTGTTTGTTGCCCTGTTTTCATCCCTGTTTTTGCAGCCTGTTATCAGTCAATGTACCTATCTGAAACCACCTTTCCTTGCCACTATTCCGCCTCGGTTGTATAAAGAAACTGTATTTGTTCTTTGTGTATTTCTTATATATCATTTGCAGTTTCGATTCCGGAGACAAAGACGTTTGACTCGTAAGCCTCCGCGAACGACGGGGTTTCAATTGACTTTCTTCCACGATTGCGGATTACTCGATCAACCAAAATACTAAAGGGGGAAATTTGTGTTTCCGAATTGAATGAATTTTATTAGACGCTTTTAGACACAACTTGCTTTTTCACTTTTTAAGAGTCGAGAAAAAGCTAAAGATGACTCTAGTCTCCTTCGATGTTTTAACGAGCTCGAAGTGACAAATGCTCGGATGGACTTTTTCAGTTATAGAGTTTGAAAAAGGCCAAAAGAAACTGCTCTGGAGATCTAGGCAGAGGGTGTGCCAAACCTTTCGCAAAACCACAGAATACGTTTTACGGTACGGGTGGTCGATCTTCGTGAATGCTGTGTTCACTGCATTGCGATCAGTAGGGCGGCCGACACGGCTTCCTATGGATAAAGGCTTTGTTCCTATAGGGGTCTCCCAATATATACGCGACGGTACCTGGGAGCACAATCCGTATTAGTGCCATCAACTCTCAGGAGGAATCACCCACCTTCTTCGAGATCGATAGTCACTATGTTTAACGACGCCGGAACACGTCTCTACCTAGACCTCTACGATGAGCGTTATGTTGCAAAGCGTTGTTAGGTTCATTCAATATATTTTAAGTTGATCTTTTTAAAGTTTGCCTTTCAAGGTTCACCACGAGATGTATGATACAAATTCCTAAATGCAGTCTAAGATGAGAAGCAAGCTTTTCAAATCTTTTAACTTTGAAAATCCTAACTACTGAGGGAAAAGAAAGACATCATCTTTTCACACAGATCATAGAGCACACACTAATGCACTTTTTCCTAAATCAACATGCAAACTTATCAAAATGCAAAATGCACAATGCATGTATTTCTTTTCTCTTTCTTAATGTTGGTGTACTACAAAAAGAAAGGTGTTGTATAACTTTGAATTCAATTTCAAGTGAAAGACCCCACATTGATGGGAACTTTCGCGCTACCACCTCCTATTTACATAGGAAATGTACCATTTGTAGCAACCTGCAACATGATATCTTCCACGAAGGTCGCAAAAGACAATGTCAACATGGATCGTACAATGGTTTTGCCCCCAAGCCCTTTAGAAATATTGTAGCAATCAATGTTTCAAGCATGGGAGGCGAACCCAAATCAACGCTCGTCAAGCGTTTGGGTAGATAGGTCTAGAGAATATGGAACCTCATTAGATCCTTGGTCGAAAGTACATGGGACTGACGAAGGAATCTTACAATCAATGTTGATTGAGGGGACACCATGGAATGATCACCACCATCGTTCCCTTCTTCCGGAATACGAAGAAGATACTCAAAGTGACCTTTATCACCCTTCAGTTTTTGAATTCCTAACAAATACTGTAAATACGGTGGATTCCGAGCGAAACTTATCCAATATTAAAGAGACTATAGCCATAAATATCTCGACTAAAACAGATGTTGTAGAGAATATTTATGTCGGCAAAGGTTGTTCCCCTTCAGAACTGGAAATATATAACGCTCTTTTTCGCGAATTTAGAGATGTCTTTGCTTGGTCATATGATGAAATGCCAGTCATTGACTCGAGTATCGTTGAACATGAAATTAAAATGTATCCTGATGTGAAACCAGTAAGACAACGGCTTTGGCAGGTGCACCCCAAGAAAGCCGCTGCCATTAAGGCGGAAGTTGAAAAACTTCTCCATGCTGGATTCATCTACCCGGTTCCTCTAACCGATTGGGTATCGAATATTGTCCCTGTTATGAAGAAACAAGGGACGATTAGAGTGTGTGTTGATTATAGGGATGTAAACCAAGCTTGTCCAAAGGACAACTACCCTACACCCTTCATCGACCAGATAATTGATGAATGCGCCGGATGTGAAATCTTTTCATTTATGGATGGATTTTCCGGGTATAATCAAATAAATATCCGCCCACAGGACCAGTCAAAGACTGCATTTATTTGTCCGTGGGGCACATTCGCTTATCGAAAATTACCCTTTGGTTTGAAGAACGCAGGGGCGACGTTTCAGAGGGCAATGAATTATGCCTTCCATGACATCAAGAACATCGTTCAACCTTATCTCGACGATCTTCCAGCTCATTCGCGAAAGCGGACTGATCATCCGCAGCATTTAAGAGCGATATTTCTACGTTGCTGACACTACAAGATAAGACTCAATCTGCACAAATGTGTGTTTTGCGTTGGTTCTGGTCGTTTACTTGGCTTTGTAGTCTCTAAGAATGGGATTCGTCTCGACCCCTGCAAGGTTCAGGCAATCATCAATTTGCCTCCACCTTCAAATTTGCTTCAGATTCAGAAACTCCAAGAGAAAGCGAACTTTTTGAGGAGATTCATTCCAAATTACGCAGAACTTGCTAAAGGTTATACTCGTCTTTTGAAAAAGGATGTACCTTTCGTCTGGGACCAGGTGGCGCAAGCTTCCTTTGATGCTCTGAAAGATTGTCTAGTAAAAGCATCATTAATGTACGCCCCAGACTATCAAAGAGATTTTAACCTGTATCTGGCTGCAGCGGATGCGGCCATTGCGATGGTTTTAGTTCAAGAAGTCGATGGAATTAAACATCCTATATATTATTTAAGTAAAAACTTAAATGATACAGAAAGTAAATATTCTTATTCGACATTATGTCCTCTTTCGGAAAACTACCATCTTGTCAGATTGCAACCCCATGACTTATATACTGTCGCGACAGTTGCTGGGGGGCAAATATTCAAAATGGATAGCGATCCTTCAAGAGTTTGATATGGAATTTGTAAAATCCAAATCAAAGAAAGCTCTAGTTTTCGCAGAATTATTATGCGATCTCCCATCATCGTCCAACGATGAAACATCAGAAGAGTCAATCGTGGACGAAAGTTTGTTTCTGATATCTGTAAGCGATGAGTGGTATGGAGATATCATAGTTTATCTCCAAACCCAAAAGTTCAGGCCTAACACCTCTCGCTCCGAACAAAAACGTATACGATACCAAGCAAAAGACTACATGATCGTCGGTGATACACTTTACCGTCGTGGTATCGATACAGTTTTGAGGAGGTGCCTTACCCATGAGGAGGCCGAAAAAGCCCTGAATGAATGTCATTCAGGCGCGTGTGGGGGGCATCAATCTGGATATGCAACAACACAAAAAATCTTACGAGCAGGATACTTCTGGCCAACCATGTTCAAAGATTGCATAACCGCAGTCAGAAGTTGCCATGCTTGTCAAATTTTTGATAGCAAAACCAGAGGACCACCCGCACCTTTACAGCCGATAGTTGCTGTAGGGCCCTTCGCCAAGTGGGGCATCGATTTCATGCAATGTAACCCCACCTCGACTGGGGGGCATGGGTATATTATAGTCGTTGTTGACTATTTTACCAAATGGGCCGAGGCGATGCCTACATTGGATAACACTGGTGAAACAGCTACCCTTTTCTTTTTCAATCATGTATTCGCTAGGTTCGGTGTACCACAGGCTATAGTTACAGATCATGGATCGCATTTCCGCAATCACATGATGGTCGAATTAGCTGCCAAGCTAGGGCTATCCCACGACAGCTCTACCCCGTATTATCCGCAAGCTAATGGACAAGTTGAAGCAATCAACAAGATCCTGAAGCGTATGTTGCAAAGGATGATCGGAGTTCATAAAAGAAGGTGGCACCTAATCCTGTACTCAGCCTTGTGGGCTTACCGAACGTCGGTAAAGAACGCAACCGGGTTCACACCTTTTCAACTGGTGTATGGCCTGGAAGCAGTCTTGCCTATCTAGTGCGAAATTTCGGCGCTTAAACTCGCAATTGATCTCCTCCCCGGAACTTCAGAAGAAGAGGATCGTTTCTTGGAATTAATCTAATTGGATGAAACCCATCGTGATGCCGCTTTGGCTAATGAAGCCCATAAGAAACGAGTCAAGGCTCAGTTCGACAAAAGTGTCAAACCCCGTGTCTTCTCGGAAGGTGATTTGGTCTTGCTTTATGACCAAGAATCCGATAAATTGGGAGCAGGTAAATTCAAATCCTTATGGATGGGCCACTATATTGTTAAAAGGGTGTTAGCAAAAGGAGCCTACGAGTTAATGGATTATGACGGAATTCCACTAGCGCAGCCCCGTAACGGGTTGTACCTCAAGCGTTACTATGCTTAATAGTAACATGCATGCTTTTGTTGTATTTTTTTTTCGCTAAAGTATTTGTTCTAATCGAGTGATCCACCTTTTTCATTTGTTTCAGATGTCGAACCTTCCGGAGACATGTGTTGGATATGCCGACGGAGCGAGTCGTAGTTCGCGGAACCTATCCTCCGCAGCCTGGGCCATTTTTGATCCAAGCGGCGAGTTAGTAAGTTTCAGAGGTGTGTGTATTGGGCAATCAACGAATAACATCGCTGAGTATAGTGCGTTGATAGAACTACTCTCTGATGCCATCACACGTGGCATACGCCGACTAATTGTCAGGCTAGACTCACAACTCGTAATACTACAACTCAATGGTATATATTCCGTTCGCAATCCAGCTATTTATCGCATGTTCCTGAGGGTTAAGATTTTGGAAGGGCAATTTGATTCAATTCAATATCAGCATATTTCCAGAAACTTAAACACATTAACTGACTCATTAGCAAACTATGTGTTAAATAGACATTTGCAACATTTATAGAAAGGACACATCATCAAAGATTGTACATATGGATCATATAACTCAAACAGAATAAAACTCGAAAATCAAAATATATATATAAGCTGTTTATAGTTCATACATAATGTTCTGTAACCAAGACAAAATTGGTCATATGACCTAAAACTCAAAAAGATGCTAGGGGGCACCCTAGCCTAGTGGTGCTAATGATAGCACGTCACGGCCTGTGCAATCATGCGCAAGAGACGAGTCCATCGTCTAGGCACACCAGTAGTGTGTCGCTGCAGCTGTAAAGGTAACTCATCAATCTTCACATCGAGAATGCCGAGAGTAAGGCTCTCAACCTGCTCCTGCACAGCTGTAAGGGTCTCAGTATCGTCAAGGTCACGAAGAATAGCTCTCCTAGCAGGCTCCACTGCCAGGGCAGCAACTGGCGGTCTCGAACGAACTGCTGGACGGACAGGACCAACATCTGCATGCACACAAGAGTATGATTAAAAGTCTTGATAGAATAAACTTGCATGGAAAATTTTAGGGGCTAATGTTCGCCCAGTGGGCTAATTTTCCATGATTTTTCCACAAAAAAGATTCACCAATTTCCAATTTTATAAAAGACGATTCGCCCAAATTTTATAATATAAAATTATTTTACCTTAAAAATCGCCAACATTATAGAGAGACTATATATAAAATAATTATAAATTTGATTAATTTTACAAATATATCAATAAACATTTATAATTTGCATATTAGGGATTAGTGAGATTCGCCAATGTTTTAAACTTCAAGAAAATTTTCCATCCTTAAAATTTTCCTTGGAATAAAGCACAGCAACATTATGAATAAAAACAGTAAACAGTGATATGGTCAAAGAATTTACCAATAGCGCCCCACTGTTCGCCATCCGGTAACACCAAATCCGGATCACCTCGGAAATCCATACCCACATATGGATACTCGGAAAAGACCATCTCCTGGTGCTCGAACCACCTGAAGAAGGCATCAGTAAAAGTAATCTGAGGTTGACCAGCATTCCTAGACATGTGATCGACCCACCTCTGCATGCGTGGCTCGGTCGGAGAAGGCAAGTCGAGTATAATATACTGAGGCTGCATCAGTGGGATTTTCTCCAAGGCGAAGGCAGTCAGAATAGAACCAAATCCAAAGTTCTTCAGCTTCCCGTCCTTCACCTTGGTCAATTGACTTTTCATCTGAACAAGTACTGCATCACACCAGTTGAATACTTTCAGTTGGAGACACTCCAAGGCGTGCTGCATATAAGATCTGTTGGCAACATGTAGAGCTGCGCTACCGGCCATCCTACCAATGGTATACAGAATGGACCTGAGAGACCTGTCAGTAATCTCACGGATAACAATCTTGCCGTATCTGCTCGGCTGAGAACCTTCCCTGCAAAACTGGCGGACATAATCTCTCACGGAATCGGTCCCCCGGGCCGTACTTGACAAGGAAATGGGGGCACCTCGCCTTGACAATCCAGTCAAGAAGTACATGTCCTCTATGGTCAAGGGGATGGACTTTCCCCTAATCTGGAATACTTCGTTAATAGGATCCCAAGCATCAAGCATATACTGCAGCAAAGTGATCTGTGCTCTCATGCTAGAGATACGGAAAAACTTCAGCAGGCCACAGTTCCGCAGCGCGTTCACCGTGACAGGGTCATGGAAGGCAATCATGTCCTCCTCTTCATGTTCTCGTTCTCGCCATGTAAGGGACATTTTGTTCAAAGTTCCCTGCAAAACAAACAAGAGAAGGAGTAAGTTCCTGATTTTGATGAAAAACTGGCGAAAATTCATCAAAAAATGAGCTGGAAACTCAGTTTTCTGAGCCCAACGCAGGCAGGGAGTGTCCCACCTGCGCTGAAGGTCAGGCTGCCTTAAGGCAGCTTGACATTCAGCGCAGGTTTCGAATGGGAAACCTGCGCTGAAGTTAGGGCGCCTTGGCGAAACCCCTGAGGCTCAGAAAGACTGAAAAACAGGCATAAAACTGGAAAAGGAAACCATGAAAAGAAAGAGCTAGGGTTTAGCTCCTACCTGGTCCAGACGGCGCTGAAAATCGTCCGCAGGATCTCCCGGAATCAGCTGGTGAAAATCAAGGGGAAAGAGGCACCTCCAGAGCTCCAACAAACCAAATGCAAATGAAATGGTAAAATGAGAGGTAAAAACACCTTTTAATGGCTTTTTACCTAGTTCAAAGCGAAATATTAGGGTTATAATCTCATTTTCATGCAAATATTATTCATTTCTAACAAAGTTTGTTGCAGCAATTGAAAATGCAGTACCATCCTTGAAAAGAGAAAAGCTAGTAATGGTAAAAAATCAAAATTTGACCATATAATCGAGCAGTTTTAGCATAAAGTTCATGCTCGTTAAAAAATAAACGCAAGATCCGAGCAGTTTTAACGCGGAATTCATGCTCGTTAAAAAATAAAACATAAGCTTGAGCAATGTTTGGTGCATTCAAGCTCATTAAAAAATGAACCTATTCCGGTAAATAACCACTGTGATCGTAAATTTATCAGCCATAAAAGCCTTGGTCGTGTTTGCACCTGCCACCTCCACTTTCCATTTGGCCGATCGTTCACCTCCATATGATTGTTTACCCATTTTTGAGGAACAGCTGCGAAGAGTGATTTCACCTAGCCATCCTTGTGACACTGCCGTGATTGGAAAATTCCAACCTGTACCTGGAATCTACTGCTATCCTTGTTTATCACTCGTTCCTCAAAAGACGAGTCTTCTTTGAGCTCTTTTCAACTGACTCGTAAAATATGAAAAGATTTCCGAGTTTTGGCCTTCCAGCTCGTTAAAAGGACCGGAAGAGCTATCCCTCCTCTAGATTTTAATCTTTTTGGACCTGAGGGATTATTGCACAAAAAGGTTGAGCGCTTGTTTTATTCGGCTCGTTAAAGTTATCGAAAACTCATCCCTTCTGTATTGTTTTATACTTTTTCGGACTTAAGGGATTAGATGACGAAAAAGGAATTTTGGAGTTAACTTTCTGTACCTTTTCAGACTCTCTAAAAATGAAAAGGACCGAGTTTTCCTTGTCGTTAGACTCGTTAAAATGATTAAATAGCGACAAACTTGTCTTTAGACGAGAGCGAGTTTCCCTATCGCTAGGCTCGTTAAAACATAGCGATGGGCTTGCCCGAAGGGCAGGTTATAGAACAAGCATATGTTATCCTCCTCAAGCTTGACAAAAATAAAGAGGTACTGGTCAGAAATGACTGGGGAAAAATTGGGAGAACCTCAAAGCTTTAATGGTAGCAAGTCGCTCTTGAACATGACACTTTTCCTCCGTACCACATCGGGTTGGGTTGTTTCATTCACCGGTCTCATCACCATGGTCTCGCCAAACCATCCACATTTGGGGTAATGCTACCGATCCATCGCATCAGTGTCGTTATATGTTCAAGAGATGTTGTTCAGAAAAAGTCAACCGTGTCCCATCCACTGCCATACATTATCCTTCATCCATCCATGATCACCACCCTGAATCATATGTCACAGATTGTTTTCACCTCCACTAAAATCATTAGCTCCATTCCGTGTCACTGATGTGGGATTCATTAAGGCCCTCCTTTGACGAATCGCTTCTTGTCGACTTCAGCTCATTATCCAAGAAGTTGATCTAGGAACAACCCCCTCAGTACTTTGAAGCTTGCATGCCTCAATGGCAAGTTTCTCACTTCCGGCGATAGGTATACATCAATGACCTTCGATCGAAAGATTTTACGTGGTGTTCGACGCCAAGTCCTTTATTCACACCACCTGAATTGTACTGCAGTACATTGAGGGTCATTATCATTATCGGTGATTCCTCTCGCGCTTGTTAACGGTTTACATTATTGACCGGTAATCAAGCGATGTCTTTCCATGTTCGACTTCAGCACAATTCTCACATGGATCGACTTGTACTTAGAGTGAAGATCGAACGAGTTTGAAGACCCCGGATCTAGTTTCATCCATCCGGGCTGCGATATATATTCAGGAAATATAAAGACATTTGACATGTACATCATTACAGCAGATGATCATCCTACTCAAAGGATGATAATTTCAGCAGAGAATTATCAGTCTACTATCAGACGATCGTCTGTTCTATGTACCAAAATGAATTTATAAAGTTGAGCATGGGAATGCCCGCCTCAACTAGATCATGAAAGCAGAATGAAAAATAATGTATTGTATTGTATTTTATTACAGGTCACCTCTCAGCAATTGAATGAACTTCGGATCCTCCTGATAAAGCATTTCACCCGATAAACGACCTCATACTTTAGGGGGCAACTGTTATAGACATTTTTGTGCCTTACAGCATGAAGCATGAAATGTCCATAATCTAAGGGATCCAAAGTCCCTAAACATGTTGTTCCTACCCCTAGAGGAACAAGGTCAGCAAACCACAACACTAAATATCAGTTCTCCACCTGAAAACACTCAAAAACAAGCTAATTCTGGATCATGTCAACTGCTCCACTGAGCATCTGCGCTGAATGTCAACTGCTCCACTGTCTACCTGCGCTGAATGTCAATTGCAAAGAAGGCTACCTGCGCTGGGCGAGTTGGGACATGTGGCACAGTCATTCCTCAAGGTGTCAATGCCCAGGAAGCTTCCAAAATGACACTTGGATCAAGGAATTCGACTGGTGATGAGTAAGAGGGTCTAGATCTCCAAGTGGAAGCAAGAACCTCCAAGTGGACTCAAGAACTGAAGAATAACTGAAGTGAGAGAGGACACTAGTCAGCTTCATGCCAGCCTCAAGCTGACTCATCCTTTCTCCAAAACTCCTATATATAGAGCTCTCTCATGAGGTCTAGGGAGGAGGGAATCTTGTGAATGTAAGGAAGTGCTGTTGGTTTGAGTTTAGAACTATTGGGTGATTTTCTTTGAAGGAGGTGAAGAGGAGATTTCTTTCTGCTGGGATGTGATGCTGGATTGGGCCTCTTATGGTTGTATCACTTCTTGAACTTTACTTCTTCCATTAATAAAGCATTTGAGGTTCTTCTATATGCATGTGTCTCAATGGTGTATTGTTATACTTGTGTATTTGATTTATTCTAATCCTTGAATCAATTATGAATGTATGCTTCTTGTAGTTTCCCTCTCTTGCCATTTTGCAGGATCTTGGTGTAGCTGGGCCAGTGAAAGAGCAAGGAGCTGGGAGCAAGCAGCAAGGAGAGAACATTGGATCAACCATTAGCGGAAGACATCAGTTAGTGGATCCCTTTCTCCCCTTATTTACTTTCATAAAGAAGAAATCTTAGATAGCTTTGCTTCGATTGTTGCTGAGGTACTATAACCCTTAGAGTGGGATAGGGTCATTCCGTATTGGATACTTTTCCCAACAACACCCCCCGCTACGCAATCGGCGCAATGAAGGGGGGACTCCACCCCCCCTCTAACCCATCGGTTCACTAAGTAGGTTAGTTGTGGAAATAATATAACACAACCCAACATTCTCCCACTCATTGTTTTCTTTCTATAGGAGAGCTTAGTCATTTTTCCAACCCTAAAATGCCCATTGTTTCTCTACACTAGGAGAACTTCTCAGAACTCACAGATTTTGTCAATGCATCTGTAGTATTCTTAAAAGTGTCCACCTTTACCAGTAACACCTTTTTGTCTTCTATCATATCCCTCACAAAGTGATACTGAACATCAATGTGCTTTGTCTTTGAATGATAAGTAGGGTTCTTTGCCAAGAAAATTGCACTTTGGATATCACAGTTTATCCTTATAGCTCCCTGTACTAACCCCATACTTGAACACAATCTCTGCAACCAAACTACTTCCTTGCTTGCATGAGTGGCTGCCATGTATTCTGCCTTTGTAGTTGATAGTGCCACTACAGATTGTTTCTTACTCATCCAACTGACTGCACCTCCAAATAGGTTAAACACATACCCACTTGTAGATATTCTCTAATCCAGATCTCCAGCCCAGTCTGTATCAACAAAGCCATGAATATCCAACACTCTCTCCAATCCTGGTATTCCTTGGTAGCAAAAACCATAATCACTAGTGCCACGAAAATACCTGAAAACCTGCTTCACTGTTGTCCAATGCTCCTTTCTTGGTTTTGACATAAACCTACTCAATGCTCCCACTGCATGTGCAATGTTTGATCTAGTACAGACCATTGCATAATTATGAGTTCACCCAAACCTCTTGGGCTATGTTTCCATGAGCTCTAGTCAACTTGACTAGGCTCTCTAGGATTATGGCAATATTTCTTTGACAAGTTCCACACTCAACTCCATTGGTTTACAACTGAACCTATGGGTTTAGAATACCATCTTATCACTGGCTGTTCATACTTTGCAGATAGATTTAGGGTTCTCTAGACTAGATTCCTTCAATAAGCCCTCTGGGCTATCTTGAGCTCCTGGCTTGCACTAACTCCCTCAGAATTCTTTTCATTGTCTCTGGAATTCCTTCTTTTGTATTCAACACACATCAGACATCAGCAACAACTTGATCATTTGATCTCTTTGCTGTTCTGAAACTTCATTATAGCCTCATGGCTCTTATAAGTCTGTTTTGAGCTCTCTAGCTTTGCGGCTCTACCCCCAACCTCTGGTGGCTCTGCCTCTATCAAGCCTCCAACCTCTGGTGGCTCTCTGTGAATCCTCAGCGCTATGGATCTCTGGCTTTCCAACTCTGTTGTGCTCAAAATCTCTAGCTCTGCAACTCTACTACGCCCAGCTCTCTAAGGAATCACCCCTTTTGCCATCGCCCCAACCTCTGGTGGTTTCTATGGCTTTATCAAGCTCTCTGGCTCTACAGACTTGTGTCTCTTGGCTCTAATAGCTCTGCCAAGTGGGAGAGAGTACTATGCGATTCTGTCTCTCCCCCCAGCTGTGAGTTCCCTCGAGAGAGAACTAACTTCTATGCTACTACATTTTTGTGAGCCACCTTGTGAGAGTCATACTCTCTCGCTTTTGAGGACTCCTCTGACTCTGCGGTTCCCCTAGTCGTTCCTCTATCTCTCATCATGAGGAATCATTCCTTCTCGGCTCTTCAGCTCAACGTGCTTCATAACTCATCCTTGTTACAGAAATGCCCGCTCATAGTGTGGCACAGGTGTGATGGCTGTTTCCAAATGGAAATGAACTGGTGACATTTCCAGAACAAAATCTGTGGAATAACGAATATTTCATTCATAACTGAAATACAAAGGAATACATAGAAATCTTGACAAAACGCCTTATATCAGAACTCATATTTTATGCAGCTGCATCTATAAACCTATTGGGTCTGCGCATATCGCAAGTTGAATTGGCATAAGGGATTTTGTTCCGATCGCTTATCGCTGATCGCATCGGTGTATCACTATTGCTGATCACACATCACATTGTCACATGTCAATGACCCTTTGTATTGCACTACTCGATCACCGATCACTGATTGGCGCTATCGGCCCATCGCAATCTCTTTATCGATGCTATCGCAAGTCGCTTTATCATGTATGTGACGGCTCAAGGTTCCTTTCCTCCGCCAATAGATTGCTCCGATGTGATATAAATCGCCGATCACCGATTATTGCTTGTCACCAATCGTAATCGCTCTATCGGCTCGCTCGGGTTCCGATATCACATGGTAGCCTACCTCCGATGCAATATGTTGGAGATCATAATTGGGGATTCTTAAGCCTTTGGTTTAAGTCCTCCCTTTGGAACCTTTCCGATGCAATATGTATATAAAACTCCACCTTTGACCCTTTTCTTTATCCGACTTGGATTTACAAAGGATTTGTGTCATTTACCACCTTTTACCTCTTATATGAAGTCTTTTGGACTTAGAGGTTTATCCAAGATCCATTTTGGATCATCGTTGTGTTGTGTCATTTATTTTCCTACCCTAATGTGTCAAAATTACTTGACACCTGGGTACCTTTAATTGATGGGGCCTCCAAGGTTTTTATCTTTGATTGGGATACTATTCTTTTTGACAGTTTGGCCAACCACATTTGATCTTTTCGATGTTCCTGAAACATCTGCGAGGACAAGCTTCCTCCTTTCTATATGTCTGCTTACATTATGGATGCCATATGTTTTTCTTTGGACTTCCATGCAATGGGCTGGAAATGGACCATCCAAGACCCTAATCCTATTCATATTTATCATCACATTTTGTGGGAAACAAAATATTTCAGATACTTATACCAGATTTACATTAAAGTCAGAATTCCTGCCTATGAAATTATCTTCAGATATCGAACATCCAGAATGTAATCAAAGGCCATGGATAATATTTTCATGATTGGAAATTGGTTCAGAGAGGAATTATTTACTTCTATTAGAGTTTAGGGAAGCCAAGATCAACCCCATGTTTTGCCCTTATTTATCCTAGACAAATTAGTTTGCAGAGAAGTGACCTATCAGACTGTAGGTTGTGGAATTACTAAAGTATTGAAATATTCTAATAAGAGAGCATGGCCCATTTTTCCCATGATATTTGGCATACTTTTATTGGCCAAGTATTGTCATTCTGAAAATAAAATCCTAACCATCTATGCTCTTAAATTGGCCACCATATCAAACAGGCTTTATGATCCATTATGATTTGTCAATACTTTCACTGCTTCACAAGGGATTAGACAATTTATTCATGAATAAGATAAACTTTCTGATATTTTTTCTCAGGCTCCATCCTATGTCACAATGCTAAATCGAGATGATGAACAACTGACATTGGAAGAGAAAAACAAATTTTCTCATTTCATTATTTCCAGATTAGGCACTTTTCCTCACGATCTGCTACAATTAGCTCTTCGAAAATTTCCATCTCTGAAAGGAGCTATTGCTTCCACTCAACCTGGAACTTCATCTCAGCTAGTTTTTTCCTAGGGCTAGCACAACGTTATTATAAGTTTTTCCACTTCAAAGGAATAAGAATTCATTAGTAATCCTAAATTGAATGAAGTATGGAATGAATTTGATATGATTATTAATACACAGGCCAAGGGTGAAAACAAATATGCTCAAATCGAAATTTCCTCACATCAAACCAATGTTCCAAGTACTCCTAAGGGTACTGAACAAGGCATAGATTCAGGGAAGACTTCAGATCCTAAGTCTTCTATGTAGGAGAAGAAAGATGTTGAGGTCATCCCAACCTTTCCTACATATGAAGTCATCCTTAAAGTTGAGGAAGTCCCTCCATTAGATATCTTTTACAGTCCTCAACATAAGGATGAAGTCAAAATGGGTAAAAAGAAAAGGAAGCTTGACCAATCTAAGGAACTAGTTCTTGGAAAGGCCACTCCTTTGAGGTTCTGTGGAAAGGTTCTTCAATTGCACTAGCAGATGAATTGGGCAAGTTAACTCAATTCACAACAGTGTATGCCTCTACCACAATGGATAAATTAGTGGAGGTTCAAGAGCTTCTCAAAGAAAAAGAGGATAAAATTTCCATGATGGAGCAAACATTCAATGTAGAGAAAAAGCATATTAGTGAAAAATGGTAGAATGGATTGACTAAATTGTAGAAAAAGTTCGTTACATTGAAGTTGTAATATGATGAAGAAAGGAAAATCAAAGATAGCCAAAGAAAATAATTCCAGCAAATATTAGAGCAACTACAATCCAATCCTCCTCAATTGACATAATTTAAACATGAACCCAAGGAATTGAATTCTTTACTCTGACATCAACAATTTTTTTTTGTACTATACTTATGCTAATTCAAGTTCAATGCAAAATAGAAAATAGACTTGTTGATAAGCTTACTGAAATTATGAGTTACTTTGATGAGGTGAATGAGAAGTTAAGTGATTTCTTGACTTGGAAAGAAAGCACAAAAGGAAGAAAGGAATTTTTTTCTAAAATCGATGAAACTCATAAGTCAATTATTTTCCAAGAATGGGAAATAAGAATGAAGCAAGTTGATGTCATAGTCAATGAAGTCTGAGATCTATCCAATTTTATTATTGAATATGTCAATGATTCTTTGTTGCAAGAAAATCTCATCTATACCTGCTCTAAAGATTCTCTTCTAGATGCCTAAATAATATTGAAAATTTGGTTAGAGCATGGTAAAAATATGGCTGAAAGGATTAAGAATTTATCTAAGGTTGATCTCAAACATCACTAAAAATTTCTCATAAAACCTCATACTCAATGGTCAATCCTCAAAATCCTATCAAATGTCACCATGAAGATGTTGTCACCTTCGAAGGCTACCAATTTTACTAGTCAGATGCAAATTAAGCCAAAAAAGCCTCCCAATATCACCAGTCTTCTTGACATTTACAAGCTACAACAACTCACCATTGGGAAATCTTCATCTTAAGTTCAAAATTGTTGCAATAGTTTCCTTTTTTACCTTTTATTGTTATAGTTTTAGTAGGAAAGTTCTGGAGAGTTTGTTGCACTCTCTTTTTGTTTTGGTTATAAATTTCCCTCTCCGAGACTAGAGAAAGGGTTCTGAATTTTGAGAAGAAAAGGCTTGAATTGCACTTTTGTATTTAAGTTTTTCCTTATAATAAATTTGAACCACCAACAGTTCTAGAATGAGCAGATTCTCAGTCTCTTAGGTACTATTATCCATTGCATTTGTTTCTTTTCTTTGAAAGGAATTGTTTTATTCATTTATATTGTTCATGTATGTATGCTTTATTTCACTCTTTCATGATCGATTTTGACATGTTTTAATGAAATTAAATCCATACAGTGAACAACAAAATATATATCATATGTAATGTTTTATTAAAATTAATTTAATTATCTATTTAATTAACTATTTAAATAAATTAATTTTCCTTAATAAAAATAAATATCATAATCACGTAATAATCTTCATTATTTTTTTCATTGCGAGATATTCTAGCACATAAGGTTTCAGCTTGCCAAGGTAATATAGTAGATTATAGTAATTTAAATCTAGATAGTTAGAATACATTATTAATCTTTAGATCCTACTATCACCACCACTCATCTTACTATATATAGTTTTCTGGGAAAGGGTAACTTGTCCCATAATTCCGATCAGAGCCACTATCCCGAAGGGAAAAGGGAGTAATTGGGGTCCTAATTGGGTGGTTCCCTCCCAATTTTTATGATGTCAATTCATACCATCAACACGAGTCAAGCTAATCAAAGCAGGTTGTGGAACAAGCATTTGGGAAACTTAAGCTTTGATAACTTGGTGAAGATTAGCAAAACTCCCCAAAATTTAAAAGCCATAAAATGTTATTTGTGCACCATGTCAACATTGAAAGCAAATTAGGACCAGCTTCAAATAAAAATAATGTTCAACATCAAAGCTTCTATAACTCATTCATGAAAATTTTTAAGGTCTAACCAGAACTCTAGCCCTACAAGGAGAAAGGTACTTTATTTTATTTATAGATGATTATACTAGAATGATGTGGGTATTTTTCATAAGATATAAGTCAGAAGCACTAGATTGTTTTAAAAATTTCAAATAAATGATTGAAAATGAAAGTGAGTTGAAGATCAAATGCTTAAGAATAGATAGAGGTGGGGAATTTACCTCAGGAGAATTCAATGAATTCTATGAAAAATATGGAATCAAAAGGGAACTCTCTATTGCTAGGACTCCACAACAAAATGGAGTAGTGGAAATAAATAAATAAAACTATACAACAAACTACAAGAACAATGTTGTTGGAACTTGATTTATAGGAAATTTTTAGAGATAAGTAGTTGGAGCAGCAATATGCATCATGAACATAGCACATCTCCAAGTCAACAATGATAAAACTCCATATGAACTATGGAAAGGTGTAGGTTTTAACCCTGTACAGAAATTACTTGCATATGAATTCTAAAACATAGAAAAATAAACAATGCGAGAGCATAATACATAAAACACATATACATAGAGATTTTCCTACTGGATCCCAAAACTGGGACTACCAGCTTGATTTTTCATTATGTTCCTTTCAATGTTACAATACGTATTTATACATGCCGAAGCATCCAATACCATGGACCGAAAACCATCACGTCCATTACCATGGACTAAAAACCATCGCGTCCAATACCATGGACTGAAAAACCATCGCGTCCAAAAAACATGTGTGAAAATCATGCACAAAACCATAGGTGGGTCCACCCAACCTAACATAGGGTCCAAAACCAAAATTTTCCGAGGCACTACCTCGGACCCCATAAAGTGGGGTTACGGGTGCCCTTCAAACCCCCTATTAACTACATGGAAAGAATATAACACAACCCAACATTCTCCCACTTGTTGTTTTCTTTCCACAGGGGGCCATAAGAGATATTAGTCATTTTCCCAACCCTGAAATGCCCATTGTCTCTCTACACCAAGATAACTTCTCAGATCTCACAGATTTTGTCAATGCATCTACAATATTCTTCAAAGTGTCCACCTTTACTAGCAACACCTTTTTGTCTTCTATCATATCCCTCACAAAGTGATACTGAACATCAATGTGCTTTGTCTTTGAATGATATGCAGGGTTCTTTGCTAAGAAAATTGCACTTTGGCTGTCACAGTCTATCCTTATAGCTTCTTGTACTAACCCCATACTTGAACACAATCTCTACAACCAAACTGCTTCCTTGCTTGCATGAGTGGCTGCCATGTATTCTGCCTCTGTAGTTGATAGTGCCACTACAGATTGTTTCATACTCATCCAACTAACTGCACCTTCAAATAGGTTAAACACATACCCACTTGTAGATCTTCTCTGATCCAGATCTCCAGCCTAGTCTACATCAACAAAGCCACGAATATCCAACACTCTATCCAATCCTGCTCTTCCTTGGTAGCACAGACCATAATCACTAGTGCCACGCAAATAACTAAAAACCGCCTTCACTGATGTCCAATGCTCCTTTCCTGGTTTTGACATAAACCTGCTCAATACTACCACTGCATGTGCAATGTATGGTCTAGTACAGACCATTGCATACATCAGGCTACCAACTGCACTTGCATATGGAACATGGGACATGTCCTCTTTTTCTTCTTGTGTCTTGGGACATTGTTTAGCAGATAACCTCACACCTACATGAATAGGAACCTTCACTGGTTTACTATCCTGCATATTAAACCTCTGCAGTATTGTCTCGACATATTTCCTCTGGTTTAACCAGAGCTTCCTCTTTGCCCGATCTCTTTTAATTTCCATGACCAAAATATAGTTTGCAGCACCAAGATCTTTCATGTCGAATTTGGAGGACAATTAGGTCTTCAAATTTTGGATAACTTCTTTGTCATTTCCAACCAGCAACATATCATCCACATACAAGACCAGATAAATAACACGATCACCAATTAATTTAAAATACACACAGTGATCTTCTTTGCTTCTGGTGAAGCCATATCCCCATATAAATGTATCAAATTTCTGATACCACATCCTTGGTGACTGTTTTAACCCATACAAAGACTTCTTTAACTTGCATACCAGTTCTTTCTTACCCTTCGCTGCAAAGCCTTCAGGTTGCTTCATGTAGATTTCCTCTTCCAGATCCCCGTGAAGCAATGATGTCTTCACATCCATCTGTTCTACCTCAAAATTGAAAGAAGCAGCAACAGATAAAAGTAATCTAATAAAAGTTACCTTGGAAACAGGAGAAAAAATATCACCAAAATCAATTCCCGGAACTTGGGAATAACCTTTTGCTACCAACCGAGCTTGTATTTCTACACTTTTCCTTCTGCATTTGTCTTCTTTTTGAACACCCATTTGCTGCCAATGGGTTTCCTTCCAGCCGGCAACTCCACCAGATCCCAAGCCTCATTTTTGTGCAAAGGTGCCATTTCATCAACCATAGCCTCTTTCTAGAGTTTTCCATCCTCTGAATCTACTGCTTCCTTCATAGTTCTAGGATCATCGTCAGTAATAGATAAAGAAAAATTTGAAAAGAAAGCAGATGGACTATACCTTTCAGGCTGCCTTCTTTCTCGAATTGATCTTCTCACAACCAGAGTTTGTGGCTCTTCATCTTCTGATTCCTCCTCTGATGTAGAGTCTGATTCTTCCTCTTTTAGCTGAAACTCTATCTTCTTAGTTCCCTTTCGTTTTACTTCATGTTTAATAACATTTTTTACCTCTCTGAACACCACATCTCGGATGTACAGAAACTTCCATGTGACTGGGTTCCAAAGCTTATAACCCTTTAAACCATCCTTATACCCAATAAAGATGCACTTTTCAGATTTACTATCCAACTTGGTTCGTTTCTCCTTTGGAACATGTACATATGCATCACATCCAAATACCCTCATATGTGAAAGAGAGGGTTTCTTACCAGTCCATACCTCATGTGCAGTCTTATCCTCCAACGCTGATGAAGGAGACCTGTTGACCAGGTAACATGCAGTATCCATCGCCTCTGCCCAGAATTCCTGTCCTAACTCGACACCACTGAGCATGCTTCTTGCCCTTTCCATCAACGTCTTATTCATTCTTTCTGCAACTCCATTTTGTTGAAGTGTATATGGAGTAGTCTTCTGTCATGCTATACCACACTTCTTACAGAATTCTTTAAATTCCTTACTACAAAACTCTCCACCATTATCTATTCTCAACACCTTTATCTTCTTCTCTATCTGGTTTTCCACCAGAGCCTTAAATTCTTTAAACCTCTCAAAGACTTCAGATTTCTTCTTAAGTAAATGACTCCATGTATTCCTTGAGAAGTAATCTATAAATGATACATAGTACACAGACTTACCTAGTGATGGAACCTTCACAGGTCCAAACACATCACTGTGCACAAGCTCTAATATCTGTTTTTCCCTCTTACTACCGGAGGGGAAACTCACTCGATTCTGCTTCCCATATACACAATTTTCACAGAAATCAAAATCCAGAGAGCTATTATTCATACTTTCTACCATACCTTTACCATGAAGTATCTGAAGGCCCTTTCTCCAATATGTCCAAGCCTTTGATGCTACAACATGGTCTTCTCTCCAGAGACCACTAGATTTTCTGCTCCACTTTCAGGAACCACATAACTATTGCACCCATCAATAACAGTGCTACCTTGCAACTTGTATAGAGTTTCAATACGAACTCCCGGCATCAATACCAATGCTCCTCGAACCATCTTGCAGGTATCCTTCTCGAACACTATTTTTACATCTGCATCATCCAACTTGCTTACAGAAAACATATTTCTGGCCAATGCAGGAATATGTAGAACACCTGGAAGTGTTCTAACCCTTCCACCTTGCAACTTCAACTTTACTTTTTTGCGACCAATGATTCTAGCCTTCCTGTCATCCCCCAAAAGGACATCACCACCATCATATTTCTCATACTTGCAGAACCATTCTCTATGGGGAGTGAAGTGAAAGGATAAACGTGTGTCAATCAACCATGCCTCATGATCTACATGTGTACTTGAAGAAGCCAAGTACACATCCCCACCTTCATCTGAGGTGGTTTTCGCCTCTGCAGAAGGAGCCTCATTAGATCCCTTTCCTTTGTCAGGAGCTTTAGATTTACAGTCCCTTTTGTAGTGCCCTCCTTTCCACATTTCAAAGACACCACCTTTACAAGTCTTCCTAGAGATTTAGATCTCCCTTTAGATTTAGATCTCCCACTCGATGACTTATTTTTGTTTTTGTTTTGGGTCCGCCCTCATACAGACAAGGCATCACCATTTTGGCTCTCCATATTTTTCCATCTCATCTCCTTTGTTAGCAAGGATGAGACTATTTCATCAAAATGCAAGGCAGTTGCATTGCTACCTATTACAATAACTAGACTATCCCACGAATCTGGTAGAGAACACAACAAACTGATCCACTTATCTTCATCTGAAATTTTAATATCAACAGATGCTAACTAACTTACCATAGTATTAAATGCATTCAAATGCTCTGTCACTGAGTCTCCATCTTTCATCCTCAGGTTATACAACTTTTTCCACAGGGATAGTTTATTCACCAGAGACTTAGATTGGTACAAAGTCCCTAACTTGTCCCACAAATCCTTCGCCATAGCTTCCCCTAATACATTAAGAAATACTGAATTTGAGACACACAATCGTATTGTGCTATTTTCCTTCTGATCCAACTTCTTCCATTCTTCATTGGACACTCCCGTTGGTTTAGTACCTGGATCTACCGCGATCCACTAGTCTTTATCCACCAACAGATCCTCCATCTTGAGTTTCCACAACTCAAAACTCTGACCATTAAATTTCTCGATCTCTACCTTTCCACTACTCACCATCTTCTTTCACCACTAGAATCGATCTCATAGATTTCCCACTGAACAGGATCTACCATAGGCCCGAGCGAAATCCCTCAGTAACAAAGGCATCCCTTTGAAGCCAAAACTGCTCCGATACCAAATGTAGGTTTTAACCCCATGCAGAAATTACCCGCATACGAGTTCTAAAACACAGAAAACAAACAATGCGAGAGCATAACACATAAAACACATATACACAGAGATTTTCCCACTGGATCCCAAAATTGGGACTACCAGCTTGATTTTTCGTTATGTTCCTTTTAATGTTACAATACATATTTATACATGCTGAAGCATCCAATACCATGGACTGAAAACCATCACGTCCAATACCATGGACCGAAAAACCATCGTGTCCAAAAAACATGTGCGAAAATCATGCACAAAACCATAGGTGGGTCTGCCCAACCTAACATAGGGTCCAAAACCAAAATTTTCTGGGGTAGCGCATAAAGTGGGGTTACGGGTGCCCTTCAAACCCCCTATTAACTACGTGGAAAGAATATAACGCAACCCAACAAAAGGAAGACCTACCTTTGTAAAACACTTCATAACATTTGGAAGAAAATGCTTTCTGAAGATTAATGATATTTCACTAGGAAAATTTGATTCATGTGTTGACAAAGGAATTTTCCTTGGATACTCATTAAGAAACAAAGCCTACAAATGTTACAATAATCGGTTGTGAAATATAGTTGAAAGCATTGATGTAAACATAGATGAAGATCTTCCAAAAAAAATAAATTAGTAGTTGAAACCAATGAAGAAGACCCTATTTTTGCAAATTTAGAGGAAGGTTGTACAAAGGAAGAGGAGGAGACAAAAAATCAAAAGGAGGAACCATCTCAAACACTGTTAAAGGTAAAGTTTGTACAAAATCATCACTCAAATGACCAGATCATTGGAGATGTGGTGTTGTGGGGAAAAATGCCTATGCAGGACGATCCTATGCACCTAAGGTGTGACAATGCCTTAGCAACAAACAAGTACAGCTATTCTGGTTTCTTCCTTTATGAAATGTGAAAGAAGAGAGATCAATAGACTTACCGGTGTCTTCCATTTGTCCCTCGATCCGGTCTCTCTTCTCTTTGGGAGTTCACAACTACTTGCCTTCTCCCTCACCCAGCTTCAACGGGTTCCTACAAGATCACAAGAGAACAGCTACTTGCGACAAGAGAACAGCTACTTGCGACAAGAGAAGAACATTACACAAAGACAGATATTCACATTCATAACTAGTTTAGGATTAGAAATAAACTAAACATACTAATGCATTCATACATCAAAAATACATCAGCATATAGGAGAAACCAAGATAGCTTTATTGATGAATAACAAGGTTCAGAAGAGATACAACCCAGAGGGCTCCAATCCAGCATCTCCTTCCCAGCAAATGGAATTCCTATCTTCACCCCCTTCAAAGAATTAAGCACCCAATGATTCCAATCTCAAACCAACAGCAATTCTTTGCAATAACAAAATTCCAGCCTCTAGATCTCATGGAGGAGAGATCCATATATAGATGTTTGGAGAGAGGATGAGTCAGCTTGAGATCTGACTAGTGTCCTCTCCCTCTGTCAGTTCTTGAGTCCACTTGGAGGTTCTTGCTTCCACTTGGAGATTTGGAACCTCTTACTCATCACCAGTCGAATTCCTTGAGGCAAGTGTCATTTTGGAAGCTTCCTGGGTTTTGACACCTTGAGAAATGAGCCTGCCACATGTCCACTCTCGTTCAGCGCAGGTAGCCAGTGTTCCATTTGACATTCAACGCAGGTAGCCAGTGTTGGCTTTGACATTCAGCACAAACAGCTAGTGTAGCCACTGAAATGATCCTGAATTGACTTGTTTTTTAGCAGTTTCTGGTGGAGAACTTCTGTGAATTGCTGTGGTTTGTTAGCCTTGTTCCTCTAGGGGTAGGACCAACATGTTTAGGGACTTTGGATCCCTTAGATTATGGACATTTCATGCTCAATGCTGTAAGGCACAAATATGTCTATAACAGTTGCCCCCTAAAGTATGAGGCTGTTTATCGGGTGAAATGCTTTATCAGGGGGATCCGAAGTTCATCCAATGCTGAGAGGAGACATGTAATAAGATACAATACATTACATTATTTTTCATACTGCTTTCACGATCTAACTGAGGCGGGCATTCCCATGCTCAACTTTTTAAATTCATTTTTCTGTACATAGAACAGACAATCGTCTGGTGGTAGACTGATAATTTTGATGAAATTATCATCCTTTGAGTAGGATGATCATCTGCTGCAATGATGTACATGTCAATGTCTTTATTTTTCCTGAATATATATCGCAACCCGGATGGATGAAACTAGATCCGGGGTCTTCAAACTCATTCAATCTTCACTCTAAGTACAAGTCTATCCATGTGAGAAATGTTCTGAAGTCGAACATGGAAAGACATCGCTTGATTATTGGTCAATGATGTAAACCGTTAACAAGCGCGAGAGGAATCACCGATAATGATAATGACCCTCAAGGTATTGCAGTACAATTCACGTGGTGTGAATGAAGGACTTGGCGTCGAACACCATGCAAAATCTTTCGGTCGAAGGTCATTGATGTATACCTGTCGCTGGAAGTAAGAAACTTGCCATTGAGGCATGCAAGCTTCAAAGTACTGAAGGGGTTGTTCCTAGATCAACTTCTTAGATAATGAGCTGATGTTGACAAGAAGCGATCCGTCAAAGGAGGGCCTTAATGAATCCCACATCAGTGACACGGAACGGAGCTAATGATTTTAATGGAGGTGAAAACGATCTGTGACATATGATTCAGGGTCGCCGTCATGAAAGGATGAAGGATAATGTATGGCAGTGGATGGGACACGGTTGACTTTTCTGAACGACTTCTCTTGAACATATGGCGACACTGATGCGATGGATTGGTAGCATTACCCCAAATATGGATGGTATGACGAGACCATGGATGTGACCGGTGAATGAAACAACCCAACCCGATTGTGGTACGGAGGAAAAGTGTCATGTTCAAGAGCGACTTGCTACCATCAAAGTTTTCTTTAGTTTCTCCCAATTTTTCCCCAGTCATTGCTGACCAGTACCTCTTTATTTTTGTCACGCTTGAGGAGGATAACATATGCTTGTTCTATAACCTGCCTTTCGGGCAAGCCCATCGCTATGTTTTAATGAGCCTAGCGATAGTGAAACTCGTTCTCGTCTAAAGACAAGTTTGTCGCTATTTAATGATTTTAATGAGTCTAACGACAAGGATAACTCGGTCCTTTTCATTTTTAGAGAGTTTGAAAAGGTACGTAAAGTTAACTCCAAAAGTCCTTTTTCGTCATCTAATCCCTTAAGTCCGAAAAAGTATAAAACAATACAGAAGGGATGAGTTTTCGATAGTTTTAACGAGCCGAATAAAACAAGCGCTCGATCTTTTTGTGCAATAATCCCTCAGGTCCAAAAAGATTAAAATCTAGAGGAGGGATAGCTCTTCCTGTCCCTTTAACGAGCTGGAAGGCCAAGGACTTGGCAATCTTTTCATATTTTACGAGTCAGTTGAAAAGAGCTTAAAGAAGACTCGTCTTTTGAGGAATGAGTGATAAACAGGGTTAGCAGCTGATTCCAGGTACAGGTTGGAATTTTCCAATCACGACAGTGTCACAAGGATGGCTAGGTGAAATCACTCTTCGCAGCTGTTCCTCAAAATGGGTAAACAATCATATGGAGGTGAACGATCGGCCAATGGAAAAGTGGAGGTGATGGTGCAAACACGACCAAGGCTTTAATGGCTGATGATATTACATCCACAGTGGTTATTTACCGGGATAGTTCATTTTTTAACGAGCTTAAACGCGAGTGGAAACATTTGCTCGATCTTACGTTTATTTTTTAACGAGCATGAATTACGTGATAAAACTGCTCGGATCTTGCGTTTATTTTTTAAAAGAGCATGAAATTTGTGCTAAAACTGCTCGAAATTATATGGTCAAATTTTTGATTTTTACCATCACTAGCTTTGCCCTTTTCAAAGATAGTACTGTATCCTCAATTGCTGCATCAAACTAGTTAGAAATGAATAACAAGAGATTAGAACCCTAATATTTCGCTTTGAACTACATAAAAAGCAATTAAAAGGTGTTTTTACCTCTCATTTTACCATTTCATTTGAACTTGGTTTGTTGGAGCTTTGGAGGTGCCTCTTCCCCCTTGATTTTCACCAGCTGATTCCGGGAGATTCTGCAGACGATTTTCGGCGCCGTCTGGACCAGGTAGGAGCTAAACTCTAGCTCTTTCTTTTCATGGTTTCCTTTTTCCATTCTGTGCCTGTTTTCCTGTACCCATGAGCCCCTGGGGTTTTGCTGGGGCACTCTACCATCAGCGCAGGCATTCCATTCGAAACTTGCGTTGAATGTCAAGCTGCATGAAGGCAGTTTGACCTTCAACGCAGGTGGGACACTAGCCAGTTGCATTGAGCATAGAAAAACAGTTCTATTGCACAGTTTTTTGATGAAATTTTGCCAGTTTCTCATCAAATCCAGGATCTTACTCTTTCTCTTGTTTGTTTTGCAGGGACTTTTGAGCAAAATGACACTCACATGGTGAGAACGAGAACATGAAGAAGAGGACATGATTGCCCTCCATGACCGTGTCACGGTGAACGCGCTGCGGAACTGTGGCCTGCTGAAGTTCTTCCGTATCTCTAGCATGAGAGCACAGATTTCTTTACTGCAGTATATGTTTGATGCTTGGGATCCTGTTAACCAGGTATTTCAGATCAGGAGCAAATCCATCCCTTTGACCGTGGTAGACATTTACTTCTTGATTGGTTTGTCGAGGCGGGTTGCCCCCATTTCTTTGTCAGGTTTGGCCCGAGGGAATGATTCCGTGAGAGATTATGTCCGCCAGTATTGCAGGGAAGGATCCCAGCAGAGTAGAGACGGCAAGGTTGTTATCCGTGAGATTACTGACAGGTCTCTCAGGTCCATTCTGTATACTATTGGTCAGATGGCCGGTAGCGCATCTCTTCATGTTGCCAACAGATCTTATGTGCAGCACGCCTTGGAGTGTCTCCAACCGAAAGTATTCAACTGGTGTGATGCAGTACTTCTTCAGATGAAAAGTCAGTTGAACAAGGTAAAGGACGGGAAGCTGAAGAACTTTGGATTTGGTTCTATTCTGACTGCCTTTGCCTTGGAGAAAATACCACTGATGTAGCCTCAGTATATCGCACTCGACTTGCCTTCTCCTACCGAGCCACGCATGCAGAGATGGGTTGATCACATGTCTAGGCATGCTGGTCAATCTCAGATTTCTTTCACTGATACCTTCTTCAGGTGGTTCGAGCGTTAGGAGATGGTATATTCCGAGTATCCATATGTTGGTATGGATTTCCGAGGTGATCCGGATTTGGTACTGCCGGATGGCGAACAGTGGGGCGCTATTGGTAAAATCTTCGACCATATTACTGTTTACTGTTCTTATTTATAATGTCCTTGTGCTTTATTCTATCAAGGCTTTAATCAAACTCACGTGTGCATGCAGATGTTGGTCCTGTTCATCCAGCAGTTCGCTTGAGAGCGCCAGTTGCTGCCCCAGCAGGGGAGACTGCAGGGAGAGTTATTCTCCGTGACCTTCACGTGGCCGAGACCCTTACAGCTGTGCAGGAGCAGGTTGAGAGCCTTACTCTCGGCATTCCCGATGTGAGGATTGATGAGTTACCTTTACAGTTGCAGCGGCATACTACTGGCGTGCCTAGACGATGGACTCGTCTCTTGCGCATGATTGCACAGGCCGTGACGTGCTATCATGAGCATCACTAGGCTAGGGTGCCCCCTAGCATTTTTGAGTTTTTGGGTCATATGACTGATTTTTGTCTTGGTTACAGAACATTATGTATAAACGATAAACAGCTTATATATATATATATTTTGATTTTCGGGGTTTATTCTGGTTGAGTTATATGATCCATATGTACAACATTGATGATGTGTCTCTTTTTATAAATGTCGCAAATGTCTATCTAACACATAGTTTGCTAATGAGTCGGTTAATGTGTTTAAGTTTTTGGAAATATGTTGGTATTGAATTGAATCAAATTGTCTTTCCAAAATCTTAACCCTTAGGAACATGCGATAAATAGCTGGATTGCGAACGGAATATATACCATTGAGTTGTAGTATTACGAGTTGTGAGTCTAGCCTGACAATTAGTCGGCGTATACCATGGGTGATGGCATCAGAGAGTAGTTCTATCAACGCGCTATACTCAGCGATGTTATTCGTTGATTGCCCAATACATACACCTCTGAAACTTACTAACTCGCCGCTTGGATCAAAAATGGCCCAGGCTGCGGAGGACAGGTTCCGCGAACTACGACTCGCTCCGTTGGCATATCCAACACATGTCTCCAGAAGGTTTGACATCTGTAATAAATGTAAAAAGGTGGATCACTCGACCAAAATAAATACTTTAGCGAAAACAAAATACAACAAAAGCATACAGGTTACTATTTAAGCATAGTAACGCTTGAGGTACAACCCATTACGGGGTTGCGCCAGTGGAATTCCGTCATAATCCATTAACTCGTAGGCTCCTTTTGCTAACACTCGTTTAACAATATAGGGGCCCATCCATAAAGAATTAAATTTAACTGCTCCCAATTTATCGGATTCTTGGTCATAAAGCAAGACCTAGTCACCTTCTGAGAAGACACGGGGTTTGACATTTTTGTCGAACTGCGCCTTGACTTGTTTCTTATGGGCTTCGTTAGCCAAAGCGGCATCACGACGGGTTTCATCCAATTGGATTAGTTCCAAGAAACAAGCCTCTTCTTCCGAAGTTCCGGGGAGGAGATCAATTGCGAGTTTAAGAGACGAGATTTCACACTGGATTGGCAAGACTGCTTCCAGGCCATACACCAGTTGGAAAGGTGTGAACCCGGTCACGTTCTTTACCGATGTTCGGTAAGCCCACAAGGCTGAGTACAGGATTAGGTGCCACCTTCTTTTGTGAACCCCGATCATCCTTTGCAACATACGCTTCAGGACCTTGTTGATTGCTTCAACTTGTCCGTTGGCTTGCGGATAATACGGGGTAGAGCTGTCGTGAGATAGCCCTAGCTTGGCAGCTAATTCGACCATCATGTGATTGCGAAAATGCGATCCATGATCTGTAACTATAGCCTGTGGTATGCCGAACCTGGCGACTACATGATTGAAAAAGAAAAGGGCAGCTGTTTCACCAGTGTTATCTAATGTAGGCATCGCCTCGGCCCATTTGGTAAAATAGTCAACAGCGACTATAATATACCCATGCCCCCCGGTCGAGGTGGGGTTACATGTCATGAAATCGATGCCCAATTTGGCGAAAGGCCCAACAGCAACTATTGGCTGTAAAGGTGCGGGAGGTCTTCTGGTTTTGCTATCGAAAATTTGACAAGCATGGCAACTTCTGACTGCGGTTATGCAATCTTTGAACATGGTTGGCCAGAAGTATCCTACTCATAAGATTTTCTGTGTTGTAGCATATCCAGATTGATGCCCCCCACACGCACCTGAATGACACTCATTCAGGGCTTTTTTGACGTCTTCATGGGTGAGGCACCTCCTCAGAACTGTATCGATACCACGACAGTAAAGTGTATCACCGACGATCATGTAGTCTTTCTCTTGGTATCGTATACGTTTCTGTTCTGAGTGAGAGGTGTCAGGCCTGAATTTTTGGGTTTGGAGATAAATTATTATATCTCCATACCACTCATCGCTTGCAGATATTAGAAACAAACTTTCGTCTATGATTGACTCTTCTGATGTTTCATCGTTGGACGACGATGGGAGATCGCACAATAATTCTGCGAAAACTAAAGCTTTCTTTGATTTGGATTTTACAAATTCCAGATCAAACTCTTGAAGGATCGCTATCCATTTTGAATACTTGCCCCCCAGCAACTGTCACGACAATATATAAGTCATGGGGTTGCAATCTGATAGAATGGTAGTTTTTCGAAAGAGGAAATAATGTCGAAATCTTTGTATCTCTTGAACAGCAGCAAGTGCTAGCTTTTCAACATAAGAATATTTTATTTTTGTATCATTCAAGTTTTTACTTAAATAATATATAGGATGTTCAACTCCATCGACTTCTTGAACTAAAACCATCACAATGGTCATATCCGCTGCAGCCAGATACAGGTTAAAATCTCTTTGATAGTCCGGGGCATACATTAATGATGCTTTTACTAGAGCATCTTTCAGAGCATCAAAGGAAGCTTGTGCTACCTGATCCCAGACAAAAGGTACATCCTTTTTCAAAAGACGAGTATAACCTTTAGCAAGTTCTGCGTAATTTGGAATGAACCTCCTTAGAAAGTTTTGCTTTCCCTTGGAGTTTCTGAATCTGAAGCAAATTTGAAGGTGGAGGCAAATTAATGATTGCCTGAACCTTACAAGGGTTGAGACGAATCCCATCCTTAGAGACTACAAAGCCAAGTAAACGACCAGAACCGACGCAAAACACACATTTGTGCGGATTGAGTCTTATCTTGCAGTGTCGGCAACATAGAAATATCGCTCTTAAATGCTGCGGATGATCAGTCCGTTTTTGCGAATGAGCCGGAAGGTCGTCGAGATATGGTTGAACGATGTTCTTGATGTCATGGAAGGCATAATTCATTGCCCTCTGAAACGTCACCCCTGCGTTCTTTAAACCAAAGGGTAATTTTCGATAAGCGAATGTGCCCCACGGACAGATGAATGCAGTCTTTGACTGGTCCTGTGGGTGGATATTTATTTGATTATACCCGGAAAATCCATCCATAAATGAAAATATTTCACATCCGGCGCATTCATCAATTATCTGGTCGATGAAGGGTGTAGGGTAGTTGTCCTTCGGACAAGCTTGGTTTACATCCCTATAATCGACACACACTCTAACTGTCCCTTGTTTCTTCATAACAGGGACAATATTCGATACCCAATCGGTTAGAGGAACCGGGTAGATGAAACCAGCATGGAGGAGCTTTTCAACTTCTGTTTTAATGGCAGCGGCTTTCTTGCGGTGCACCTGCCGAAGCCGTTGTCTTACTGGTTTGACATCAGGATACATTTTAATTTCATGTTCAACGATACTCAAGTCAATGCCTGGCATTTCATCATATGACCAAGCAAAGACATCTCTGAACTCGCGAAAAAGAGCGTTATATATTTCCAGTTCTGAAGGAGAACATCCTTTGCCGACATAAATATTCTCTACAACATTTGTTTTAGTCGAGATATTTATGGCTATAGTCTCTTCAATATTGGATAAGTTTCGTTCAGAATCCACCGTATTTACAGTATTTGATAGGAATTCAAAAACTGAAGGGTGGTAAAGGTCATGCTGAGTATCTTCTTCATATTCCGGAAGAAGGGAACGATGGTGGCAATCATTCCATGGTGCCCCCTCAATCAACATTGACTGTAGGATTCCTTCGTCAGTCCCATGTACTTTCGACCAAGGATCTAATGGGGTACCATATTCTCTAGACCTATCTACCCAAACGCTTGATGAGCATTGACTTGGGTTCGCCTCCCATGCTCGAAACATTGATTGCTACACTATTTCTATAGGGCTTGGGGGAAAAACCATTGCATGATCCATGTTGACATCGTCTTTCGAGATCTTCGTGGAAGATAACATGTTGCAGGTTCTTACCAATGCTACTTCTCCTATATAGACTGGAGGTGGAAGTGCGAAAGTTCCCATTAATGTGGGGTCTTTCAGTAGGCCTACTCCGATGTCTTGAAGCGAATGGTTGCTTCCATGGATCATGGGAATGCTTCCTGTAACTTGTGAACCATTAGGGAGGAAGTCTTGTTGGTCGACGATCGTAATCCCTCCTTGAAAAGGGAATGCGATCTTCCTAAAATAAGTCGACACTACAGCTGCCATGGCATATATCCATGGTCTTCCCAGTAGGATGTTGTAGTCCAGATTCCCATCGATGACTTCAACATCTATTTCTATTGTTTTTCCTCCCAGTTCAACTTTCAAGTTATTAACGATACCGCACGGGGTATATGTCCTTCTGTCGAATGCTTTTAATGTCGTCGAAGATCGCGACAAGGTTGGAGATCCTAAAGTTTTCCAGCAACTCATCGACATAATACATGTAGATGCCCCCTCATCAATAATTGTTCGGTGAACAGTTTTGTTGAGGGCTTTAACTTGAATAAGGAAAGCTAGTTGAGCTGGTAATTGAGGATCGTATCCTTTATGATTGAAGGATACAAGATTGGAATCCTTAGGATCAACCCCACCAATAGCCGATAACAAATCCTGCCTTTGGGATGGGCAATTTTGTAGTACTTCAAGAGTCGACATAGCGGATGGCGATTGGGCCAAATCTTCCACTATGTTATAATGCTGCGCTGCTCTGGCGCGAGGATTAAATGTCGACTTGTGTACTACTCCCTTTGGCGGTTTTATTGTTAATTCAGGAATGATGGGTGGTACAACTTCTGTCGAAGTTGTTGTCGAACTACTTGGTTGATATTTACCTTTGTCGTTCGACAGCTGCAGATTCCCGTAATCTTTGTTCCCTGTCGAAATCAAAGCATCATTCTGCTGTTTTGAAACCGACAACATGAGCACTTGCGACGGGGAAGCATTTCCACTACCAACCAGATTTTGACCTGGATTGGGAAACGGATCAGTTAACACAGCTGAGGTTTGTGAACTTTTGAAGAACCTTTTAAGATCAGCTTTGTATGGACAATCGCTTGTCCAATGATCCTCATCACATATTTGACATGGATTTTTTGGTTTCCCTTTCCTAGGAGGGTTTGAAGAAGTTTTTTCAGGAGATGACTCACCCTGTTTCTTCTTCTTCCCTTTGTTTTCCTTCTTCTTGCTCCCTGGTTGTTTGGTTTCTTTGCCTTTATCTGCTGATACGGCATTTACTTCCGAAGCAAGAATTTCACCATTTGCATTTTGATCCGAATTCTTACGGGCTTTCTTAGACGAAGCCTTTGTCGATTTCGCGTTTGCCGTGCCAATCACACCGTCGCCGGCATGAGAGTCACTATTTGATTTAGGAGGAGGAATTGAAAATTCCGGTCTAGGGGCGTCAGGTATTTTGTTGTAGAGCGTGCCAGACTGAGTATAAACTAAGTCTAGATATTGTGCACGAGCAATAACTTGCTCCTCTGTTACGACTCCCCCCTTTGCCACATCTTCTGTTATAGCAGGAAGTAACGACTTTATAAACCATTAAGCTAATAGCTGATCGGGAACGTATGTTTTCACCATCCTACGACGATGACGCCATTCATGTATATGATCGGATATATGAGTGGCCGTTGTCTGCTTGAAGTTGGTTAATATTTCTGTTCCCGTTTCATACCTTATCGGTAATTGAAAATGGGTTAAGAAAGTCGTGGCTAGAGAGCTAAAATTGTCGAACGAGGCTCTAGGTAATTCAATATACCATTTTGCCGCTGGACCCGTTAACGTCCTCTGGAAAAGGCGAAGCCTTATCAAATCATCATTCAGGGTGTTTGATGAACACCACAGATGAAAAGTCATCATGTGATTCGATGGGTCTTCACCTGGATTTCCATTGAATTTAGGAATGTCAGATGGAAGTTTATGAGGAATCGCTGGCCACCAAGGGGCGTAAGCAATCGGATCGTTGGTTAACCGGTGTAGATCAGGTAACTCTAAAGTTGCCACGAATGGTAACTATTGATTCAAGTTAGGTGAAGCATACCCAGGGTACGATGGGATCGCCTGAGTAGTGGGCCTTTGCATACCAGCATAATGTAATTGATGTTGGTATGACTGATACGGTTGGTGGACTTCACCACTGTAAAGCGGTTGGTTTTGACCGTTTTGAATATACGGTTTTCCACTGTTCGCAAAGATCTGCTGCTCAGAACCTTGGTACACTTGCTGAAATTGTGGTTGTTGGTATTGCACCAGCCACGGTTGTGAAGCCATGTTCTATTGCGCTATACTAACCGTTGGACCAAGGTGTGGGGTAATTGTACCCGTTTGGACCAGTGTCGCCCCACCAGTTGGCGATTGTGGCTGTGTCACATGGTCAAGGGGCTGTTGCATTGCAACCTGAGAAATATGAGGTTGACATACAACAGGCAACGTTTGAACTTGCGACACTGTCACAATAGCCGGTGTGGTCGGGATGTTCGACATAGGTACACACTGTTGCATAGAATATACAACCCTCGGTTGTTGAGATAACATAGGTACCCAACCACTTGATGTAATTACAGTATAACCTGAATACTGCTGTGAACTCCCGTATGGATACCCTCCCGGAGGGGGTAGTGAAAGGGCATACTGCCCCCCATAAGGTAGCAATCCGGAACTCAAGGGGATTGTTTGTCCTTGGGGACTGGATTGCCCAAATTGACCTCCAAATGGATCAATTTGGCGAGTCTCAACATAAGAGTTGCCAGATATTGTTCCGGATGAACAAACTGGAACGGACCATACTGTCGAAATAGTCCCTTGGTGGACTCCTTCTAGCGGTTGCGAGCTAGTCGGGACAGATGGTATGCCGGCAAACATTGTCGGAGTGACGGCAGGGGCTTCTGCTGTCGCTGTGTCATTTGACACAGTCCTAGATGTTGACGGTTGTTCAGACATTTTGAGTCTATCCAATAGATTGCCTAGCGATTCTACAGGAACTTCCACTTGTGGAGGATTAACTTCTGATGAAGGAAATAGAGTGACCCTGACTCCAAAATGGGTTGGAGTACTTGCTTGCGGATCCTCTACAATTTCCTCTATCGCAATCAAACCAGGTGGAAGAGGAAGACCGTCAGGTCCGTAAAATATTTCTGGTGCCGAAGAAGGGGTTGAATCGACAACAACAGTTGTTTGAGGAGCAAGACTCTCTGAACCGGTTACAGATGGAACTGGTTCAGTAACGCAAGTATTTGCTCCCAGACTAGGATCAGTGTTACTGTCCCTCTGTGGCTGTTGAACTTATTCAATAGAGGCAGGGTTTCCAGAAATGTTTGGAGTAATCGGAATCTCAGATGTTGTTGGAACACTTGTTCTAACTTTGATAGGAGATTTCGAACCGGTTAAACGAGTTCGCTTTGTCCGTACTGTTTTCGAATCCGGAGACAAAGACGGTTGACTCGTAAGCCTCCGCGAATGACGGGGTTTCAATTGACTTTCTTCCACGATTGCGGATTACTCGATCAACCAAAATACAAAAGGGGAAAATGTGTTTCCAAATTAAATGAATTTTTTAGACGCTTTTAGACACAACTTGATTTTTCACTTTTAAAGAGTCGAGAAAAAGCTAAAGATGACTCTAGACTCCTTCGATGTTTTAATGAGCCCGAAGTGACAAATTCTCGGATGGACTTTTTCTGTTATAGAGTATGAAAAAGGCCAAAAGGAACTGCTCTGGAGTTCTAGGCAGAGGGTGTGCCAAACTTTTCGCAAAACCGCAGAATACTTTTTAGGGTACGGGCGGTCGATCTTCCTGAATGCTGTGTTCAGTGCATTGCGATCAGTAGGGAGGCCGACACGGCTTCCTAAGGATAAAGGTTTTATGCCTATATGGGTCTCCCAATATATATGCAACGGTACGTGGGAGCACAATCCGTACTGGCGCTATCGTCCCTCAGGAGGAATCACCCACCATCCACGAGATCGACAGTCACCAGGCTTAACGACGCCGGAACACGTCTCTAGCCTAGACCTCTATGTTGTGCGTTATGTTGCAAAGCGTTGTTAAGTTCATTCAATTTATTTTAGGTTGATCTTTTTAGAAGTTTGCCTTTCAAGGTTCACCACGAGATGTATGATACAATTCCTAAATGCAGTCTAAAGATGATAAGCAAGCTTTATATCTTTTCAACTTTGAAAATCCTAGCTACTAAGGGAAAAGAAAGACACCATCTTTTCTCAAAGAGCAATCAGCACACTCTAATGCACTTTTCCTAAATCAATCATGCAAACTATCAAATGCAAATGCACAATGTAGGTGTTTGTTTTCCGCTTTCTTAGTATTGATGCCTACAAAGAAAGCTTTTTTTACAACTTTGAATTTGCTTTTAAATGACCAATACAAACAAGTTTACTTTTTCGAAATCAGAGAGGGTAGAAGAGATTACAACACTTAACGATTTTCGAAATGAATACTTGTTTTGACACTTAAAAGAGACAAACTCAAACCAATAAGCTAGAGTAAATGTATAATTAATCTGCAAACAACCAATGAACTCTCTTCTAAGATCACAATCAACAGATTTGAATCAAGGGCTACAGGATGACTATTTCACTCATGCAAAAGGAAAACTGTAAATGATGCCACAAACACATAAAAACACTCACAGTCTTTTTGTACAAAAGGAGGCGGAATGTAAGCAGAGAAAAGGAGTTATCAGACTGGTACCTATGTTGGTTACAGGCTGCAAAAATCAGAGATCAAAACAAGGCAAAACAGAGCAGAGAACCCCAGCTGCACAAGGGAAAACTGATTCAGCGCAACCTCAACACAGGGGTTTTGACATTCAGCGCAGGTAACCTTCACGGGACCTGCGTTGAAATGCAGAATCCCTTCACTGGGTCTGCGCTGAAGGAGAAACTCTCGTTTCCCTCAGGTTCTGGGTCACAGATTGCTACTTAATCAACTGTTTCAGGCCAAATAAAAGCAACAAGCAAGGTACAATCAAAGGGATGATTTGAGGGGCTACTAAGATCTATCACAAGGATCATCAAATCATTTGTGAATCCATTGTTCAGATCATAGACAAGTCCAGTGATTGGATCAAAGCAGCAACTGTCTACTTTGCATCCGGGAAAAACAGATGCAGTTCGATTTGTTGCTGTCGAGTCTATGAAATAAACAATGATAGAAACACAAATAAAATGACTAAACAAATGTCCCCAGTGGAGTCGCCAATTTGTTGTGGGGAAAAATGCCTATGCAGGACGATCCTATCCACCTAAGGTGTGACAGTGCCTTAGCAACAACGAGTACAACTATTCTGGTTTCTTCCTTTATGAAATGTGAAAGAAGAGAGATCAATAGACTTACCGGTGTCTTCCGTTTGTCCCTCGATCCGGTCTCTCTTCTCTTTGGGAGTTCACAGCTACTTGCCTTCTCACTCACCCAGCTTCAACGGGTTCCTGCAAGATCACAAGAGAACAACTACTTGCGACAAGAGAACAGCTACTTGCGACAAGAGAAGAACACTACACAAAGACAGATATTCACATTCATAACTAGTTTAGGATTAGAAATAAACTAAACATACTAATGCATTCATACATCAAAATACATCAGCATATAGGAGAAACCAAGATAGCTTTATTGATGAATAACAAGGTTTAGGAAGAGATACAACCCAGAGGGCTCCAATCCAGCATCTCCTTCCCAGCAAATGGAATTCCTATCTTCACCCCCTTCAAAGCATTAAGCACCCAATGATTCCAATCTCAAACCAACAGCAATTCTTTGCAATAACAAAATTCCAGCCTCTAGATCTCATGGAGGAGAGATCCATATATAGATGTTTGGAGAGAGGATGAGTCAGCTTGAGATCTAACTAGTGTCCTCTCCCTCTGTCAGTTCTTGAGTCCACTTCGAGGTTCTTGCTTCCACTTGGAGATTTGGAACCTCTTACTCATCACTAGTCGAATTCCCTGAGGCAAGTGTCCTTTTGGAAGCTTCCCGGGTTTTGACACCTTGAGAAATGAGCCTGCCACATGTCCACTCTCGTTCAGCGCAGGTAGCCAGTGTTCCATTTGACATTCAACGCAGGTAGCCAGTGTTGGCTTTGACATTCAGCACAAACAGCTAGTGTAGCCACTGAAATGATCCTGAATTGACTTGTTTTTGAGTAGTTTCTGGTGGAGAACTTCTGTGAATTGCTGTGGTTTGTTAGCCTTGTTCCTCTAGGGGTAGGAACAACATGTTTAGGGACTTTGGATCCCTTAGATTATGGACATTTCATGCTCAATTTTGTAAGGCACAAAAATGTCTATAACATGTGGATGCAAGAATACAAGTTCAAAGAAAGATGAAAAACACACCAAAAATGAATGATGTTGCCTTGCTCTCCATACTAGAGCCAAAAAATTTGACTCAAGCAAGGATCCCCATTGGACAAAGGAAATGTAAGAAGAGATGAACCAAACTGAAAAGAATGGATCACGAGAGCTAGTACCACCTCCAAAGGATAATAATGTCATAGGAACCAAATGGGTGTATAAGAACAAATTGAATAAAGATGGACAGATCATCAGAAAGAAGGCAAGATTAGTATGCAAGTGTTACTCTCAAATTGAATGAATTGACTTTGAAGAGACTCTTGCTCCTATTTCCAAACTAGAGGTTCTAAGGATGTTTTTAGAATTTTCTTGTTCAAAAGGTTTTAAAGTCTAACAAATGTGTGTGAAGCTAGCCTTTCTAAATAGAGATATAAAATAATAAGTATACATGGAACAACCATAAGGATTTGACTTGGCTGAAAATAAGGACTTTATATGTATATTAAATAAGGCCATGTATGGATTAAATCAAGCTCCATGCCTGGTATGCTATACTTGATCACTATATTCAACAACAATGAATCAAGATAGGAGTTTCAGGAAGCAAGTTTTACATGAATATGGAAAAACTCAATATGGTAATGACACTAGTATACATGGAGTGATATTATTTTTGGGAGAAAAAATGATGAAATGAGTCACAAATTTGCCCAAGACATGTCAAAAGAATTTGAAATGTCGATTATTGGTGAGTTTTCTTACTTTCTTGGACTTCAAGTAACTCAAACTGAAGCAGGAATGTTCATATCACAAGAAAAATATCTCAAGTATATGCTTAAGTGATTTGGGATGGAACAATTTTCTATTGTGAGCACACTTATGATTACAAGTTGCAAGCTGAGTAAAGATGACGAATATCATTTGGTAGATGCCACTTTTTACATATCAATGATTGGATATCTTTTATATCTAATAGCTTCATGAACAAACATCATGCAGACCATAGGGACGGTGGCAATATTCCAATCGGCCCCTAATGAATCTCATATGCTAGCTGTGAAGAGAATACTTAGACTCTCTTAATTTTGGATTATGGTATCATAAAAGAAAAAATATTACCTTGAAAACATATACTGATTTAGATTGGGCACGAAGCATTGATAATAAAAAAAGTAGTAGTAGGAATACATTCTTGATAGGAGACTATCTTGTATCTTGGTTAAGCTAGAAACAATCATCTATATCTCTCTCCATAGCTAAAGTCGAGTGCATAGAAACAACAAATTATTGTACACAAATTCTACAGAAGAAGCCTTGAAGGATGTCAACATAGAAACAAATCATCTGATCACAATCTACTGTGACAATACCAGTGCAATCCAGTCATGTATTCAAAGACAAAAAATATCCCAATCAAGTACCACTTTCTCTGAGAATGGGTTGTAGATCAAAACATCAAAATGGAATATGTAAACACTAAGGAGAAAATTGCAAATATCTTCACAAAACCCCTACCTCGAGAAGAATTTGAAAATCTTCATCAAAAGATGAGGGCCATCTCTTTTGATCCCATTAGAGCATCCCTTTGCTATTACTGCCAAAGTGGGACAATATGACAAGGGGAGTAGCACAATGAGAGGGCGAGCAACACGATGACAAGGGGAGTAACATATGAGGAGATTGCTGCCATCAATAACAATGGGGGAGGTTGTTGGAAGAATATTCGTTATTGATGTAAAAGGAGACACCAACGCAAGGAGGTAGTCATGAAATTTGATACAATCTCCAATCACTTTCCAACGAGTATGTATTTTCCTCTTAACTCCTCATTGTTGAAGATATTTTGAATTTACAAGTTAGAAAATCAATTTTTGACCTCCTCTACAAGTCAACCTACATGAGCATAAGTCAACCCCTCTCCCAAAAGACATGTATATTCAAGCATGGATGAATTAATATAAATTGGAATAAAGACTCCTCCATTCAACCATCCAACATGGATAAGAATAAATAGAAGTAATTCAGATCTGAGGCAAGAAAGGAAGAAGTTCACAACTCGTGAACTAAGGATTTGATCAAGGAAGCAAGACAAGGACTCTTAGGTTTTTATTTTGTGTGATTTTTTTGTGGTATCTCAGAATCAATATTGAGCATACACTTCAACCTTTTGAGTAGACCTATTTAGCCCTTTTGGAGCATAGCTACACAACACTTTGGAGCAGAATTTTGGTCCTCTTCTTGATATTAATTTCGGCCTTTTACAGTCACCAAACCTCAAACTTGTCGCTCCATCCTCAGGAAGTGATAGGCCTAAACAGACCTAAGACCTGTGGTTCATCCCTGAGGCAAGGACAAGCCTAAACAAAAGTTGGTCTTGTGGGTTATCTCATGCCTATATAGGACCAGACCTTAATCTTTGTTGGATCAAACTTTCAAACTGTATAAGAGTAGATCTACTCATATTTATTGGTCAAACATTCAACCTATGTTGGAGAAGACCTACTCAGCCTTATTGAACAAAATTATCCTTCTTTGAAGTGTATCTTCATAGCCTTATATGAACAAAATTCCCAACCTCTCTTGGAGTATATCTAAGCATGTTATTGAAATATACTTCAACCACCTTGTGGAGCAGATGTCCTTGCCCAGTACTTTGATCTAATCTTGAAGAGTGAAGACGTTGTTGAAAAACCGTTGAAGACATTCTTCGGGCATTGTTGGAGCACCACTAAAGATATCTTTGAAGCACTGTTGGAACATTGTTAAATACATTGAGTAAGTAAGTATAGTTCTTGTAAAGTTTTGAAGTTGACCAAGTTGGACCTTAGATTTGTCGAGAGCATTGGATTCCTCGGGTAAACCAAGTTGGAGCTTCGATTTGTTGAGAGGATTGGAGTCCTCATGTTGATCATGTTGGAGCTTGGATT
Source organism: Pinus tabuliformis (assembly GCA_031772625.1). Taxonomy (NCBI): domain Eukaryota; kingdom Viridiplantae; phylum Streptophyta; class Pinopsida; order Pinales; family Pinaceae; genus Pinus; species Pinus tabuliformis. The sequence goes on from CM062819.1 coordinate 1,092,947,353, forward strand.
TGTAATTAGGATTGGAGTCCTTACTCAACATTGGAGACTTGAAGAAGTTGGAATAATTTGTTGTACAAGTTGGAGAACGAAATTGTTGTAAAAGAGGATTGGATACTTACCTATTTTGATTAATAAACCTTTTTTTTTTTTGTCTCATGTGTTCTTGTTTAATTTGTGATAAAAATATTAAATGACATAATGCAATAATTGAAAGAAATATTGATTCAACCCCCTCTCTCAGTATTTCCAACAATGTTTATGTATTGGGTTGGTACAATGAGTTGTGAGGATAGATTGTGATAATCATATGAAATATTCTTAGCTAAGAAACCAATGTATCATTTTAAGACAAAGAAAATTGGCGTCCAATATCACTTTGTGAGATATTTGATTGAAGAAAAGAAGGTGTTGCTTGTGAAGGTGGAAACCTTGAAAAATGTTGCAGATTCATTAACAATAGTTATGAGCACTGAGAAGTTCTCTTGGTCTAGAGAAACAATGGACATTAATAAGCTATGGTGTTGATCATGTACTCCTACAACCCCCTATGTGTAAAGAAAACAAGTGGAAAACGTTGGGTATGTGTTATATTCTTTACATGGCTACCCATGTTTGGGGGGTTCACATGGGGGAAAGAAGGCCCCACTACTCGAGGGGTTCACGAATGTAGGTGGATATTGGTGGATTACCACATGTTAAACTAACCTAATGGTTCTTTATATTCTTGGTATTTTTCCTATGGTTTTTAGGTCCCAAACGTTCGTTGCCATTATGACATGTTTTAGACATTTAGAGGACTTAGGGTTTCCATGGAATGCCTTGACCCTAGCCAAAAGTTGTAACCCTTGGATGCTTATTTCTATGGGCTATTGTGCACCCTAAATGGAAATTGTATGTAATTTTTCCCCTAGTGAATTTGATGTACTAGCTAACCACTTCGAGGCTTGCAAACATTTTGGCACTTCATCTTCTAGTGTTGGGGTTTTGAACTTGTATGGTTCCTTATATATGTTAAAAGGTAATTTTTTTGGCCTCCTTTTATATACTTTATGAATGTGTGTAGTTTCCATCTCTATCCTCTCAAGAATTTCTACCACGATTCTATCCAGCTTGTTTTGTACAATATTTTGTTATTTGATTTATAAATAGACTTTAAATTTTCATTATATTACTCTGTTATCTTCTATATTTCTCTCACTTTGTGTTCCATTTCCTTTCTTCCATTTATTTTCATTTATTGTACAACTTGGATTAGTGGTATTCGAGCAATCTTATCCTTTTAATTTCTTAGTGCATGTCCTCGATAAGGATAGGGTATAGAGAGTTGGGTATTAAGCTAGTTACACTTAGGAGTGATCACTCTCATCAACCCAAGTAGCCTTCCATGCTAGAAGAAAAGAGAGTTGACATAGTAGGAGATAGTATTAAGTTGTTACTCAAGCCTAAGCATTCGCATGACATAGAAATAAGATGATGGGCAATTTAACCCAAACCCCTCATCGACTACCAACAAAGACCAAGGAACCTTCAACAAGTGGTAATTTTGAAGGTGTGACACCATTCAAGATACAAGTTAAATTTGACATCCCAATATTCAAAGGAAAAGTAGATAAAATTAATTTAGATAAATAGTTAAATATGTTAGATGGATATTACTATGTGCAAAATGATTTTGACAATGAGAATATCACTTTTACACTCCTGAAATAACTTCCCTGTTGTTGGGAAAAGTATCCAATACGGAATGACCCTATCCCACTCTAAGGGTGATAGTACCTCAGCAACAATCAAAGCAAAGCTATTCAAGATTACTTCTTTATGAGATGTAAGAGAGGGGAGAAAGAGATCCACTAACCGTTGTCTTCCGCTAATGATTGATCCAATCTTCTCTCTTTGCTGCTTGCTCCCAGCTCCTTGCTCTTTCACTGGCCCAGCTACACCAAGATCCTGCAAAATGGCAAGAGAGGGAAACTACAAGAAGCATACATTCATAATTGATTCAAGGATTAGAATAAATCAAATACACAAGTATAGCAATACACCATTGAGACACATGCATATAGAAGAACCTCAAATGCTTTATTAATGGAAGAAGTAAAGTTCAGGAAGTAATACAACCATAAAAGGCCCAATCCAGCATCACCTCCCAGCAGAAAGAAATCTCCTCTTCACCTCCTTCAAGCAAATCACCCAATAGTTCTATACTCAAACCAACAGCACTTCCTTACATTCACAAGATTCCAGCCCCCATAGACCTCATGAGAGAGCTCTATATATAGGAGTTTTGGAGAAAGGATGAGTCAGCTTGTAGCTGGCATGAAGCTGACTAGTGTCCTCTCCCACTTCAGTTATTCTTCAGTTCTTGAGTCCACTTGGAGGTTCTTGCTTCCACTTGGAGATCTAGACCCTCTTACTCATCACCAGTCGAATTCCCTGATCCAAGTGTCATTTTGGAAGCTTCATGGGCATTGACACCTTGAGGAATGACTGTGCCACTTGGCCAAACTCGCCCAACGCAGGTAGCCTTCTTTGCAGTTGACATTCAGCGCAGGTACACAGTGGAGCAGTTGACATTCAACGCAGATGCTCAGTGGAGCAGTTGACATGATCCAGAATTAGCTTGTTTCTGAGTGTTTTCAGGTGGAGAACTGATATTTAGTGCTGTGGTTTGCTGACCTTGTTCCTCTAGGGGTAGGAACAACATGTTTAGGGACTTTGGATCCCTTAGATTATGGACATTTCATGCTTCATGCTGTAAGGCACAAAAATGTCTATAACAGTTGCCCCCTAAAGTATGAGGTCGTTTATCGGGTGAAATTCTTTATCAGGAGGATCCGAAGTTCATCCAATCGCTGAGAGGTGACCTGTAATAAAATACAATACAATACATTATTTTCATTCTGTTTTCATGATCTAGCTGAGGCGGGCATTCCCATGCTCAGTTTTATAAATTCATTTTGGTACATAGAACAGACGATCGTCTGATGGTAGACTGATAATTCTCTGCTGAAATTATCATCCTTTGAGTAGGATGATCATCTGCTGTAATAATGTACATATCAAATGTCTTTATATTTCCTGAATATATATCGCAGCCCGGATGGATGAAACTAGATCCGGGGTCTTCAAACTTGTTCGATCTTCACTCTAAGTACAAGTCGATCCATGTGAGAATTGCGCTGAAGTCGAACATGGAAAGACATCGCTTGATTACTGGTCAATAATGTAAACCGTTAACAAGCGCGAGAGGAATCACCGATAATGATAATGACCCTCAAGGTACTGCAGTACAATTCACGTGGTGTGAATAAAGGACTTGGCGTCGAACACCACGCAAAATCTTCTGGTCGAAGGTCATTGATGTATACCTGTCGCCGGAAGTGAGAAACTTGCCATTGAGGCATGCAAGCTTCAAAGTACTGAAGGGGTTGTTCCTAGATCAACTTCTTGGATAATGAGCTGAAGTCGACAAGAAGCGATCCGTCAAAGGAGGGCCTTAATGAATCCCACATCAGTGACACGGAACGGAGCTAATGATTTTAGTGGAGGTAAAAACAATCTGTGAAATATGATTCAGGGTGGCGATCATGGGTGGATGAAGGATAATGTATGGCAGTGGATGGGACACGGTTGACTCTTTCTGAACAACATCTCTTGAACATATAACGACACTGATGCGATGGATCGGTAGCATTACCCCAAATGTGGATGGTTTGGCGAAGACCATGGTGATGAGACCGGCGAATGAAACAACCCAACCCGATGTGATACGGAGGAAAAGTGTCATGTTCAAGAGCGACTTGCTACCATTAAAGCTTTGAGGTTCTCCCAATTTTTCCCCAGTCATTTCTGACCAGTACCTCTTTATTTTTGTCAAGCTTGAGGAGGATAACATATGCTTGTTCTATAACCTGCCCTTCGGGCAAGCCCATCGCTATGTTTTAACGAGCCTAGCGATAGGGAAACTCGTTCTCGTCTAAAGACAAGTTTGTCGCTATTTAATCATTTTAACGAGTCTAACGACAAGGAAAACTCGGTCCTTTTCATTTTTAGAGAGTCTGAAAAGGTACAGAAAGTTAACTCCAAAATTCCTTTTTCGTCATCTAATCCCTTAAGTCCGAAAAAGTATAAAACAATACAGAAGGGATGAGTTTTCGATAACTTTAACGAGCCGAATAAAACAAGCGCTCGACCTTTTTGTGCAATAATCCCTCAGGTCCAAAAAGATTAAAATCTAAAGGAGGGATAGCTCTTCCGGTCCTTTTAACGAGCTGGAAGGCCAAAACTCGACAAACTTTTCATATTTTACGAGTCAGATGAAAAGAGCTCAAAGAAGACTCGTCTTTTGAGGAACGAGTGATAAACAGGGATAGCAGCAGATTCCAGGTACAGGTTGGAATTTTCCAATAACGGCAGTGTCACAAGGATGGCTAGGTGAAATCACTCTTCGCAGCTGTTCCTCAAAATAGGTAAACAATCATATGGAGGTGAACGATTGGCCAAATGGAATGGAGGTGGCAGGTGCAAACACGACCAAGGCTTTTTATGGTTATTAAATTTACGATCACAGTGGTTATTTACCGGGGTATGTTCATTTTTTAATGAGCTTGAATGCTCAATCTTATGTTTATTTTTTAACGAGCATGAACTATGTGCTAAAACTGCTCGGATCTCGCTTTTCTATTTTTTAACGAGCATAAATTCCGCGGTAAAACTGCTCGATTATATGGTCAAATTTTGATTTTTTACCATTACTAGTTTTTCTCTTTTCAAGTATAGTACTGCATTTTCAATTGCTGCAACAAACTTTGTTAGAAATGAATAATATTTGCATGAAAATGAGATTATAACCCTAATATTTCACTTTGAACTACGTAAAAAGCCATTAAAAGGTGTTTTTACCTCTCATTTACCATTTCATTTGCATTTGGTTTGTTGGAGCTCTGGAGGTGCCTCTTCTTCCTTGATTTTCACCAGCTGATTTCGGGAGATTCTGCGGACGATTTTCGGCGCCGTCTGGACCAGGTAGGAGCTAAACCTTAGCTCTTTCTTTTCATGGTTTCATTTTCCAGTTTCATGCCTATTTTTTAGTCTTTCTGGGCCTCAGGGGTTTTGCCAGAGCGCCCTAACTTCAGCACAGGTTCCCCATTCGAAACCTGCGCTGAATGTCAAGCTGCCTTAAGGCAGCCTGACCTTCAGCGCAGGAGGGACACTCTCTGCCTGCGCTGGGCTCAGAAAACTGAGTTTTCAGGTCATTTTTTGATGAATTTTCGCCAGTTTTTCATCAAAATCAGGAACTTACTCCTTCTCTTGTTTGCTTTGCAGGGAACCTTGAACAAAATGTCCCTTACATGGCGAGAACGAGAACATGAAGAGGAGGACATGATTTCCCTCCATGACCCGGTCACGGTGAACGCGCTGCGGAACTGTGGCCTGCTGAAGTTTTTCCGTATCTCTAGCATGAGAGCACAGATTACTTTGCTGCAGTATATGCTTGATGCTTGGGATCCTGTTAACCAAGTATTCCAGATTAGGGGAAAGTCCATTCCCTTGACCATAGAGGACATGTACTTATTGACTGGGTTGTCAAGACGAGGTGCCCCCATTTCCTTGTCAGGTACGGCCCGGGGGACCGATTCCACCAGAGATTATGTCCGCCAGTATTGCAGGGAAGGTTCTCAGCCGAGCAGAGACGGCAAGATTGTTATCCGTGACATTACTGACAGGTCTCTCAGGTCCATTCTGTATACCATTGGTAGAATGGCTGGTAGCGCAGCTCTACATGTTGCCAACAGATCTTATATGCAACACGCCTTGGAGTGTCTCCAACCGAAAGTATTCAACTGGTGTGATGCAGTACTTGTTCAGATGAAAAGTCAATTGACCAAGGTAAAGGACGGGAAGCTGAAGAACTTTGGATTTGGTTCTATTTTGACTGCCTTTGCCTTGGAGAAAATCCCATTGATGCAGCCTCAGTACATCATACTCGACTTGCCTTCTCTGACCGAGCCACGCATGCAGAGGTGGGTTGATCACATGTCTAGGCATGCTGGTCAACCTCAGATTACTTTTACTGAGGCCTTCTTCAGGTGGTTCGAGCGCCAGGAGATGGTCTTCTCCGAGTATCCATATGTGGGTATGGATTTCCGGGGTGATCTGGATTTGGTGCTACCGGATGGCGAACAGTGGGGTGCTATTGGTAAACTCTTTGACCATATTACTGTTTACTGTTCTTATTTATAATGTTGATGTGCTTTATTCTATCAAGACTTTTAATCATACTCTTGGGTGCATGCAGATGTTGGTCCTGTTCGTCCAGCAGTTCGTCCGAGACCGCCCATTGCTGGCCCGGCAGTGGAGCCTGCTAGGAGAGCTATTATTCGCGACCTTGACGATACTGAGACCCTTATAGCTGTGCAGGAGCAGGTTGAGAGCCTTACTCTCGGCATTCCCGATGTGAGGATTGATGAGTTACCTTTACAGCTGCAGCGACACACTATCGGTGTGCCCAGGCGATGGACTCGTCTCTTGCGCATGATTGCATAGGCCGTGACGTGCTATCATGAGCACCACTAGGCTAGGGTGCCCCCTAGCATCTTTTTGAGTTTTTAGGTCATATGACCAATTTTGTCTTGGTTACAGAACATTATGTATGAACTATAAACAGCTTATATATTTTGCTTTTCGAGTTTTATTCTGTTTGAGTTATATGATCCATATGTACAATCTTTGATGATGTGTCCTTTTTATAAATGTTGCAAATGCCTATCTAACACATAGTTTGCTAATGAGTCAGTTAATGTGTTTAAGTTTCTAGAAATATGTTGATATTGAATTGAATCAAATCGTCTTTCCAAAATCTTAACCCTTAGGAACATGCGATAAATAGCTGGATTGCGAACAGAATATATACCATTGAGTTGTAGTATTACGAGTTGTGAGTCTAGCCTGACAATTAGTCGGCGTATGCCATGTGTGATGGCATCAGAGAGTAGTTCTATCAACGCGCTATACTCAATGATGTTATTCGTTGATTGCCCAATACATACACCTCTGAAACTTACTAACTCGCCGCTTGGATCAAAAATGGCCCAGGCCGCGGAGGATAGGTTCCGCGAACTACGACTCGCTCCGTCGGCATATCCAACACATGTCTCCAGAAGGTTCGACATCTGCAACAAATGGAAAAGGTGGATCACTCGACCAGAACAAATACTTTAGCGAAAACAAAATACAACAAAAGCATGTAGGTTACTATTTAAGCATAGTAACGCTTGAGGTACAGCCCGTTACGGGGCTGCGCCAGTGGAATTCCGTCGTAATCCATTAACTCGTAGGCTCCTTTTGCTAACACCCTTTTAACAACGTGGGGGCCCATCCATAAGGACTTGAATTTACCTGCTCCCAATTTATCGGATTCTTGGTCATAAAGCAAGACCAAATCACCTTCTGAGAAGACACGGGGTTTGACACTTTTGTCGAACTGAGCCTTGACTCGTTTCTTATTGGCTTCGTTAGCCAAAGCGGCATCACAACGGGTTTCATCCAATTGGATTAATTCCAAGAAACGAGCCTCTTCTTCTGAGGTTCCAGGGAGAAGATCGATTGCGAGTTTAAGCGACGAAATTTCGCACTGGATTGGTAAGACTGCTTCCAGGCCATACACCAGTTGAAAAGGTGTGAACCCGGTTGCGTTCTTTACCAACGTTCGGTAAGCCCACAAGGCTGAGTATAGGATTAGGTGCCACCTTCTTTTATGAACCCCGATCATCCTTTGCAACATACGCTTCAGGACCTTGTTGATTGCTTCAACTTGTCCGTTGGCTTGCGGATAATATGGGGTAGAGCTGTCGTGAGATAGCCCTAGCTTGGCAGCTAATTCGACCATCATGTGATTGCGAAAATGCGATCCATGATCTGTAACTATAGCCTGTGGTACGCCGAACCTGGCGACTACATGATTGAAAAAGAAAAGGGCAGCTGTTTCACCAGTGTTATCCAATGTAGTCATCGCCTCGGCCCATTTGGTAAAATAGTCAACAACGACTATAATATACCCATGCCCCCCGGTCGAGGTGGGGTTACATTGCATGAAATCGATGCCCCACTTGGCGAAGGGCCCAACAGCAACTATCGGCTGTAAAGGTGCGGGTGGTTGTCTGGTTTTGCTATCAAAAAATTGACAAGCATGGCAACTTCTGACTGTGGTTATGCAATCTTTGAACATGGTTGGCCAGAAGTATCCTGCTCGAAAGATTTTTTGTGCTGTTGCATATCCAGATTGATGCCCTCCACACGCGCCTGAATGACATTCATTTAGGGCTTTTTCGGCCTCCTCATGGGTAGGGCACCTCCTCAGAACTGTATCGATACCACGACAGTAAAGTGTATCACCGACGATCATGTAGTCTTTTGCTTGGTATTGTATACGTTTTTGTTCGGAGCGAGAGGTGTTAGGCCTGAATTTTTGGGTTTGGAGATAAACTATGATATCTCCATACCACTCATCACTTACAGATATCAGAAACAAACTTTCGTCCATGATTGACTCTTCTGATGTTTCATCGTTGGACGATGATGGGAGATCGCATAATAATTCTGCGAAAACTAGAGCTTTCTTTGATTTGGATTTTACAAATTCCAGATCAAACTCTTGAAAGATTGCTATCCATTTTGAATATTTGCCCCCCAGCAACTGTCGCGACAGTATATAAGTCATGGGGTTGCAATCTGACAAGATGGTAGTTTTCCGAAAGAGGACATATTGTCGAAACCTTTGAATCGCTTGAACAGCTGCAAGCGCTAGTTTTTCCACATAAGAATATTTACTTTCTGTATCATTTAAGTTTTTACTTAAATAATATATAGGATGTTCAATTCCATCGACTTCTTGAACTAAAACCATCGCAATGGTCGTATCCGCTGCAGCCAGATACAGGTTAAAATCTCTTTGATAGTCCGGGGCGTACATTAATGATGCTTTTACTAGACAATCTTTCAGAGCATCAAAGGAAGCTTGCGCCACCTGGTCCCAGACGAAAGGTACATCCTTTTTCAAAAGACGAGTATAACCTTTAGCAAGTTCTGCGTAATTTGGAATGAACCTCCTCAGAAAGTTTGCTTTCCCTTGGAGTTTCTGAATTTGAAGCAAATTTGAAGGTGGAGGCAAATTAATGATTGCCTGAACCTTACAGGGGTCGAGACGAATCCCATCCTTAGAGACTACAAAGCCAAGTAAACGACCAGAACCGACGCAAAACACACATTTGTGCGGATTGAGTCTTATCTTGTAGTGTCGGCAACGTAGAAATATCGCTCTTAAATGCTGCGGATGATCAGTCCGCTTTCGCAAATGAGCTGGAAGATCGTCGAGATAAGGTTGAACGATGTTCTTGATGTCATGGAAGGCATAATTCATTGCCCTCTGAAACGTCGCCCCTGCGTTCTTCAAACCAAAGGGTAATTTTCGATAAGCGAATGTGCCCCACGGACAAATAAATGCAGTCTTTGACTGGTCCTGTGGGCGGATATTTATTTGATTATACCCGGAAAATCCATCCATAAATGAAAAGATTTCACATCCGGCGCATTCATCAATTATCTGGTCGATGAAGGGTGTAGGGTAGTTGTCCTTTGGACAAGCTTGGTTTACATCCCTATAATCGACACACACTCTAATCGTCCCTTGTTTCTTCATAACAGGGACAATATTCGATACCCAATCGGTTAGAGGAACCGGGTAGATGAATCCAGCATGGAGAAGTTTTTCAACTTCCGCCTTAATGGCAGCGGCTTTCTTGGGGTGCACCTGCCGAAGCCGTTGTCTTACTGGTTTGACATCAGGATACATTTTAATTTCATGTTCAACGATACTCGAGTCAATGCCTGGCATTTCATCATATGACCAAGCAAAGACATCTCTAAATTCGCGAAAAAGAGCGTTATATATTTCCAGTTCTGAAGGAGAACAACCTTTGCCGACATGAATATTCTCTACAACATCTGTTTTAGTCGAGATATTTATGGCTATGGTCTCTTCAATATTGGATAAGTTTCGTTCGGAATCCACCGTGTTTACAGTATTTGTTAGGAATTCAAAAACTGAAGGGTGATAAAGATCACTTTGAGTATCTTCTTCATATTCCGGAAGAAGGGAACGATGGTGGTGATCATTCCATGGTGCCCCCTCAATCATCATTGATTGTAAGATTTCTTCGTTAGTCCCATGTACTTTCGACCAAGGATCTAATGGGGTTCCATATTCTCTAGACTTATCTACCCAAACACTTGACGAGCGTTGATTTGGGTTGGCCTCCCATGCTTGAAACATTGATTGCTACAATATTTCTAAAGAGCTTGGGGGCAAAACCATTTTATGATCCATGTTGACTTTGTCTTTTGCAACCTTCGTGGAAGATATCATGTTGCAGGTTGCTACAAACGGTACATTTCCTATATAAATAGGAGGTGGTAGCGCGAAAGTTCCCATCAATGTGGGGTCTTTCAATAATCCTACTCCGATATCTTGAAGCGAATGGTTGCTCTCATGGATCATGGGAATGCTTCCTGTAACCTGTGAACCATTAGGGAGGAAGTTCTGTTGGTCGACGACCGTAATCCCTCCTTCAAATGGGAATGCGATCTTCCTAAAATAAGTCGACACGACAGCTGCCATGGCATAAATCCATGGTCTACCCAGTAGGATGTTATAGTCAAGATTTCCATCAATGACCTCAACATCAATTTCTACTGTCTTTCCTCCTAGTTCAACTTTCAAGTTATTAAGGATACCGTATGGGGTATAAGTCCTTCCGTCGAAAGCTTTTAATGTCATCGAAGATCGCGACAAGGTTGGAGACCCTAAAGTTTTCCAGCAACTCATCGACATAATACATGTTGATGCTCCCTCATCAATAATTGTTCTGTGAACAGTTTTGTTGAGGGCTTTCACTTGAATAAGGAAAGCTAGTTGAGCTGGTAACTGAGGATTGTATCCCTTGTGATCAAAGGACAGAAGATTGGAATCCTTAGGATCAACCCCACCAATTGCTGATAACAATGCCTGCCTTTGGGTTGGACAATTTTGTAGTACTTCAAGAGTCGACATAGCGGATGGCGATTGGGCCAAATCTTCCACTATGTTATAATGCTGCGCCGCTCTGGCGCGAGGATTAAATGTCGACTTGTGGACTACACCCTTTGGCGGTTTTATTGTTAATTCAGGAATGATGGGCGGTACAACTTCTGTCGAAGTTGTTGTCGAACTACTCGGTTGATCTTTACCTTTTTCGTTCGACAGCTGAGGATTCCCATAATCTTTGTTCCTTGTCGAAATCAAAGCATCATTCTGCTGTTTTGAAACCGACAACATAAGTACTTGCGACGGGGAAGCATTTCCACTATCAACTAGATTTTGACCTGGGTTGGGAAATGGATCAGTTAACACAGCTGAGGTTTGGGAACTTTTAAAGAACCTCTTTAACTCAGCTTTGAATGGGCAATTCTTTGTGCTATGATCCTTATCATCACATATTAGACATGGATAATTTTGTTTCCCCTTCGCAGGAGGGTTTGAAGAATTTTTTCCAGGGGATGACTCACCCTGTTTCTTCTTCTTCCCTTTGTTTTGCTTCTTCTTGCTTCCTGGTTGATTGGTTTCTTTGCCTTTATCTTCTGATACGGCATTTACTTCCGAAGCAAGAATTTATTCTTTTGCATTTTGATCCGAAATCTTACGGGCTTTCCTTGACGAAGCCTTTATCGATTTCGCGTTTGCCGTGCCAATCACACCGTCACCGGCATGAGAGTCACTATTTGATTTAGGAGGAGGAGGAATTGAAAATTCTGGTCTAGGGGTGTCAGGTATTTTGTCGTAGAGCGTGCCTGACTGAGTATAGACTAAGTCCAAATACTGTGCACGATCAATGACTTGCTCCTCTGTTACGACTCCCCCCTTGGCCACATCTTCCGTAATAGCAGGAAGTAACGACTTTATAAACCATTCAACTAATAGCTGATCGGGAACGTATGTTTTCACCATCCTACGACGACGACGCCACTCATGTATATGATTAGATATATGGGTGGCAGTTGTCTGTTTGAAGTTGGTTAATATTTCTGTTCCCGTTTCATACCTTATCGGTAATTGAAAATGGGTTAAGAAAGTCGTGGCTAGGGAACTAAAATTGTCGAAAGAGGCTCTTGGCAATTCAATATACCATTTAGCCGCTGGACCCGTCAATGTCCTCTGAAAAAGGCGAAGCCTTATCGAATCGTCGTTTAGGGTGTTCGATGAACACCACAGATGAAAAGTCATCACGTGATTCGATGGGTCTTCACCTGGATTTCCATTGAATTTAGGAATGTCAGATGGAAGTTTATGAGGAATCGCTGGCCACCAAGGGGCATAAGCAATCGAATCGTTGGTTAACCGGTGTAGATCGGGTAACTCTAAAGTCGCCACGAATGGTAACTGTTGATTCAGGTTAGGCGAAGCGTAACCAGGGTACGATGGAATTGCTTGAGCAGTGGGCCTTTGCATACCAGCATAATGTAATTGATGTTGGTATGACTGATACGGTTAGTGGACTTGACCACTGTAAAGTGGTTGGTTTTGACCGTTTTGGATATACGGTTGTCCACTGTTCGCAAAGATCTGCTGCTCAGAACCTTGGTACACTTGCTGGAATTGCGGTTGTTGGTATTGCACAAGCCATGGTTGTGAAGCCATGTTCTGTTGTGCTATGCTAACCGTTGGACCAAGGTGTGGGGTAATTGTACCCGTTTGGACCTATGTCGCCCCACCAGTTGGCGATTGTGGTTGTGACCCATGGTCAAGCGGCTGTTGCATTACAACCTAAGAAATCTGAGGTTGACATGTAACAGGTATCGCTTGAACTTGTGACACTGTTACAATAGCCGGTGTGGTTGGGATGTTCGTCACAGGTACACACTGTTGCATAGAATATAGAACCCTTGGTTGTTGAGGTAACATAGGTACCCAACTACTTGATGTAATTCCAGTATAACCTGAATACTGTTGAGAACTGCCATATGGATATCCTCCCGGAGGAGGTAATGAAAGGGCATACTGCCCCCCATACGGTAGCAATCCGGAACTCAGAGGGATTGTTAGTCCTTGAGGACTGGATGGCCCAAATTGACCTCCATGAGGATCAATCTGTCGAGTTTCAACGTAAGAGTTGCCGGATATTACTCCGGATGAACAAACTGGAACAGACCATATTGTCGAAATAGTCCCTTGGTGGACTCCTTCTAGCGGTTGAGAGCTAGTTGGGACAGCTGGTATGCCGGCAAACATCGTCGGAGTGATGGCAGGGGCTTCTGCTGTCGCTGTGTCATTTGACACAGTCCTAGATGATGACGGTTGTTCATACATCTTAAGTCTATCCAATAGATTGCCTAGCGATTCTACAAGAACTTCCACTTGTGGTGGATTAACTTCTGATGAAGGAAATAGAGTGACCCCGACTCCAAAATGAGTTGGAGTACTTGCTTGCGGATCCTATGCAATTTCCTCTATCGCAATCAAACCCGGTGGAAGAGGAAGACCGTCAGGTCCGTAAAATATTTCTGGTGATGAAGAAGTGGTTGCTTCAACAACGACAGTTGTTTGAGGAACAAAACTCTGTGGACCGGTTACAGATGGAACTGGTTCAGTTATACAAGTATTTGCCCCCAGACTAGGATCAGTATTACCGTCCTTCTGTGGCTGTTGAACTTCTTCTATAGAGGCAGGGTTTCCAGAAATGTTAGGAGTAACCGGAACCTCAGATGCAGTTGGAACACTTGTTCTAACTTTTATAGGAGATTTTGAACTGGTTAAACGAGTTCGCTTTGTTCGTACTATTTTCGATTCCGGAGACAAAGACGGTTGACTCGTAAGCCTCCGCGAACGATGGGGTTTCAATTGACTTTCTTCCACGATTGTGGATTACTCGATCAACCAAAATATTAAAAGGGGAAATTTGTGTTTCCGAATTGAATGAATTTTATTAGACGCTTTTAGACACAACTTGCTTTTTCACTTTTTAAGAGTCGAGAAAAAGCTAAAGATGACTCTAGTCTCCTTCGATGTTTTAACGAGCCCGAAGTGACAAATGCTCGGGTGGACTTTTTCAGTTATAGAGTTTTAAAAAGGCCAAAAGAAACTGCTCTGGAGATCTAGGCAGAGGGTGTGCCAAACCTTTCGCAAAACCACAGAATACGTTTTACGGTGCGGGTGGTCGATCTTCGTGAATGCTGTGTTCACTGCATTGCGATCAGTAGGGCGGACGACACGACTTCCTATGGATAAAAGATATATGCCTATAGGGGTCTCCCAATATATACGCGACGGTACGTGGGAGCACAAGTCCGTATTAGTGCCACCGACTCTCAGGAGGAATCACCCACCTTCTTCGAGATCGACAGTCACTACGTTTAACGACGCCGGAACACGTCTCTAGCTTAGACCTCTATGTGTTTGCGTTATGTTTCAAAGCGTTGTTAGGTTCATTCAATATATTTTAAGTTGATCTTTTTAAAGTTTGCCTTTCAAGGTTCACCACGAGATGTTTGATACAAATTCCTAAATGCAGTCTAAGATGAGAAGCAAGCTTTTTCAATCTTTTCGACTTATGAAAATCTTAACTACTGAGGGAAAAGAAAGACAAAATCTTTTCACACAGATCAAAGAGCATACACTAATGTACTTTTCCCTAAATCAACATACAAACTTATCAAATGCAAAATGCACAATGCAGGTATTTCTTTTCTCTTTCTTAATGTTGATGTAATACAAAAAGAAAGCTGTTGTATAACTTTGAATTCAATTTCAAGCGAAAGCAAACAAGCTTGTCCAAAATCAAAAGACACCTTAAGATTTACTTGTCTCAACACTAGAAATATATAAATTCAAACCATATGACGAAAGCAAAAGCTCAATCAGCTATGAACAGCAAACAAACTAACTCTTAAGATCAAAACGACACTTATCACAGGTCTAGATCTAAGAGGCCACAGCAAGACTAGTTCACTTTCGTTATGGGAAACTATAAATGATATAAGAAATACACAAAGAACAAACACAGTTTCTTTATACAACCGAGGCAGAGTAGTGGCAAGGAAAGTTGGTTTCAGATAGGTACATTGACTAGTAACTGGCTGCAAAAACAAGGATGAAAACAGGGCAATAAACAGGAGGGAACCCCAATAGCACTAGGCAAAACTGGTTCAGCGCAGGTAGTACACTGGCAGTTTGACCTTCAGCGCAGGTAGCCCCTTCGGGAACTGCGCTGAAATGCAGACTGCCTTCACAGTGCCTGCACTGAAGAGATAAACTTTCATTTTTCTCAGTTTCTGGGTCACAAATTGCTAAAAAATTCACAGTTTTTGGCCAAATCAGAAGCTATCAGTCAAGTACACAATAAGGGATGAAAAGGAAGATGAAAAGCTATCACTAAGAGCTATTTAGAGTCCTTGTCGATCAGCTCTTCAAATCATAAACTTGCCCAGAAACTGAGCTAGAGTAGCTGCCCTCTACTTTGCATTTGAAAGATCCAAATGCATTTCGATTCGGTACTCCCTGTGTTTATGAAATGAATAGCAAAAACACAAACAACCAACAAGATACGATCCCTAGCGGAGTCGCCAATTTGTTGTTGGGAAAAGTATCCAATACGGAATGACCCTATCCCACTCTAAGGGTGATAGTACCTCAGCAACAATCAAAGCAAAGCTATTCGAGATTACTTCTTTATGAGATGTAAGAGAGGGGAGAAAGAGATCCACTAACCGTTGTCTTCCGCTAATGATTGATCCAATCTTCTCTCTTTGCTGCTTGCTCCCAGCTCCTTGCTCTTTCACTGGCCCAGCTACACCAAGATCCTGCAAAATGGCAAGAGAGGGAAACTACAAGAAGCATACATTCATAATTGATTCAAGGATTAGAATAAATCAAATACACAAGTATAGCAATACACCATTGAGACACATGCATATAGAAGAACCTCAAATGCTTTATTAATGGAAGAAGTAAAGTTCAGGAAGTAATACAACCATAAAAGGCCCAATCCAGCATCACCTCCCAGCAGAAAGAAATCTCCTCTTCACCTCCTTCAAGCAAATCACCCAATAGTTCTATACTCAAACCAACAGCACTTCCTTACATTCACAAGATTCCAGCCCCCATAGACCTCATGAGAGAGCTCTATATATAGGAGTTTTGGAGAAAGGATGAGTCAGCTTGTAGCTGGCATGAAGCTGACTAGTGTCCTCTCCCACTTCAGTTATTCTTCAGCTCTTGAGTTCACTTGGAGGTTCTTGCTTCCACTTGGAGATCTAGACCCTCTTACTCATCACCAGTCGAATTCCCTGATCCAAGTGTCATTTTGGAAGCTTCCTGGGCATTGACACCTTGAGGAATGGCTGTGCCACTTGGCCAAACTCGCCCAGCGCAGGTAGCCTTCTTTGCAGTTGACATTCAGCGCAGGTACACAGTGGAGCAGTTGACATTCAGCGCAGATGCTCAGTGGAGCAGTTGACATGATCCATAATTAGCTTGTTTCTGAGTGTTTTCAGGTGGAGAACTGATATTTAGTGCTGTGGTTTGCTGACCTTGTTCCTCTAGGGGTAGGAACAACATGTTTAGGGACTTTGGATCCCTTAGATTATGGACATTTCATGCTTCATGCTGTAAGGCACAAAAATGTCTATAACATTCCCTACATCAAAGATTGGAGAGAAGGTAGATGGGAGAGACATGAAAAATACAATTTTGTGATATTAAATGCAAGACCCACTTGGGCCTCTTTTGTTGATGCCATGAAAGAGGAGTTTCACCCTGTAGGGGACTATGATGACAAGTACAAAAAATGGAAAACTTTGAGACATGAGAGAGACCAAACGATGTCAAAGTAAACCAATATTTTCCATATCTCGTGCTAAAATATGTTTATTAAACATTCTAAGAGACACCTATTTTTGAAGTACCATAGTGGCATACATAGGTGCATCCAAGTAGAGATAGATTTTCTGGACATGTCCTCACTAGGATTCACTTATTGATATATTGTCAAAATTGAGTAGAAATTAAAGAAGAAGAATAAGTAGGAGTTCAAGCGTGTGAATCCACCATAATAGAATCTTGGAAAATTAATACCTAATTTCTATAACAAGGTACAAATCAAGGAGAGCCAACCTCAAGACAACCAACAAAATTCATAGCAAAATAATGGTAGTGGGAAGTCAAAGAAGGACAACCTTATTTGTGGAAACATCATGTTTTTATGAGTCGCATCAACCTAGTGTCATTGTTACCCTAAAGGGTCAACTTTATAGGGCACTAGTTCTAGTTTTGACTATCATAATTTCATTGATCTTGGAAAAATAATGTTGATAGGTAATATCTTATGCAAATATAACTCATATTTGTTAGGAGTTGGTCTTTTCATACAATGACAACCACAAGACTAATTCATCATATTGGCGCTTCCACCAATTCCCTTTGAGAGGTAAATCCATTTAAGAATCATAGTGGGAATATCTATTAACAGTGGGGGGAACCCGAAGGGGTGGCCCACTCTAAACGAGTATGGTTGGATATATAGGTATGATTCCTCGTACCTACTCTATGCGCCTCTATATATATACCCACAACCCCGAAGTCTAACATTCTAATAAAATTCAATTCATAAAGTTTAATGGCTCCTGACCTTTCGAGTATGGGACTTGCTAGCATTGAGACTTGAGCTTTGAAAACCTATAGGCATAATAAATTTGAGCTGGCCCACCTCCTCCCATCGACCACTTCTAACAAAACTTCTGCCAAACACCTATTCACCTATCGGATCCACTATATCCCCAACTCCTAATTGAAATAACTTCCACGATTGATGCTTTCAAGCAATAGAAAAGTTCATGTCTCCTATCGCTTCCATTAATAGACAATCCATGGTGCTTGATGGTTTTTACAAATGGAAATTTAGAAATGTTATGAGCTTCCAGGGTATGTTAGATAACATACTTCACCGCAAATAAAAATGGCTAAATTTTGGCACCTTCGGCTATATTATCTTCTTTTGTGAGCTCAATACTCCTCTCACCCTCTTCTTGCTCTCTTTTGGCTTTATGTCGATCGTCTGAGCACTTCCTTTCTATGTCTTCTCTCCTCGACCCCTCTCTCACTCGTTCTGCAACCCAATAATATATATATATATATATATATATATATATATATATATATATATATATATATATATATATATATATAGATATATATTGTGTATTTCTCTTGCCTATGTTAAACAAATAACTACAGGACTGTGTGTATAGTGTAATACATATACAATGAGAGATAGCAAAAAAAAATCACACACCACACTCGCATGATTTCTTTGTTGAATCAAAAAGTAATATAAATATTACATCATGGTTCAGTCTAGATCCAAGAATGTACGAACAAAAGACCATTTTACTGAAAAATAACAAAAATTACAACCATTGGAACAAATTATCTAATTTAAAGAATTACATGGCAATTCTAAACAAATCCTATCCTAACAAATGACTCAATGAGGAACCAACACCTATAGTAAAATATTTTGACCTCTAGCTCAATGAGAATTATGGATGTCACTGCATCATACTCTGAAGCAGCAAAACTTCCATGGATTCATGTCCATGAGTTCTTCAATAGATTTCCCACTTTTCTGTATGAGTGTGGCAGTCATATAGGTTGCATCTGAAAATGGAAAGTTTTTCCACTTAACCAAATATTCAATTTACTCTTTGTCCCTGGTTTTCTTAATCAATCTCTTGTCTGAAATCCTTTATATTTGCAAAGGTTCAACTCTTGGCAATTTCTTTTCCCTTTGTACTGCTGCTACTTCTGATCATCACTTGTTGGTTGTTTTTTCTCAGGCTTATACTTGCATAAATCTACTACATTAAACATTGGTGAAATTCCAACTCCATGTTGATATTAAAGTTCATAAGAATTAGCAAATAACTTCTTCAAGATCTTGCAAGGTCCTATATTCTTAGATTTTAATTTGTTGTACTCTTCCTTTGGAAACATTTCCTTTCTAAAATGTGCAAGTACGAAATCTCCTACTTCAAAAATTTGCTCCCTCCTGCTGAGATATTCTATGCTCTTATATTTAATACTAATGTCATGGAGTTTATGCTTTACCTGGTCATGGATTTCTCATATGGTTGTAGCAAAATCTTCTCATGTTGTACTTCTCTACTCTGTTCTTCCTAAATTCCCGGGCTCATGAACTCCTCTTGGGTTCATTCCATACACAATCTAGAAAGGGCTTTGTCTAGTGCTTCTATTGGGAGTGCCATTGTATACATATTCATCTTGGGCTAAAATTTGATCCCACTGTTTAGGATGATCTCCAATAAAACTACATAGAATAATTGCCAAACTTCTATTCACATCTTCAATATGGCCATCAGTCTATGGGTGATACGCTGACTTGAAATTCAATTTTGTGCCAAATTTTTTCCACAATGTTCTCCAGAAATGTTCCAAGAATATAGTATCTCGGTCATAAACAATACTCTTAGGAATTCCATATAGTCTTACCACCTCTTTAATGAACAAATTAGAAATATGGATAGCATCACTAGTCTTAGCAAAAGGAACAAAATGAGCCATTTTTAAAAATATATCTACGACCACAAAGATAGAATAACTACCTTTTTGGGTTTTTGGCAGTCCCAAAACAAAATGCATACTCATCGACTTCCAAGGCCACTATAGAATAAAAAATGGATTATATGGTCTAGTATTCTAACTTCTTCCCATGGTATATTCACCGGTTCTACATTTCTTTACAAAATTATGTACATCAGTTCTCAACTTTGGAGAATAATAATGTCTTTTTAGAAAATCATAAGTCTCAATTTTCCTGAAATGTCTTCCTAGGACTCCACTGTCTTTTTCCTTGATTAAATTAGCCCTCTTGGAACAATTGGTAATACCAACTTGGTTGTTATTAAAGAGAAGTCCATCTTGGAACATATAGTTAAGTCATGGGCTTCGATTTTGAGAAGTTGGGTTCTTATAAGCTTCAAAGGCTTCTTTGAAATATGTGTCCTTCTCATACAATTCCTTATAAAATCAAATCCCACACTTGAATTTGACTTTCCTGCAATAATAACTACCTCCTTCTCAAAGCATCTTCAATTTTATTAAATCGTCCATTGATGTGATTTAGAACAAATGTAAAACTATGCAATTATTGGACCCACCTAATGTGTTTTTGGTTCGTTTTAGGCTGTTGAATAATATATTGGAGGGCATGATGAAGTATATAAAACAAATTCCCTAAACAATAAATAATTCCTCCATTTATTAAGAGCTTGAACCACTACATCTAATCCCTTGTCATAAGTTGTATACTTCCTTTTGGCCTCATTTAATTTCTCAATATAATAAGAAATGGGTATGTAGTCCTAGTTGAGTACTAGTTGTTCTATAATCTTCTTCTTTAAGATGTGGAACCCCTTCTCATCTTCAATAGTCCGCAAAAATGGTTGTTGATTCCTCTTAAATATCTCCATAATTGGTGTGCTCATTTTGCTGAAGTTACTGATGAATTTCCTGTAAACACTTGCAAAACTATGAAAACTTCTGCCTTCAAAAATATTTCAGGGAGAGGGCCATTCTACAATAGCCTTTACCTTTCCTAGATCCATATTCAACCCTTCTCTAGAAATTACAAAATATACAAGATCTAACTTTAAAAAGAACATTTCTTCAAGTTTATAAGTAACTTTTCCTACTGTAATTTCTCCAACACATACCTTAAATGTCAGAGATGTTCCTCCTTTCATTGAATTAAATTAAGATGTCATCCAAGTAAAAATTTATAGACTAACCTATGAATTCTTTCAGAACCTCATTCATCAGCCTCATGAATGTACTAGGTGCATTGGACAATAAAAATGGCATAACCATCCATTCATACAATCCTTCATTAGTGTTTAGTCAATTTAGTATGTCCTAAATTTCTACATTAATTATCAATCCGGGAGTCGTAAACTGATGAAGTGTGACGCACTATATGTGAGAGACAACCTCTTTCTTACTTTTTATTGTTTTCAATTTTATTTTGTTTTTGGGGGTTTTATCTTGGTTTGTCTCTTAATGTGAATGGAAATCCTATTCCTAAGTTTTAAGAATACTTTAGAAGGCAAGTATGGATATAGATTTTAAGGCAATTATGTCCTTTATGATGACTTCCAGAGCTTAACACTTTAGAGGATCTCAAAAGATACTAGTGATGGAATTAGTACTTGACAAGAATGTAAATGTGCGGCAATTCAAATCAAACAAATGATAAACTACTGATCATGAAATCACTATCTCTGCTGCTCATCTAAATATAGAAATAAAAGTTAAGCTATTGCACTCAAACAAATCAAAAACTGCAAACTAATAAAAGTAAAACCAATTCACTTCACTTATAGTCCGATATCCCGCCAAGTAGCTTTTTGGGGTTAATCCATGGCTCTGGAGATAACGTCAATAACATAAGGAATTGATATCTAAATTACCTACTTGCAAATGAAAATAAAATCAAGTCACTTCACTTATAGTCCGATAATTTTCCAAGTAGCTCTTCGGGGTTAAGCCATGGCTCTAGAGATAACGTCAATAACATGAGGAACCTGATATCTAATTGGAGAAATGAAAGTAAAATAAAATCACCTGACTCATAATCCGATAGCTTGCCAAGTAGCTTTTCAGGGTTAAGCCATGGCTCTGGAGATAACGTTAAATGGCATGAAGAATTTGATATCTAAACTAACTATCAACAACAAATGAATAAGACTGAAATCAAAGCATAACTGAAATTGAAAGCTAAGAAAAAAAAAGTCAGTAGAGAGGCCAATCTCATGTCACTATTTTATTGCAAAAATTATATGAAAATGCCTGAGCCTAGCCTATCCTGAATCACATTGATCAGTGTTAGCAAAAATATACAATGCTTTGAAAATCATGTACAGGAATGAAACATTAACACCATAACTAAAATATGAAATATACATAGGTGAACAAACTATGAAATATCTACAATGGAAATAAGACAACAACATATGAAAACTTTACAGAAATCAAGAAACAGAACCTTAGCTAGCAGGGGCCCTCTGCATTGTTTTTCCTATGGAACACCTTCAGCAGAGGACACGTAAAAAGACAACACCCGTGAGCTTAACATGTTGGTTGCCATGATCATTCAATCTACCAAAAGGTGTTTGTTGGATTTGCATCGTGGAGGTAGTCTATAGGTGTTAAAATGAATCCATGGATCTAGGAATGGTCTCGGACCCTTCACATGTTGAAAACAGAGACCTGTTTGTCGTAGAAATCCTCATTTGACCACTGTTTGACCAAGGCATTCCTCTATGAATTTGGCTAAAACAATAGGACCTGGTCCATGTCTAGATCAATTTTGAACTGCCCACGTGGCTTGTTTTTTTTTGCTGACCCTTATATATTAACAAAAATAGTTGCGAAATGTCAAGTCAGCTCTGGAAAGTGGTTTCATTGCGTCGCTGATGAGCAAAATATAAGTCAAATAGAAAACACAAAAATATAGTTATAAAACCACTTAACTGCACTCTCAGAATCAATATGTAATGATCTTTGATAGCTTATGATGCTCTGGTGAGGGCAAAAAGTCTAGAAAAGTGTGTAGAAGAGATGTAGTTTCAGGGCTCAACATACCCCCACTGTGAAGGTGTTGCATGTCCTCATGCAACCAAAACTGTGACCATCCTCCCTTCAGTTCATGTGTTCTAAGACCTCTGCTAACACATCCAGCCTTCTTTTCTTCTTTCTTGGTACCACTGTCATCCTAGGCTTTCTCATTAGGCACCTGAATTTGAGGTTGATAAGAGCTCTGCTCAACCTCCTGCTTTTTTTCTTCAATTTCCTAATTTTCTTCTGCTACAACCCAAGATGCAACATGGTGTTTTCATGAATAATCTTATCCAACCTGCTCTGTTCTTTCAATGTTTCATTTTCTCTTTTGATGTGTCTATTTAGGACTTCCAGTTCAAAAACTTCCTGTTTTAGTGATTGGATTAGAGCTTCCTGGGATGTATTGGGCTGGGTAGATGAAGTGCCTTGATCTATGGTAGTCCTCTCCAACGACTCAATAAAATCATACATTTCTTGCTGGGTTGGATCTATCTCAGGTGTAGCCTTTCTTGGGTTGTCCCCAAAATCTGGTTGAGAATGACTGATCTCAAAATTTGGCTGAGAAGGACTGATCTCAAAATTTGGTTGAAAAATAGGAGTATGTTGTGGGCTATGGCCAGCAGGGATTGGTGGGGATTGCTCTGGTGTTTCCCCTCCTAAGTCAATGAAGTGGGCCCCTTTAGTTTGTACTTTCTTCAGTTTTCCTTTAAGTCTGGAGCTTGTCCTTAGATTCTGTGAGCTAGTGTCTCCTTTCTCCACACTCTGTTTTTATTTCCCTTTTCTCTTTACTGTAGCTGATTGTTCCTGAAGGTAAATTATTCTTTCAAAAAGTATTTGATCCTCTTCTGAGGAAGGTTTTGGGGTTTGATAGACAACTTCAATATTTCTTTTCCTCTTTAGTTTTCTTTGCTTCCTAACCTCAGTTATTTCCTTCCTACTTTCAGACAAATTTTCTTCCTTATTAGTTTCTTTAGCTATGTTAGTAGTAGTGTCCTAAATGTTCACACTTGTTTTCCTTCTCCTACTTTTCCTTGCTGAGCTACTTTTAGTTGTTTCAGGTGGATCTTGAAAGAAGTTTCTAATCAAAAACTGTTCCCAAGTATCCTTCCTTTCCTTCAACTGTTTTTCAATCAAAATTTTTACAAGGCCATGATGGTAAAGCTGGGGTTATATGTCATCCAGATTCTTTTGTACAGTTATGGACATCTTTTTCAGGCTATTCAATAGAAATTAAGGCAAATTGATGGTTTGATTTTCTAGAAAATTCATTAGCAACCGGATGTGGTACATGTACATGGACCCAAACCGTCCTTCACATGTAATAAATTTTGGATTATCAATAATAAACTAGTCCACTTTTCCTCTAGAGCAGAGACAGAGATTCCACGTTTGAAAATGGTTATATACATACCTGGATTGTGTAAGATAATCCTACAGGCCGTCTCATCAAAGTTTTTGTTTTTGAACCACCGTTCCCCCTTCTGGTGGGAGTTCCGTTGCTGCTGCAATAGATGCCTCTGTGACTGAAAATTTAAGATCTTGAACTTCAACTTCCATGCCATTAAAAGACCTTGCAAATGTCTTCGTGACCTTTGAATTTCTGGATGAACTGTAGCCACCGTTCCTTCCTTAATATGCTTTTCAATTGTGGATAACCCTCCATGAATTTGGGCCTGTCCAGCTCTGCTCTTAGTAGAAGGCCCATTCCTTCCTCCTGCCTTAAAATACATCTGTGAGTGATGGATTGTGAGTAACGGATTGACGGAGGTGAAACAGTTATGTTAGCGGGGGATGGAAAAGGTTTGTGGAGAAAAACCAGTAGTTGTAAATAGAAGAGTAGAGAACAGGTAGTGAGAATGAGTTCACGGACTAGAGGCTTATGTAAACAGGCCAGAAATAACAAACACAACTTCAATGGGATAGTATGGAAATAGAGTGAGCCCAAATTTTGAACTAGAAGGCTGTGTAATAGGCGTTAGCATGTTCTCAAAATGACTGTGGATTCATGCGGCAGGAAAGAGTCGTGATCAAATAGATTATGTCCTCATAATTACCCTGTTCAACAAGTGGAATGCCAATGTACAATTTAACACGAGTTAATTTTGGAGGCGGATCATGAGGCTGTTAAAAATTAATGCAAAGTTCGTGGTGGAAATATGTAAAGGCCATGGAGCAGTTATGAAAGCTATCAATGCGAATCATTACACATAATGGATCCGGTGGTTTCATAACTATATAGAATGTGCTTTAAAATGCTATTTGAAATCAATTTTTCTTACCTTAGAATCTTACCACTTCCGTCCACTGACCTTTGATTGGCTGCTTCCTATTGGTGCTTTATATCTTCAAAATATTTTCCTTTGTCATACCTGCATTTGGTTTTCATCATTATTTGGCTAACATCTAACTGTTAGTGCTGAATAATAGAGTGTTAGCTATGGAATCAACAATCATCTGTAGAATCAGTTTTTAGCTGCGGAATCTGAATTCAGCTGCGGAAACTGACATAGTGAACATATGACTGAATGGAGATGGATGGAAATCAATGATGACTAAGTGAACGATATATGAAAATTGGTCATAAAATGGATTTTAGTGGTGGAATGTGATGATGAAATGAAATGAAGTGAAGTGAAATGAAGTGAAGTGACATGAAACTATGAATAAAATGAGAGGGATTCTTTTTTTTTTTTGGAAAATATAGGGTGTCATAAGTTTTTGATTTTCGCCCTGTATTTTCTGTATAAGACTGCCAATCAGTGATTGGTTTTTAGGTTTATACAAAATTATTGAATTTTTTATTTTTTTTTAACAGAAAATAACAAAGACTAGGCTGGTGGAGAAGAAGGATTCTTCTTCACCAGCCTTATTGCAGAATTATCTTAAAAGATTTTGACAAATTTCTCCTTTGAGAGTGGCTTATGATAGATCTTTAATCTGTGACCATTCACAATAAGAGGAGTTTGATGTTCATCAATGGTTTTGATTCTTACCGCTCCATTGCTAAAGACTTTGTCAATCTCATATGGCCCAAGCCAATGAGTCTGAAATTTACCTTTGAAATCTTTGAACTTGGAATCAAATAGAAATGCCCAATATCCTTCTTGAGAATTTTTCTCCTTGATGTATTTTTCATGCCACTTAGCTCTTTGATATTGAACTAGATCAGTTCTTAGGATTGCTTCTTGTTTGATCTCATCTAGTTCATTCAATTGCTCCATTCTATGCTTTTGGGCTTCTGATAGATCCATTCCCAATTGAACTGCCATCTGGAAGGTTCTAATTTGGAACTCAATGGGAAGTAGAACTTCTTTTCCATAAACAAGTTCATAGGGAAAATGTCCTATTGTATTTTTCCATGTAGTTCTGTAGGCCCATAAGGCTTCAGGAAGCCTTTCTACCCAATATATTCTACGTAGATGAATAGTCTTGGTAATTATGCCTTCAATAACTTTGTTTGTAGACTCCACTTGACCATTTTCTTGCGGATGGTAAGGAGTAGATTTTCTGTGCTCGACTTCGTACTCTTCCATAAGCTTCTCCACCATTTTGGATGTGAATTTACCTCCCTAATCTGCACAATTTCTCTCGGAACACCAAAGCGAGTAAAAATATCCTCATAAATAAAACTAACAACTGAATGCTCAGTAGCAGAAAATAATGCTTTGGCTTCTACCCATTTAGTGACATAATCTGTTAGGGCCCTATACTACTAGTCTAACCCCTTATTGTTATTAGTATAAACCACTTATTATATTGATGTACCCATGTAGTTCCCATATTGTTACTATTGTGCCCCATAGAAGCCCACTATTGTTATTATTGTTCCCTTACATTATTATTGTTATGTCGGCTCTGATTATGTTATGATCCCTGAGACTCCTATATATAGAAAGGAGGTATTTTCATTTGTATCATCCAAGAATTGTTGATTTATGTAATGTAAAGGAGGTTTCCCCCTCGAAGAGGCTGAATTATAAGGCGTGGATTTATCTTTTTTATCTTTTCTTGAGCTGGTTTCATAACATTCGGTATCCGAGCTTTGGATTCTAGGGTTTCGCTGCTCCAAACAGGTCATCGTGGCATTTTCGCTATAAATTTGTTTCTGTGACGTTTCAGAAGTCTAAAAAAAAACCCATTTGAGAAGCAATCATGTTGAACCTTGGGTCTGAATTTCAGAGCTTTTTGCGCGATATTTGCGGAGATATGATCTGAGGAATTTGGTCTTTTTGTAGACTCCTGAATTACATTCAAAACAGGTGACCTGGGGAAAATCATCATAACTTTTTCTTTGGGGATCAGATTGAAATTTCGTAAGAAGTTACAGAAAGAGGACAGACTGTAGTTTCCTGTGTGCATGCTTTAGATCCAAAGGTTGAAACAGTGACTCGTGGCATGTCGTACAAGTTCGCTCTACTGAACTAGTCTAGAAGAAAGTCACTGTGGGAGATTTCACATAACTCTTCCTTCAAGAATCCAATTTGGGTCAGACTTATGGCGTTGGAAAGAGGACACAGAGGGATACAATAGGTCACAATTTCAGAACTTAAAGATCTGAAAGTACAGAGTTACAGTCATTTCAATGTCGAGCTCCTAAAATCAAGAAAAAGAAAGATGAGGAAGTTTGATGGCAAGGATCCGGTAAATTGGATACTTCAGATGGGGCAATATTTTGATCTACATGGTGTACAACTATTACAAAAGGTATGTATTGCATCTTCATATTTAGAACCAGATCAATTTTTATGGTACGAAGGGCTTTGTTCTCGTAAACAACTTGTTACGTGGTCAATTTTCACGGAGGAAATGATAGCACATTATGAGGATACAAAGAGCAACACCTTCTTTAGAGCAACACCGCAACAATTGGGAAGAGTAAAAGGGCTTTGTGACATAGTGGAAAGTAAAATTATGGAAACCAGGAAGCGTACCACTCACAACAATAAAGATGGAAGTGTTTTTTCTCCTAGCCTTCCACAACCTACAAGGGTTACACCACAACAATTGGAAGAAAAAAGAGAAAAAGGGCTTTGTTACAATTGTGATAGCAGATGCACTAAAGGTCATAAGTGTGCTGAGAAGAAATTATTTTACATAGAATATGAAGAGGAGGAAGAAAATTATCAAGAAACATCAAAAGAAGAAGATATACGACAGGACCCCACCCCAGAGAAGGAAGAAATGAATCAAACCATATCTTGTAAAGCATTGGCAAGAATTACCACCTCTCAAACTCTCAAGGTAGAAGGACATATCAAGAAGAAAAAGGTGCAAGAAGTGAAAGATCGCATCAAGAAAGAAGAAATGAATCCAACCATATCTTGTAATTCATTGTTCGAAATTACCACTCCTCAAACTATCAAGATAGAAGGACGTATCAAGAAGAAAAATGTTCAAGAAGTGAAAGATCACATTGAGCATCAAGAAATGAATCCGACCATATCTTGTAAAGGATTGGAAGAAATTACCACTCCTCAAACTCTAGAGATAGAAGGACATATCAAGAAGAAAAAGGTTCAAGCAGTGAAAGATCACATCGAGCATCAACAACAAGTTCTCCAACTTTTAAAGGATAACGCCACTTCGGTGCAAAATCAAACGAAACAACAGGTAGATCAACATCGTAGTGAAAAATATTTTGATGTAGGTGATTGGGTATTTTTACTGCTACATCTCAAGCAAGCTATTTATGAGAAGGAAATTTTGGCAATACTACATGCATTTAAAAAATGGCAACCTTACCGAATGGGAATACTCTTCAAGGATGAGGATGTGGAAGCATTGTTTTGTGCTATTTATATTATCCAACCAGATTGGACAAACGAAGCAAGGGATGAATGGAAGAAGGACGAAGAAGTATGGCCACTTATTCAAAAGTTGCAAAAGATCCCAATTCAAACAATATTGCCAGAAATTGAAGAGGAAGGAAAAATCATTTGGAACCTGGAGCAGTCACAGAAACAAGAACCTGACAGTGATGAAATCGATCAATTTCAGAGTATCTCATCAAGTGGAAGAACTTACCCGCTGAATATTCCACATGGGAGGACAATAAATTTATATAGAAGCATCAAGAATTACTCAAGCATTGAGGACAACACTTTTTGAAGGAGAGGGGCATGTTAGGCCCCTATACTACTAGTGTAACCCCTTATTGTTATTAGTATAACCCACTTATTATATTGATGTACCCATGTAGTGCCCATATTGTTACAATTGTGCCCCATAGAAGCCCACTGTTGTTATTATTGTGCCCTTACATTATTATTGTTATGTCGGCTCTGATTATGTTATGATCCCTGAGACTCCTATATATAGAAAGGAGGTATTTTCATTTGTATCATCTAAGAATTGTTCATTTATGTAATGTAAAGGAGGTTTCCCCCTCGAAGAGGTTGAATTCTAAGCCGTGGATTTATCTTTTCTATCTTTTCTTGAGCTGGTTTCATAACATAATCAGTACATACCAATATATACTTTCTTTGTTTAGATGGTGGGTTAATAGGTCCAATGAAGTCTAAAGCCCATTTTTCAAAGGGTTTGATGAGTACCTGTGGTTGTAATGGCATTTTATTTGAGAGGGTAGGTTTCCCTACTCTTTGGTAGCTGTCACATCTTTTGACATATTGTTTTGCATCTTTGAAGAGGGATGACCAATAATATCCTAAAGAGAGGATTTTATAGGCTGTCCTTTTGTCAACAAAGTGTCCGCCGCATGGTTCATCATGACATGCGTTGAGAATATCAGGTATCTCATCTTCCCTAACACATCTTCTGATCACAATATCTGGACCTGTTTTAAACAATTCGTTAGAAATCCATGAATATTTTGAACTCTCCTGAATAATATTTCTTTTTTCACCAGGAAATAAATGTAGAGGTAGTTTTCCTGTAACCAGATAGTTAGCTATATCTACATACCAAGGAGTCTTAATAGTTACTGCAAATAAATATTCATCAGGAAACTTGTCCTCTACAGGAGAACTTTCTTTAGTATTCTGAATTCTAGACAAGAAATCAGCTACTGTGTTTTGTTTCCCTGGTCTATCTAACATAGTAATATTGAATTCTTGTAAAAGTAGGAGCCACCTTGTAACACTGCCATTAGTAATGGGTTTGTTCATTAGATATATAATTGCAGAATGATCAGTATGAATAAAAGTTTCATAGCATGTTATATAATGTCTGAACTTATTGATTGCATGAACAACAACTAAGAACTCTTTTTTAGTCACAGTATAGTTCAACTTTGTGGGAGTTAAATTTTTGTTGGTATAGTAAATGGCATAAGGAACTAAATCTTTTTGTCCCAATACAGCCCCTAGAGATGTATCTAAAGAATTTGTAGAAATATGGAAAGGAAGTTTCCAATTTCGTCCTCTGAAGATAGGCGCTTCAGATATTCTTGTTTTCAAAGTTTCAAATGCTGATTGGCAATCATGATCACATTTCAATTCACAGTCCTTTTTAAGCAGTTTGAAGAGTGGAGATGCTATTTTAGTGAAGTTTTCTATAAATCTTCTATAATATCCAGTAAATCCCAGAAAACTTCTAACATATTTTTGACAATTTGGAATAGGTAACTTGGAGATCACTTCAACTTTTGATCTATCAACTTTAATCGCATCCCCTGAAATATGATGTCCTAAAACAATACCTTTAGTAAACATCATAAAGCATTTTCATGGTGTAGTGAAAGGTTTGTTTCTTTACATCTTATAAGGAGTTTTTCCAAATTTTCTAATGCCTCTTCAAATGAATCACCATAAACTGTAAAATCATCCATATATACCTCTACAAAATCATGGATTAGATTAGAAAAAATTCCTAGTACTGCTCTTTGGAATGTTGCGGGTGCATTATATAATCCAAAGGGAAGCACTCGATAAGCGAAATTTCCCCATGGACAGGTAAATGTGGTCTTATCTTGATCTTCAGGTGCTACCTGAATTTGATTATAACCACTAAAACCATCCAGAAATGAAAAATACTTTTTGCCTGCTAATGTATCTAATACTTAATCGATAAAGGGCAAAGGAAAGTGATCCTTCAAAGTTGCTTTATTCAATTCCTTGTAATCAATGCATACCCTCCATTTACCATTCTTTTTGGGTACTATAACCAAAGGAGAAAC
The DNA here is from genome assembly GCA_031772625.1 of Pinus tabuliformis. Lineage (NCBI taxonomy): Eukaryota > Viridiplantae > Streptophyta > Pinopsida > Pinales > Pinaceae > Pinus > Pinus tabuliformis. The sequence continues at coordinate 1,092,978,198 of CM062819.1, forward strand.
CCATCAGCTATCTGAAATTGGGTAAATGAAATTTACATTGAGTAGTTTTTGGAGCTCTTCTTTCACTATCTCCCTAAGATTTGGATCCATTCTTCTCTGAGGTTGTCTGATTGGTCTATTTTTTTCCTCGATATAGATATGATGGATGCAAGTATTAGGGTAAATACCTTTCATATCAATATACTCCCATGCAAATGCAGTAGAATGTTTTTGCAAGATTTTGGTTAGCGCTTCTTGTTGTGACTTTTCCAAATTTTTGTTGATATTCAGTGATTTTCCTGGAAAAATTTCACTGATAGAGCTACCAAACTCTTCCATAGAGTAAAGAGACATTTGTCTTGATGATAAATATTCAATATCAGAATCTAACTGAAATTGTGTGGTCATATTTTGAAGATGTTTCAAAATTTTCTAATGTGTTCAAAATTTGACTATCTTCACTAATTTCAGAGACAATAAAGACAGGTTGTATAATATATTCATCGTTGACCCATTCATTGTCTCCTAATTCTATAATTTCTTTTGCTGTAGGATACAAATTGAATTTCTTTGTCATACTACCATCAGAAATATACATATCCCCAGATCTACAACTAATGAAAGCATCAGTTGTGGCTAGCAAAGGTCTTCCTAAGATGAGTGGATGCCCTCCTAAATTACTCTTGGGAGTCAAAATCATAAAATCCACCGGATATTCCCAAGAATCTAAGGAGACTGAAATATTTTCTAGTACACCATCTGGTTTGATTATTGATCTATCTGCAAGTTGCAGTAAGGTGGGTGTAAAAAGAAGATTAGGAAATTTAAGCTGTTTCATAGTCTGTCTACTCATAATGTTTATAGCAGCCCCTAAGTCAATCAAAGTGTTTGGAATTTCTATCCCATTTATATGTGTCTTGACTATTGGACTACCTGGATCCACATACTTTTGCATGGTAATTTTTCCCATCATGATATCTGCAATTTTTCCTACCAGGTGGATTCTTTTTATATCTCTTCGTTTCCTTCTTGGTCTTTTGAGACTCAACTCCTTTATTGTTTTTATTAGAATAGGAATCTCTCTAATGTCTTGTAGCAAAGGAATCTTGATACAGACATTCTTTAATTCATCTAGAAAATCATAGTCAGGCAACAAGATTTGGTTTTCCACCCCTTTTTCAATTTCTAATCTTTCAGAGAAAGGAGGCGTGGATGAAGATGCAGGTTGCTCAACTATAGGAGTTGTGGGGGTTGACTCTTTTTCTTTTTATTTTTCAATGATTGGGTTTTGAAGAGATGCTTTCTCAGAACTTTTATTGACCTTAAGAGAATCCTCCTCAGAGGTACCTTGCTCTTGAACATCTATAGAAGGTTTTTCTAAAACTCTATCAGATCTGAGTTGAACATCATTAAGAGGAACAATCATATAGATAGGAAATTGTTATCCTTCTACCATGTAAGCATTCTGACGATTTTGTTGTTGGGATTTGGCAATGGCTAGGCTGGTAGTTGATTTTTCTTTTGTTGAAATGGAAGCAAGAGTTGAGAATTTGGATTTTGTTGAGAAGGTTTTTGTTGTGGAAATGGCAATGAAAGTTGTGGGTTTTGATTTGGAAATTGTGGATTTTGTTGATTTTGGAAAGATGGAGGATATTGATAAAACTGAGCAAATCTCCCATAAGGATTTTTCATCCCTTGTGCCCATCATTGGTATGGATTTTGAGGTTGGGGCCAAGGTTGTTGCCAAGAATTCCAATTTGGTGGGAGCTGAAAGTTCATAGGATTGTTAAATCCTTGATTTTTTTGCCCCTGCCACGATCTTCTTGAAATATAACAAAGGTACTCTACTGAATTTGGATCTTCCTGAAAGACAGCTTTGAGCCCAGGAATTGAAGGACAATCCTTGGTCTCATGACTTTCTGAGAAAATCATACATGTTTCTACAACTTTTGCATCCAAGGGACATTCCCTTAGAGCATATTTCTTTTTACATTTTGGACAAAAGATGGCCAAGGCATCATCTTCTGCTTTCTGCTTGTTTTGTATTTTAAGGGTGTCTAGTTGTTCACTAAGGCTCCCTAGAATATCAGTGTTGAACTCATCAAGCATATTGCCAATCTCTGCCCTACTTACTGATCTAGTTGTAGATTTGTTTGCTCTAATAAGAGAAGGATCTCCCTGTCCTTTCCCAGTTTTATATTTTCCCCTTGAGAGATGGACACATAGTTCTACTATGTCACGAAGTGGAAGTTGAGAAATGTCTCCCTTCCCCATCATGTTTAAAATATCTATCCATTCATCTCTAATGGCTTTCAATAGAAGGGCTTTCAAGGTTTCCTCCCCTAAATTACTCATTTTTGCGCTCTTTAAGTTGTATTGAAATCTTTCAAGTAAATCCTCCATGTTTTCATCTTCTTTTTGCATCATCTTGAATACCTCATCCTTATGTTTGGTGGGCATATAATAATCCAGGTGTCTATCCAAAAATGTTTGTTTCATATCATTCCAAGTCCTAATAGATTGAATGACTAATCCCATGAACCATTTCAAAGCATCTCCTTTCAATGTTGAAGGAAACAGTTTGAGTTTTTGAGAGTCTTCCATATAGTCATAGGTTCGGCACAAGACTTCAAACTAAAATAGAAATGTTTCAAGATCCTCACTTCGCAACCCATAAAAGTTTGGGAGGACAGACGGTGAAATATTTTTGATTGTTGTATGAGTTTCCTCATCGGCTATAGGGAATCCAAATGAGTTATCTCCTTCCCTATTTCTCCCATTGTTACCTCTACCTCCTCCATTATTTCCTCTTCCTCTTCCTCTACCCACTCCTCCAAGTCCATCTACTACTTCCTCTTTCATGATAGTTTCCTCAGAGTCTTCTGGTTCTTCTATTAATGGTGAACGAGGGAGAGTTTCTCCCTTTCTCTCTTCTTCAGGTGATTCTACTTCTTTGATTACAATATGTTCCCCTGTAGAAGTGAAGAAAGGTTCTTCTCCTAGATCAAATTTAGTAGATAGTGTGGGAGAATCTCTTAATTCAGCTGCTGCCCCTTGAATTCCAGGAATCCTAAGGCTGGGAGTATGAGTCAGAGATGGAGGTGTATCTTTTCTATGCCTTGAAGTAGCCAGAGTTGTGAAAATCGAACTTTTGGCCCATCTATAAACCTTCCCCTAGAATCTCTTGCTCTATGCATGTCATTTATTATTATTATTTTTAAGTCGGGGTAATAATTCTCTTTTTGATATTCCAGGTCACACTAGGTGAAAGAAGAGAGCATAATCAAGAAATTATTGAACTAATAACTCTCTTTTTTGATCCTCCAGATCACACTAGGTGCAAGAGGAGAGCATACTTCAAGAAGTTATCAAATTTTCCCTTCTTTTTTTTTTTTGTAAGAGATCAACTACCTAGTTAAACTTCCCCGGTAATGGCGCCAAAATTTTTAGTCAATTTAGTATGTCCTAAATTTCTACATTAATTATCAATCCGGAAGTCGTAAACTGATGAAGTGTGGCGCACTATATGTGCAAGACAACCTCTTTCTTACTTTTTATTGTTTTCAATTTTATTTTGTTTTTGGGGGTTTTATCTTGGTTTGTCTCCTAATGCAAATGGAAATCCTATTCCTAAGTTTTAGGAATTGTTACACTAAAAAATGTCACCTTGACTACTTACAGTTAGTATGGCTCAAATCAACAGTCATGCTACCCTCTTAGGCAAGTCTCATGCCTCTGTTATCCATCTCAAACTCAAAGAAGAGAGAAAGTCTTGTAAAAACTATGTTTATCTCTGGGGTCGCAGGTTCTCTCTAGCCTTACCTGCGGGGACGCTGACCATGTTCACAAAATCTGCGTCCATGGACTCTCTGTATGTTAAGGGACAGGTGCGTCCCTCTGTAAAAGGCAAAATGCGCGAGTTTTTATCTTGAAAAAGTTACTTGTGGTTACTTCTAGAACATTCTAGAGGTCGGTTTGATGAAATGGATGCGCCTCCAGTTGGTTCATGTATCTCTATTAAGGGGGAACTTATCCCATCAATAAGGGAGCTATCCCACCCAAAGGGGGGGATTATCCCATTGATGGTGGACCTGAATAACCTCTTTACAGCACTATAAATAAAGACATTGAGCCAGAGGGAGGGGATATTGGAGCTATACATTTTCTTTGGGTAAATGCTGCAGGATTTAGGTCTTCCATTAGAGCCTTTGTGAGGAGAGATTGTCTTCACTTGATTCTACTTGGGAGAGGGTGAGCTTTGTCAAAGTAGAGGAAAACCCTTGATGGACCCTGGGAGGAACTTGCACAACACCAAGGCCAGGTTGTAAGAGTTTCTTTGTTTCGTTATTAATACAAACTGGTTTATTTTTCTCAATAGCTTGTGTTGATGAGCTATTTCATGTGTTCCTTGGTCTGCATGTTGAATATATGTTTTATTATATGAAATTCAAGTGCTTGGTAATTGTTTGATTGTTTGTGGTTGCAGGAATTGACTTGAAGGAGGAGCTCATCCGGATCGTCAAGAACGGACTTCAACAACAGCGTTTTGGAATAAGGTAAGCCTAAACACTTGTAGTTTTCATGTTGTAAAAGGTGTATTTAGAGAAAGATCACTCCATTTTGTCTTGTTTGTCATTAGAATGTCTTAGACTTCTAGGAAGGTCAGTCGTGTCCGCACCCTTGATAGATTCCGTGTGACAAATTGGCGACTCCACTGGGGAATCCATTAATGAGAAAGTCTTTTCCTTTGTGTGAACTTTGCTCTGAGAAAATCATTTTTATTTTCTTGTTTTTGACTGTGAGAATTAGTATTTGGGTGGCTTAGCTTTAGATTTAGTTAGATTTGGTTTTTCTTAACTTTTCCAGAAGGACGCACCCTCTGAGTACTGCACAGTGCGTCTTTGGACGCGCTGTTGCCGTTTGCACAGAGCGGGCCCGCGCCTGTTCTAACGGGTTGCCTGCGTCTTCCTGTAAAAATTTAGGAAAACTCCATTTTTGCTTTAATTGCTTTTAGATTTTGGTTTTTCTTAGTGTTTTCTGCCCAGATCCTTTAGTACCCTGTCAAAAATTTTCACCTGAACTTGTTTCATTAGCATTCCTGCTTTTAGCTTTCATCAATTGGGTGTTTTGAGTCTCTTTTTTGAGAAATTCTTAATTTGATTTCCTTTGGTCATTACTTGGAGGTTTCTCTCAGTCTTTTCACAATTTTGCATCTTTTTGCTTTTGTTTTTGCAAAAAAATTTCCCCCTCATTCGCTGGGGGGGGCTAAATTGTGTATGAGTGTTAATCGCCTTTGAGTGTTTTTATGTTTTGATCTTTGGAACTCTCACCCAATTTTCTCGACTTGCACTTGATTGGTTCTTAGATTACATTAGAATCATCTTGTCTTTGAGAATTCTCTTGCATAGATCACATTTGCATAATTAGAGTTCTCAGTTTCAGAATATGAATGAAAAATGTGCATAGATTACATTTGCATACTTTTCATGTGAATTGTGCATAGATTACAATTGCATAGTTTACATTCTGAAAAATCAATCGTAGATTTAGATCAACTTTCTTTGATTTGAATTTACGCAAAAATAAAAATAAAAAAATGGTTTGGAATTGATTTGCATTAGTTTTTCTTGATAAAATTAGTGCATTAGAGAATTTGTTATATTTTCTCTTAGTGATCAATTTTTTGCATTGTTGGAAGTGAATGGAAACTCTCTCCTTACTTTAGTTAGGATTCATCGAATTGAAAAGATCACATTATCATATTCGGTTGCATTCAGTTGAGTCGGGTCATAACACCATTGGTTTCATCTCCATTTACGCCTTTGAGTAATAACAGCCTTAATAACACAGCGCTTAATTAAAATTCATCTAGTAATTTTTACATTTCTAGGGCTCTGAAACACCAACATAGCTTAGGCTAGGGTCTTGGAGTAGGTGAGTACTTAACTCTCCAAGACTACAAAACCAAACAGATAGTTTATCTTGAGTAGAATAAATCCAATTGTTTCAATTGCACTCTGGGAAAGCTCCTCTTAAAGGAGAAGCACGAGCTCGTGTCCGAACCAGTGAGGGGATCATTCCCCCCTCGTTGGGAACGACGCCAGACAGTACGTATTACAAGCGGTAAACCTCGGATTAACCATTGTCGAGGAGCCAGGGGTCACTTATCGGTAAACCTTGGATTGTTGTCAAGGAGCTGGTAAGGGGATTGAGCTTGATACTCTGCCCTTGCGTGCTGTCGGAGTTTAGACTGTTCCCCCAGGTGTATTTGTTACTGTTGGTGACCTTAGTGACCATAATCTTTAGGGTTCTACCGAGGTGACGGTGGAGGGAAGGTCCCACTGTACCTGGAGCAGACGTCGGTTATACTCACTTGGATTTTCCGGGGGGTTCACTTCACTTCGAGACGGTTAAAGTGGAGGAACTTGTGCCGGTCTATTCATTAAGCAGGTTGCCGGGGTAACTGTTCCACCCACCATTTCTGTACTGAATTCTGCGAGGTTGGGCTTCATCACCAACTAGTGTTTTCGGTCCGGAGAGCTTACTGTTTGTGTGTGGTTTGACTCCTAGATTTGATAGCGCGTGTTAATTTGTTTGTTTTTACTTTTAGAGACCATAGGTGTGAATTGTGAATTTTAGTTGTTAAGTGTGAATTGTGAATTGTTAATTTTAGTTTTAAATTGTTAATAAAATTCACTGAAGTTGAATATAATGGCAAATGTTTCGGAATTTATCAACCTAGGAACCCCTCCTAATGAGAATCCTAGTACTTTTCCTTACTTTGGAAATGTTGGTCCTCCTTATATGGCTACTTTGTCATTACCTGGATTTACAATAGGTTTACCGATATGGTTATTTTCAACTTCGTTGGCCCAAAATACTCCAATTGTTCCATCTCAACCGGATGCTTCACCTCAACAGAGTTCACCATCTCAACATCACCAACCTTCTGTTGACCCTTTACCTTCTTCGCCTAATTTTTCTTCCTCCATTTCTTCCTCTTCGCCTGGTAAAAGCCTTGATGTTAGTAACCAGGAGGCTAAGAAGAAGAAGAAACGGAAGAAGAAGAAGAAGAAGAAGAAGCAAGATAAGAAAGAAGTCAACCAACCAACCACGGCTGTAAGTGTTAGTTGTGTTGAGGAAAATTCCGACATGCATCGTAAACCCAAATACCCTTGCAGGCTTTGTAAGGGTGACCACTTCCTTGTCAATTGTCCTGGCATTCCAAAGGTCTTGGAAGTATGGTCAGAAAAATCTCATCAACTTTCCATTGATCCATCAACCAGTGATAGTCAGGTTCCTGGGAAAAAGGGTAAAGTTAGGTTTCCTTGTAAGTTATGCAAAGGGAGTCATCAAACTCACATTTTCCCTCACATGGATGAAGCCTCAACATTGTTGGAAAACCTTACTGTTCCACAGCAAGAATTTCCAACTGGTTACCGTAAACTTTCTCCCAACCTACCGTCAACTGACGGAGTGATTGATCTAAATTCAAGTACAGTCGATCACACTCTCCCATTGGAGAGTGAAACTCATGTCACTCAGGTTGATGATCCATTAGTTGATCAAGTGGTCGATTCAATTTCACATTCGGTCGATCCCACTTTCCATTTCGAGAGTAAATTTCATACCGCTGATGTTCTTCTTGTTACATCGGATTCTTCTATGCCGGGGGGCATTTCACCTATTTCTACAGAACCCCCTCCAAGCACTGAGGTCTTTTCCTTTGATTGGAATAGACTGACAGAACCTCGTCTTCCTTCCTCCATCCCTTTCCAAATCATTGTCAAGGCTGGTGGTAGGGACATACATCGTACTCAGGTAGATGAAGGTGCTTCTGTTAGTATTTTATCCTCAGCTGTTTGGAAAGCTTTGGGTTCTCCTCAGCTTGCGCCTATTACGCAGAATCTGAAAGCTTTTAACAGAACCATTAGTGAACCTTTAGGGATCCTTCCTAAGTTTTCCATTACATTGGAAGGTAAAACTGTCTGTATTGATCTTATGGTAGTTCGAGGTCCCTTGGATTTCAATTTACTCCTTGGGCGAGACTATGTTTATGCAATGAAAGCTGTCGTATCGACACTCTTTCGCGTGATGTCTTTCCCTCACAATGACAGTATTGTGACTGTAGACCAGCTTTCGTTCCCTAGTCTTGTTTCAACTACCAATAATATGACACCCCTAACTGTTCCTGATTCTAAAGTGGTATCTACCCTGCCACGGGTTAATTATGTGGCAACTGATCCCATGTTTTCAGTTACCAATGTAAGTGAGCCTCTCACTGGTTGCTCATCTTCCTTTGATTTAGATACGGTAATTGACATGGAAAACTCTATGGGATTACTTGGACACGATGTTCTTATCCCTTTTGAGTCCCTTGACATGTGTTCCTTCCCAAGAAGTATTCTTCCTTCGGATGAAGACCTCTTGGAAGCCATGATCAAGGTGTGTCCATTGACATGTCTTTCCTCCAGTTGGAAGCCATGATCAATGTTGTGAGGATAGTTTCTTCTAGTCTCAACCTCATTAAAAAATGAAACTGGAAGTCATGAGCATAGTTCCTTGTCTTGTGTCAAGCTCATTAAAAAATGAAACAAGGAGTTGTGAGGAAAGTTCCTTTTACTGTGTCAACCTCATTAAAAAATGAATCAGTGTGAGCATGAGGAAAGTTCCTTTTACTGAGTCAACCTCGTTAAAAAATGAATCAGTGAGTACGAGGATAGTTTTTTCTTGTATCAACCTCGTTAAAAAATGAAACAAGGAGTGCGAGGAAAGTTCCTTTTACTGTGTCAACCTCGTTAAAAAATGAATCAGTGTGTTCGAGGACAGTTCCTTTTCCTGTGCCAACCTCGTTAAAAAATGAAACAGGCTAGTATGAGGATAGTTCTTTTACTGAGTCAACCTCATTAAAAAATGAATCAGCTAGATTTTAGGCTATATAGATTGTAGAAAGTAGGATTTTGAGGATAGTTCCTGTTACTGAGTCAACCTCGTTAAAAAATGAATCAGGTTTGAGGATAGTTCCTGTTACTGAGTCAACCTCGTTAAAAAATGAATCAGGTATGAGGATAGTTCCTGTTACTGAGTCAACCTCGTTAAAAAATGAATGAGGTATGAGGATAGTTCTTTTCTTGTGTCAACCTCCTTAAAAATGAAACAACTCCCTTTTCAAGTTAAATATTGAAAGTAAACCTTCATTTCATCCAGCCGGTTGAATGCAATGAAGCCTGGGGGGCATGTACCTCGCTTTGCATCATTATGCTGGGGGCATGCGAATTTTTTGAGCATAGTTCCTTGTCTTGTGTCAAGCTCGTTAAAAAATGAAACAAGGGTAGGTTAAGTAGGTAGATTGTAGATAGTAGTCATGAGCATAGTTCCTTGTCTTGTGTCAAGCTCATTAAAAAATGAATCAAGGATTTAAGAGCATAGTTCCTTGTCTTGTGTCAAGCTCGTTAAAAAATGAATCAAGGTTTTTAGAGTAGAGTTTTTGTTAGGTAGATTATAGAGTAGTTATGAGCATAGTTCCTTATCTTGTGTCAAGCTCGTTTAAAAAATGAAACAACTCCCACAAGTCTTTCCAAGATCTTGAAAGTAAAGCTTCATTCCATCCACCTCATTGAATGCAATGAAGCTTGGGGGGCATGTACCTCGTTTTGCGTCATTATGCTGGGGGCATGTGAACTTATAACAAGCATAGTTTTTCGTTTCAAGCTTGCGTAAACATGAAACCGAATCCGAGCATAGTTCTTTTCCTGTGTCAAGCTCGTTAAAAAATGAAACAAATCCTCCTTCAGATTTGAGTCGAGAGATTGACTAGATCTCATAGATGTTAAGTTGTATATTTAGGTTAGTTATTTCAGTGTTTTGCATAATTTTCTTACAGTTTTAGGTCGAGTCTTTGAAATAATCTCGTAACTCAACCTTCATTTCATCCAACTGGTTGAATGAAATGAAGCTGGGGGGGCATGCACTCTAGCAGTTACGCTTAGGGGGCATCAAGCACAGTTTTATCTCTATTTCAAGCTTGTGTAAAAATGAAACTAATTTGAAGCATAGTTTTTATCTGTTTCAAGCTTTTGTAAAAATGAAACCTATCTCGAGTCAATTTCAGTTATTTTCAAGACTCGTTAAACTCATGAAAATCCCGAGATTATTTTGCTATTTTTCATTCTCGTAAAACAAATGAAAATGCCGAGTTCTTTCCGTCTTTTTCTGCTCGTAAATTAAATTGAAAGTCGGCCATATGAGTACATTTTTATCCCTTTTTCGAACTCATTAAAACTTACGAAAAAGTGAAAACCATGAGTACATTTTTATCCCTTTTTCGAACTCGTTAAAACTTAAGAAAAAGTGAAACCTTAGAGTTCTCTTTTAAGCCCTTTTCAGACTCCTAAAATATGAAAAGATTGCCGAGCTTTTCTTTTACACTCGTTAAAACGGAACTAAAAGACGGTCCCCTTATAGCTCTTTTCTGACCGTAAAAACAGGAAAAGATTGCCGGGTTTTTGTCGTTTCAAACTCGATACGGAAATAAAAAGACGTGTCCTTGATCGCTTTTTACTTTTCAGGTCAACGACACTATTATGAAAGTACTCCTTGGTCGCAAGATCAAGCGGTTCCCCCAGGTATTATTTTATACTTTTTCGGGCTTGAGGGACACAAATATACGAAAAAGTTCAACGTGGAGTCTCCTTTTGTTTTTTCAGACTCTCTAAAATTGAAAAACGCCGAGTTTCTCCTATACTGGGCTCGTTAAACTTTTACAGTAAAGGACCTGTTCAATTACAAACAGGAACGAACCACTCCTTCCTAGGGTTCGAATTTAAACTAGGTTGGACTCGTCCGAAGGATGAGCTTATAATCAAGCATATGTTATCCTCCTCAAGCTTGTTAAAAATAAAGAGGTACTTGCCAGAAATGGTGGGGGAAAAGAGAGAAGAATGAACCTGTTTGTCACCTTTTGTTTCAAAAGAAACTTTATTACCACTCTTGAACATGACACTTTTCATTCACCTGGGTTGGGAAATCTTTTACCTCACAGTTGACCAAACCACTTTGAAAGTCTTTAACCGGGTTTCGGGGATTAACTTTGAGTTATTCGTCACCAAGCCATCTGTCGTGTCGTTATGTGTTCAAGAGGTCTACAAGCAAAAACTTTCATCTGCAAAATACTTGTCATCCATTTGACCATCCCTGAGTCAGTCCTTACAACAACATTTCTTCAACTTGAACAATGATTTCGTGTTGTGGGCTTGCCTGCAACGGGTCGCTTTCTATCGACATCGACACATTATCTAGAAAGATGACTTAGGAATCGACAGCACCTTGAAGTCTGCATGCATCAATGGCAGGTTTCTCGCCTTTGACGTCAGTTTACATCATTGACTTTCGATCAGAGGATTCCGTGAAGTGTTCGACATCAAAACATCTATTCACATTTCACGGGTTGTGCTTGGTACTTTGAGAACCATTGACATTACTGGTGGTTTCTCTCACGCTTGTTAACAGTTTACATCATTGACTGGTAATCAAGTGGTTTCTACCATGTTCGACATCGAATCATTTAATCACATGGCTAGAATCGTACCAATTCGGGAAGTAGAAGTGAAGACCCTGGATCTAGTTTCTACCATCCAGGCTGCGAGGAGTTTTGTATTCATTATCTATGTAGACTAATCATAAACAGATGGCTGCGTCCATACTGTGTCTACAAAAGTCTATTAAAATGATGTACTGCAAGATCATTCCTGTATCAGAATAGTTAGTCCATTAGTTAAAGTTTTGAATCTGAGTATGGGAATGCCTACCTCAGTGATGCTATAATCTTATCCATGTATTTTGTGTTGAAAATTGCAGGTTCCAACCAGGCCATCCACAAGACAATCCTTGAAATGATAAAGCGCTTCACCCTTCCTAGAATTACAAAACCCTATTCTATTCCAGGCTTCGCACTTTAGGGGGCAATCTGTTACACTAAAAAATGTCACCTTGACTACTTACAGTTAGTATGGCTCAAATCAACAGTCATGCTACCCTCTTAGGCAAGTCTCATGCCTCTGTTATCCATCTCAAACTCAAAGAAGAGAGAAAGTCTTGTAAAAACTATGTTTATCTCTGGGGTCGCAGGTTCTCTCTAGCCTTACCTGCGGGGACGCTGACCATGTTCACAAAATCTGCGTCCATGGACGCTCTGTATGTTAAGGGACAGGTGCGTCCCTCTGTAAAAGGCAAAATGCGCGAGTTTTTATCTTGAAAAAGTTACTTGTGGTTACTTCTAGAACATTCTAGAGGTCGGTTTGATGAAATGGATGCGCCTCCAGTTGGTTCATGTATCTCTATTAAGGGGGAACTTATCCCATCAATAAGGGAGCTATCCCACCCAAAGGGGGGGATTATCCCATTGATGGTGGACCTGAATAACCTCTTTACAGCACTATAAATAAAGACATTGAGCCAGAGGGAGGGGAGGTTGGAGCTATACATTTTCTTTGGGTAAATGCTGCAGGATTTAGGTCTTCCATTAGAGCCTTTGTGAGGAGAGATTGTCTTCACTTGATTCTACTTGGGAGAGGGTGAGCTTTGTCAAAGTAGAGGAAAACCCTTGATGGACCCTGGGAGGAACTTGCACAACACCAAGGCCAGGTTGTAAGAGTTTCTTTGTTTCGTTATTAATACAAACTGGTTTATTTTTCTCAATAGCTTGTGTTGATGAGTTATTTCATGTGTTCCTTGGTCTGCATGTTGAATATATGTTTTATTATATGAAATTCAAGTGCTTGGTAATTGTTTGATTGTTTGTGGTTGCAGGAATTGACTTGAAGGAGGAGCTCATCCGGATCGTCAAGAACGGACTTCAACAACAGCGTTTTGGAATAAGGTAAGCCTAAACACTTGTAGTTTTCATGTTGTAAAAGGTGTATTTAGAGAAAGATCACTCCATTTTGTCTTGTTTGTCATTAGAATGTCTTAGACTTCTAGGAAGGTCAGTCGTGTCCGCACCCTTGACAGATTCCGTGTGACAGGAATACGTTAGAAGGCAAGTATGGATATAGATTTTAAGGCAATTATGTCCTTTACGATGACTTACAAAGCTTAACACTTCAGAGGATCTCAAAAGATACTAGTGATGGAATTAGTACTTGAACAAGAATGTAAATGTGCAACTATTCAAATAAAACAAATGATAAACTATTGATCATGAAATCACTATCTCTGCTGCTCATCTAAATACATAAATAAAAGTTAAGCTATTGCACTCAAACAAATCAAAAATTGCAAACTAATAAAAGTAAAACCAAATCACTTCGCTTATAGTCCGATAGCTCCCCAAGTAGTTTTCGGGGTTAAGCCATGGCTCTGTAGATAACGTCAATAACATGAGGAATTGATATCTAAATTACCTACTTGCAAATGAAAATAAAATCAAGTCACTTCACTTATAGTCCGATAGCTCTCCAAGTAGCTTTTCAGGGTTAAGCCATGGCTCTGGAGATAACGTCAATAACATGAAGAACCTGATATCTAATTGCAGAAATGAAAGTAAAATCAAATCACCTCACTCATAATCTGATAGCTCGCTAAGTATCTTTTCGAGGTTAATCCATGGCTCTGGAGATAATGTTAAATGACATGAAGAATTTGATATCTAAACTAACTATCAACAGCAAATGAATAAGACTAAAATCAAAGAATAACCGAAATTGAAAGCTAAGAAAATCAAAGTCAAAAGAGAGGCCAATCTCATGTCATTATTTTATTGCAAAAATTGTATGAAAATTTCCGAGTCTAGCCTATCCTGAAACACACTGATCAGTGTTAGCAAAAATATACAATGCTTGGAAAATCATGTATAGGAATGAAACATTAAAACCATAACTAAAATATGAAATATACACAGGTGAACAAAGTATGAAATATCTACAATGGAAATAAGACAAATATGAAAACTTTATAGAAATAAAGAAACGAAACCTTAGCCAGCAGGGGCCCTCTACACGGCCTTGCTTAACACGCTGTCAATTCGAAATTATGCTCACATAGTCATATAAAATAGAGTCTTGTTATATTGGAAAACAGAGGAAGGATCCTCTCGTTACAACAGCAGGACCAATGTCACAACACAGTACATGAGCTAACAACAACACTACATAAAAAAAAAACTAGCTACATGTGTTTGCAAATGCGTTATTTATAAAGGAAATTACATAACTGTTTTTCCTATGGAACACCTTCAGCAGAGGACACGTAAAAAGATAGCACCTGTGAGCTTAGCGTGTTGGTTGCCATGATCATTCAATATACCAAAAGGTGGCTATTGGATTTGAGTCATGGAGGTAGTCTACAGCTGTCAAAATGAATCCATGGATCTAGGAACGGTCTCAGACCCTTCACATGTTGAAAACAAGACCTGTTTGCTATATAACTCTTCGTTTGCCCTGTTGGAAATAATACTGAGAGGGGGGGGTGAATCAGTATTATCACATCAATAAAACTTTTTCATTTCCATATTCAGATTCATATATGCTACTTCCACAACTTCTTATGTTTCAGTTAGTTGATCCTTAATGAGTGCATTAGAACATTATCAACCATATTAACAGTAAACAGGTGCAGTGAAATAGAATAGATCATCACACATAAGCCACACAAATGAACACCATGATATAAGGTGGAAACCCAATGTGGGAGAAAACCACCTGTTGCAAGTCATCTCAATATTCTTCTTAATAAGAAAATCCTTTTACAATATTTCTGTACTGGTGCAGTCTTATACCAGTACGCAGGCTTCTACCCGTAGAGAGCTACAACCCCCATAGTTCTTGTACTAGCCGATCCATTTACTAGTACGCAGGTTGTCCTGCTACAATGCTCCAAACTTTTCAACTGCTACTGGAAGGGAGCTACCACCCCTTTAGCTCTTGTACTAGCTAAGATACTAGTACGTAGGCGTCGGCCTACAATCTTCTCTCCTCCGGGTACCACGTTTCATACATTTTCAGACTGGATACACATGAAGCACAACACATAATCTGAAAGGCCATGTTTCATCCAATTTCCATACTGGACCCATAAATATCATTGAAGCACATAATCAATCAATTTTTTGAATCACAAAATCACCAGATCAATACATATACAAGGATAATATGTGTGTCAGTAATCAGATCTAGTCCATCAGATCATATAAGTATAATTCATTATGAACCTGATCCATTCATCCATCAATATTGAAGCTAAACATAATCATTCAATCAATCACTTCTCAGAATGCTATTATCAGAACATAATACCAGTAACCAGACATCACTTCAAAACCCAGAACTCTTCAGTAAACAATAGAAGAAGCTAAAACATATTTTAAGAAAAGTAAGCAGCTTCTTCAATAGAAACCTGCGGGTATCCGCTCCTGCACCATCTATTGATCCGCGGGTATTCGCACCTGAAACGTGTCACACCTGCGGTCCTGCAGTTATAGAGTTTTTTAGACTTCAAATATGCCACAGACTATCAGATCTACAGATCTGATCATGCACAAAGGATATCTTGACCCATCAGTAGATCTACCTTATTCAGATCTAGATCTGTACCATAACCCAATCACCATATTCCAGATCTAGCACTTTATCAGATATTCAATTAATCAGAAGATGCCTTGCCAAATGATCTCCTTCCTCTTTTATAGCCTTAGGCCTTTCACAATACCACGGTCCAAAACCATAATAACACAATACCACGGACCCAATACTTGGGATCAACACTTTTGGATGCAATACCACGGACAAAAACCATAGGATCAAAAACTGTCGGACTAATACCATGAACCAACCATGAAAGTGCGTGAACTTTTCTCTTGCATGAAGGAAACTTTTCTCTGCATGAAAGTGCGTGAACATTTCTCTATATGAAAGAAAATTTTCTCTGCATGAAAGTCCATGAACTTTTCTCTACATGAAAGAAACTTTTCTCTGCATGAAAGTGCGTGAACTTTTCTCTACATGAAAGAAACTGTTATGAAACCAGCTCAAGAAAAGATAGAAAAGATAAATCCACGCCTTAGAATTCAGCCTCTTCGAGGGGGAAACCTCCTTTACATTACATAAATGAACAATTCTTTGATGATACAAATGACAAAACCTCCATTCTATATATAGGAGTCTAAGGAGTCACAATATAATCCAGCCGACCTAACAATAATAATATAAAGCCACAAAAATAACAATAGAGGGATTCTATGGGGCACAGAAATAACAATATGGGGGTAATAGGGGCACAACAATATAAATAAGGGGTATAACTACAATAGTAATGGGGTAATCACTAGTATTATAGGGACCCAACATGCCCCTCTCCTTTAGAAAAGTGTTGTCCTCAACGCTTGAGAAGTTCTGGATACTTCTGCATAAAATTCTCATCCTCCCATGTGGAATCTTCAGCGGATAAGTTCTTCCACTTGATAAGATACTCTGAAATTGATCGATTTCGTAGCTGTCCAGTTCTTGTTTCTGTGACTGCTTCCGGTTCCAATATAATTTTTCCTTCCTTGTCAAGTTCTGGTAATATTGTTTGAACTGGGAGCTTGTCACCTATAACCTTCTTTAAACATGAAACATGGAAAACTGGGTGCAATCGAGAAGCTGCAGGAAGCTCCAATTTGTACGCCATAGTACCAATCTTTTCCAACACCTTGTACGGACCATAATACTTTGGTGATAATTTATTATCCTTCTTAGCTTGCTTTAGGGAAATTTTCTTATATGGTTGTAGCCGTAGGAATACCCAATCACCTACATCAAAACTTCTTTCACTGCGATGTTGATCTGCCTGTTGTTTCATTCTATTTTGTGCCAACACGATGTTATCCTTTAAGAGTTGGAGGACTTGTTGTTGATGTTCGATGTGATGTTATACTGCCTGAACCTTAGAATTTTCTCTTAAATATGATGTGATTGATGGTGGTTGGTACCCATAAAGTGCCATAAATGGGGTCATTTTTGTTGCTGTATGGAAGGAAGTGTTATACCACCATTCAGCCAGAGGCAACCATTTGACCCATTGTGTCTGTTTATCAGATACAAAGCAACGAAGATATTCTTCCAAACATTTGTTTACTATCTCAGTTTGCCCATCAGATTGAGGATGATAAGATGAGCTATGAGCTAACTGAGTACCAAGACAAGAAAATAATTCTGTCCAAAAATTTCCAGTGAAAATGGGATCTCTGTCACTTACAATAATCTTTGGGTTTCCATGTAGCTTTTGAACTGTTTCCATAAATGCAGTAGAAACTGTACTGGCTTTAAATGGATGTGATAATGCACAAAAGTGTGCATACTTGGTAAGTCTGTCAACTACCACCATGATGACACTCTCTCCCTCAGACTTGGGTAAACTTGTGATAAAATCCATTGAAGCCTCCTCCCAACGTTGGCTTGGAATGGATAAAGGTTGTAATAGACTCGGTGTCTTAATTGTTTCAACTTTATTTTGTTGGCAAACCAAACATTCTGCCACATACTTTTGAATATCTAATTTAAGGCCATCCCAAAAAAATTCCTTCTTAACCCTGTGGTAAGTTTTTAAAAATCCTGAGTTCCCTCCTAAGGGAGAAGTGTGCAATTCCATAAGAATCTTTTGTTTTAGCTGGGAATTCTTACAGAGGTATAAGCGATCTTTGTACCATAACGAATCATTTTGCCAGCTAAATGTATCAGAAGTACTGGAATCTTGTTGTAGCTTTCGAATAAGTGCCCACACTTCTTCGTCATTCTTCCATTCCTCCTTTGCTTCGTTTATCCAATCTGGTTGGATAATAGAGATGTCACACAACAATGCTTCCATATCCTCATCCTTTCTTGAGAGTGCATATGCCACCACATTTTGCTTCCCTTTTTTGTAGATGATTTCAAAGTCATAACCCAAAATCTTTGTGACCCACTTTTGTTGCTCTTCAGAGGATAATCTTTGTTTTAAAAAGTATTTAAGGCTATCATGATCCGTTTTTACCTTGAAGTGTCTTTCCATTAGGTAGGGTCGCCATTTCTTAAGTGCATGGAGTATTGCCAACATTTCCTTCTCATAAATAGCTTTGCTTAAAAAATTTCCCTTGATTGGACGACTTTCAAAAGCAATGGGTCTTTCATCTTGCATTAGAACAGCACCAATTCCATTTCCTGAAGCATCACATTCCACAATAAAGGTTTTTGTGAAGTCTGGTGTAGCTAAGACCGGTGCTTGGCACATTGCCTCTTTAAGATGTTTAAAGGCCTTTGTTGCTTCCGGAGTCCATGAAAATGAATCTTTCTTCAATAATGTTGTTAGAGGTGCTGCTATTCTCCCATAATTCTTAACGAACTTGCGATAATACCCTGTCAACCCAAGAAATCCTCGCAAATGCTTTATGGATGTGGGAATTTTCCATTCCTTAATGGCTTTAATTTTGCTAGGGTCTACCTTAACTCCTTCATGAGATATAATATGACCCAAATATTCCACCTCCTGGACTCCAAAGAAACATTTGGATCATTTTGCATATAATTATTTCTCCTCCAATAGTTGTAGCACCTTGTCAACATGTTCAACATGATCCTTCCAAGACTTGCTGTAGATTAGTATATCATCAAAAAATACTAACACAAATTTTCTAAGGAATGGTTTGAAAATTGAATTCATCAAACCTTGAAATGTTGAAGGTGCATTGGTAAGGCCAAAAGGCATGACCAAAAATTCATAATGACCCTCATGAGTTCTAAATGCCGTTTTCGGAATGTTTTCAATCTTCATTCTGATTTGATGATATCCCGAATGAAGATCCAACTTGGTGAAGTAAATTGATCCATGCAATTCATCCAGTAATTCATCAATGACAGGAATGGGGAACTTATCTTTAATAGTGAGCTTGTTGAGCTCCCTATAATCTGGACACATGCGCCATGATCCATCCTTCTTGTGCACCAATACTACTGGAGCTGAGAAAGAACTTTGACTCGGTTGAATTATACCAGCCTCTAGCATTTCTGCAACCATACGTTCAATTTCACTTTTTTGGACATATGGATATCTGTACGGCCTGATGTTTGGAGGAACACTTCCTGGAATCAGATGAATAG
Source organism: Pinus tabuliformis (assembly GCA_031772625.1). Taxonomy (NCBI): domain Eukaryota; kingdom Viridiplantae; phylum Streptophyta; class Pinopsida; order Pinales; family Pinaceae; genus Pinus; species Pinus tabuliformis. The sequence goes on from CM062819.1 coordinate 1,092,997,283, forward strand.
CATGATCATGATCACGCATAGGTGGGAGACCTTTGGGAGTCTCAAATACCTTGGAATGATTGTCCAGGACTTTTTGGAGATCTGGAGAAATAGATGATTCCAATGTGGAAACATCTAGCGAACATAATTGTGCAATTACACCTCTTTGCTCCTTTTTTAGAAGCTTTGTCATGCCATTAGAGCTGATTATCTTTCCTGGTTTCCCTGCAATACCCCTTAATTCAACTTCCTTTCCTTCCATAGAAAATTTCATGAAAAGTTCTTGAAAATTAAAAGCTATTGTACCCAAGGATTGTAGCCATTGGACTCCTAGTACAACATCAACACCTCCCATTGGAATGGAAAGCATTGGGCTAGTCAATACATATTCTCCCATGGATAGCTTGATATTATGGCACTTTCCAGAGCAATTTATTGTTCCTCCATTTGCAATCATCACTTGAAACTCTGGTGCTGGATATAGGAAGCAATCCAATTCTTTTGCTACCCTACAATGAATAAAATTGTGGGTGCTTCCTGAATCAATCAACACTATTACCTTTTTCTTCTTGATTTGTCCTTCTATCTTGATGGTTTGAGGAGTGGTAATTCCTGCCAATGCATTACAAGATATGGTCGGATTTATTTGTTCTTAATCTAGGCTTTGTTCCTGGAATATATCCTCTTCTTTTGACCTTTCTTGGTCCTTTTCTTCTTCCTCTTCACAATCTATGTAGAATAATTTCTTCTCAGCACACTTATGACCTTTTGTGTATTTGCTATCACAATTATAACAAAGCCCTTTTTCTCTTTTTTCTTCCAATTGTTGTGGTGTCAACCTTGTAGGTTGTGGAAGACTATGGGCAACAACACTTCCGTCTTTATAGTTGTGAATGGTATGCTTCCTAGTTGCCATAATTTTTCTTTCCATTTTTCTTGCTAACCTGAATGCCTTCTCTAATGAATCAGGTTCCCAAAGGCACACATCACGTTGGATATTATCCTTTAAAGACCCTATGAACACATCAATCCTATGCTCCTCTGGAATATCTTTTACCCTTATGTTCAATTTTTGGAACTCCTCAATGTGCTCCATTATTGAACCCTTTTGTTTGAGACTTATCAATTGGCTAAAAAAAGTGTTGCTTTTTGTATCCTCATAATGTGCTATCAATTCTTCCGTAAAAATTGCCCAAGTGATAAACTGTTTACGAGAACAAAGCCATTGATACCATACAAACTGATTTGGTTCCAAGTATAAAGTTGCCATACGTACCTTTTGTGTGTTTTGCACATTATTGAGATCGAAGAATTGCTCCATCTGTAATATCCATGTGGCGGGATCCTTGCCATCAAACTTCCTCATATCGATTTTTGGAACATGGTGAGTCTTTGATCCAACATTAGAGTCTATGGAATCATGATTAACATTTCTTTTGTTCTCATCATGAGTCTTCTTTAGTACTATTTCACCCTTAGTGACCATTTCTTGTAGCAACTTATTCATATTTATCTTCAATTCTTCCATCTTATCATCCATGCCATCAATTTTAGCATCCATGCCATTCCCCTTAGCTTCCATGCCATCCATTTTAGCTTCTACGCCTTTCTTTAAACAGTCCATCTTAGCTTCTACACCTTTCTTTAAACCATCCATCTTAGCTTCTACATCTTTCTTTAAACCATCCATCTTAGATTTTGTTCCTTTTTGTGCAAGGGACAGTTGTTGCACTTGGTCTTGTAATTTTGATATATCATGTTGCATTTCTTCCTCTTCTTCATGAGTCATGCTAGAGCTTTCAGGTTCCTTACTAGGTGTTTGCATTTTCTTTCCTCGGGACATCAGTTACCGATAATAATACTCTACTATGCCCTTTGAATTCCTTCAAAATAAATTTTCAAACCAAGCTTAAGCAAAAATTTTAAAAAATCTACACACCTTTTTTCACTTTGTAGGAGCTTGCTATTGCCTCTGATGTATCTCTGTACTTTCCAATCATCTAGCTCTGAATTTGTGACCTGTAGTAGCTCTTTGTGTCCTCTTTCCAATGCCACCAGTCTGATCCAAATTGGATTCTCCAAGAAAGAGTTATGCATAATCTCCCAAGATGACCTGATTGTAGAACTTTCCAGAAGAGTGAACGTGTATGAATTTCCACGTGTACAATTTTCGACCTTTGACTCTCAAAAATATATAAAAGAAACCTACAGTTCGTCCTCTTTCTGCACCTTCTTACGAAATTTCAATCCGATGCTCAGAAAGAAAGTTATGACGATTTTCCCCAGGTCACCTGTTTTGAGTGTAATTCAGGAGTCTGCAAAAAGACCAACTTTCTTAGATCATATCTCCAAAAATATCGCGCGAAAAGCTCTGAAATTCGCACCCAAGGTTCAGCGAGATTTCTTCTCAAATAGGTTTTTTTTGCGACTTCTGAAACGTCACCAAAAAAACGTTATAGCAAAAATTCCACGATGACCTGTTTGGAGCAGCGAAACCCTAGAATCCAAGGCTCTGATACCAAATGTTATGAAACCAGCTCAAGAAAAGATAGAAAAGATAAATCCACGCCTTAGAATTCAGCCTCTTCGAGGGGGAAGCCTCCTTTACATTACATAAATGAACAATTCTTTGATGATACAAATGACAAAACCTCCTTTCTATATATAGGAGTCTAAGGAGTCACAATATAATCCAGCCGACCTAACAATAATAATATAAAGCCAAAAAAATAACAATAGAGGGATTCTATGGGGCACAGAAATAACAATATGGGGGTAATAGGGGCACAACATATAAATAAGGGGTATAACTACAATAGTAATGGGGTAATCACTAGTATTATAGGGACCCAACAAACTTTTCTCTGCATGAAAGTGCGTGAACTTTTCTCTACATGAAAGAAACTTTTATCTTCATGAAAGTGTGTGAACTTTTCTCTACATGAAAGAAACTTTTATCTTCATGAAAGTGCATGAACTTTGTTGCACTATAATTTATCATTTGAGATTTTTCATAATGAGAATTGTCATCTGGTTCCTTTGAGTTGTCCTGCATCCTATGTGTTCTGCCACATCTGATATCTTTTCCGTAGATTCATCTAGATATATATAAGTGATTTGATCTTCTACGAGTTGGTTGCCATCAAGTACAACACATGCATCATAATGCCAACAATCTCCCCCTTTGGACTTGATGGCAACAATACCAAATCACTCTCCCCCTTTGACATCAAGGGCAAAGGGCGGACCAAGATATTCTCTTCCTTTGCTGTCCATACTCCCCCTGAGTACCTACTGAAATCTCTGAATGAGCTCCCCCTTTGTATATGCCATGGTGCACCAATCTGTCCATGCTCTTTCTAAGAACATGCTGAAATCTCTGCTCTGCTGAAATATGTTGTTCATGCTCCCCCTGACTGTAAGCAAGGTCTGCAAAAAGATGTTCTACAAGAAGAACATGACTTTATACATCATAAATGAGCTTCCTATCACCAAATACTCATACATACATCTATCTCCTATCACAATGGTGATATACCAAAAGTTTACATATGATAACATAAGAGAATAACGTCATTCATCCAATGCATAGTGGGGAAACCAACATAGGCCGTTACATGACCTGAAGAGATCTCATCAAATGACTACAATAGATAGAGACACACTATTACATCATGAGTCTTGATATGACCTTTACATCGAATGATATACATGACATTTATAACAGAGACCAAACACCTAAATAAGATCATGATAAACATCAGCAACAACACTGTATGATCTGCTCCATAGAATCTGTCAACAGCAACATGTATTAGTGCATGAATCATCAAGGTATGTCCGTATCAACTCATCCTTTTGAAAATAATTCTATATATACAGAATCATTCACATTCTATTATATGTGAGAAACACCATAGCCATCCAGGTCTGCATGGACCAAGTATCATCAATTGGGAATATTTGCATCAATCAAAATATGTACGAAACAACCTATCATCATATAGGTAAGAACTCATCATCACCATGTCTCCAACAATGCAACTTTGAATAATCATCCATGCATCCAGCCAACAATCCTCATCCATATATGTGCCAAGAACAATAGGAATCCTGCATCATAACTGTAATATATGATCTTTATGCATATGACGACAACAGCATATGAGTGACTCATCATCAAGTAAAGAAGATGTGAATTCAAGCTATGTACTTATCCTTATCCTTATGAATATAACCATGTCAGCACCATTAGAGAATCAACCACAAATCTGATCTAAATATCAACTATGTAACCCCAAGAATCATCTGAACAATTCATAACCATATCATAGCAAGATGAATCATTTATCCATATAAGCATCATCACCAAGGACTATTAACCATAATGCCAACAATGCATTAAAAGAATATGCTCCCCCTAAACCTGTGCCATCTTGGTTACTATCAGATCTGATCATGCATATCAGCAAGAAGTATCAAGACATCATCATTATCAAGTTAGAAACAAAACACTTCTAACCATCAAGTCATTTCCACACATCATCAACAAATTGTAACCATTATCAAACAGCGGAAATAATAAACCGAATCATAACTGATCCTTTTCCTGAACCTGTCCCTACTGCCTTTCCTCAAAAAATCATATACGTGACTATGTCATAACCAACTCACGTATATACGTGACTTCTCTTTAAGAAACTTGCGTATGAGATTTAGGACACTGAAGTTTTACATTTCCAGCTCCCTCTGATTCTATTATGTCTGCATGTTGTGCTGTGCCGCCTCTTTCTGACTGTACTTCTTTTTTCTTCCACATCTTCAACTGTGATGATGACGTTTTGTCCTTTTGGTATGGTGCCCATGCTTTGTTCCTGCATTCCTTAGCTATATGTCCAAGCTTGTTACATGTGTAACATCTTACATGTCTCATATTTCTTCTATAGAAATCAACAGCTCTGTGACCAAACATATTGCAAGAAAAGCAATATCCATTAAAATACCTTGAATGTGATGATCTTTCTGCATGATGGTCTTGAAACCTTCTTCTTCTACATCTGGCTGCAACATTTCCAAGATTATGAAATACATAACATTCAAAATTATTCATAGGAGGAGTAAAAGATTTTTTTTGAAGAATTTCTTTCCTTGGTTGATGATGAGATTGACCTTTCATCTCCTTATTGAGCATTTCAGATTTTGCAGTCGAGTCCCTTGTCTTACTTTGTGAACTAGATTCACCTTCAATAGATTCATGAAAACCAAGACTAGTCTTGATAGTAGGAGACCTTTGACTATTAAGAATATCATTCAAGACTTTAGTACTATCTTGAAATCGTAACAGTTTATCCTTTTCTTCTAATTTATCTTTTAGAATATTTACCTCAACTCGATGTTGCTCTTCCTTTTCAAGATACTGCTTCTTCATGTTTTCTTCAGCATTTCTTTCTTCTTCCAACTGACGTCTTAGTTCAAGAACTTCATTTTCATGAGCTTGGAGTAGTTCTTTATTCTACTTCTTTGATTCTTCAAGATCTTCTTTTAGCGAGCGGATCGTGGCTTCAAGACTTTCATAGTAACTGGATCTATCTCTGGGTTTCTTGATGGTTGTGCTTCTTTCATTGACTTCATCCTACAACTTTTGATATTTGTCCTTGAATAACTTCCTTACCTTGTTTCCTTCCTCTATTGGAGCTTTTAGTTTGGAAACTTCTCCTTTGAAGACACATTCTCTTTTGTTCAATAGATCTTGTTGATCTCTAATTTTGTCTGTAAGCCTTTTAAATTATTCCTCTATTTGATATCTTTCTTACTCACCCATAAAAGCAAATTCAGTTGTTTCGCTATCACTTTCATCTTTTCCAAATGGATAGATAGTTGGAACATGAGAGGATAACAAATTCGTACCTGATAGTTCATCTTCATTCTGAAATGATTCTGAATCTGAAGTGCTTCTTCCACATAATCCCCAATCGATTCTCCCACTGTCATAGTTCTTCTGAGACGTGTTCTTCTTCTTAGGCGATTTCTTCTTAAGCTTCTTTCCCATTGTTCCATGGATCTCCTTCAAGCGATCAAGCTTCTACAAACGGACCTGCTCTGATACCAATTGTTGGAAATAATACTGAGGGGGGGGGGGGAATCAGTATTATCACATCAATAAAACTTTTTCATTTCCATATTTAGATTCATATATGCTACTTCCACAACTTCTTATGATTCAGTTAGTTGATCCTTAATGAGTGCATTAGAACATTATCAACCATATTAACAGTAAACAGGTGCAGTAAAATAGAACAGATCATCACACATAAGCCACACATATGAACACCATGATATACTGTGGAAACCCAATGTGGGAGAAAACCACCTGCTGCAAGTCATCTCAATCTTCTTCTTAATAAGAAAATCCTTTTACAATATTTCTGTACTGGTGCAATATTATACCAGTACGCAGGCTTCTACCTGCAGAGAGCTACAACCCCCATAGTTCTTGTACTAGCCGATCCATTTACTAGTACGCAGGCTGCTACCTGCTACAATGCTTCAAAGTTTTCAACTGCTACTGGAAGGGAGCTACCACCCCTTTAGCTCTTGTACTAGCTAAGATACTAGTACGTAGGCGCCAACCTACAATCTTCTCTCCTTCGGGTACCACGTTTCATACATTTTCAGACTGGATACACCTGAAGCACAACACATAATCTGAAAGGCCACGTTTCATCCAATTTTCATACTGGACCCATAAATATCATTGAAGCACATAATCAATCAATCTTTTGAATCACCCAATCACCATATAAATACATATACAAGGATAATATGTGTGTCAGCAATCAGATCTAGTCCATCAGATCATATAAGGATAAGTCATTATGAACCTGATCCATTCATCCATCAATACTGAAGCTAAACATAATCATTCAATCAATCACTTCTCAGAATGTTGTTATCAGAACATAATACCAGTAACCAGACATCACTTCAAAACCCAGAAATCTTCAGTAAACAACAGAAGCAACTAAAACATATTTTAAGAAAAGTACGCAGCTTCTTCAATAGAAACCTGCGGGTATCCGCTCCTGCACCATCTATTGATCCGTGGGTATCCGCACCTGACACGTGTCGCACCTGCGGTCCTGCGGTTATAGAGTTTTTTAGACTTCAAATATGCCACAGACTATCAGATCTATAGATCTGATCATGCACAAAGGAGATCTCGACCCATCAGTAGATCCGCCTTATTCAGATCTAGATCTGCACCATAACCCAATCACCGTTTTCCAGATCTAGCACTTTATCAGATATTCAATTAATCAGAAGATGCCTTGCCAAATGATCTCCTTCCTCTTTTATAGCCTTAGGCCTTTCACAATACCACGGTCCAAAACCATAATAACACAATACCACGGACCCAATACTTGGGATCAACACTTTTGGATGCAATACCACAGACCAAAACCATAGGATCAAAAACTGTTGGACTAATACCAAGAACCAACCATGAAAGTGCGTGAACTTTTCTCTTGCATGAAGGGAACTTTTCCTTGCATGAAAGTGCGTGAAATTTTCTCTATATGAAAGAAAATTTTCTCTACATGAAAGTGCGTGAACTTTTCTCTACATGAAAGAAACTTTTCTCTGCATGAAAGTGCGTGAAATTTTCTCTACATGAAAGAAACTTTTATCTTCATGAAAGTGCGTGAACTTTTCTCTACATGAAAGAAACTTTTATCTTCATGAAAGTGTGTGAAATTTTCTCTACATGAAAGAAACTTTTATCTTCATGAAAGTGCGTGAACTTTGTTGCACTATAATTTATCATCTGAGATTTGTCATACTGAGAATTGTCATCTGATTCCTTTGAGTTGTCCTGCATCCTATGTGTTCTGTCACATCTGATACTTTTTCCGTAGATTCATCTAGATATATATAAGTGAGTTGATCTTCTACGAGTTGGTTGCCATCAAGTACAACACATGCATCATAATGCTTTCCTCTACGAATCTGGCTAAGCCAATAGGACCTGGTCCATGTCTAGATCATTTCTGAACTGCCTACGCGCCTTGTTTTGCTTGCTGACACCTGTAACCTAGAGATTAACAAAAACAACTGTGGAATCTCAAGTCAGCTGCGGAAAGTGGGTGCATTCCGCAGTTGATGAGGAAAATCTAAGTCAAATAGAAAACACAAAAATATAGTTAGAAAACCACTTAAATTCGCTCTCAGAATCAATATGTAATGATCTTTGATAGATTATGAGGCACTGGTGAGGGGAAAAGTCTAGTAAAGTGTGTAGAAGAGATGTAGTTTAAGGGCTCAACAATTAGTTTTAAAGGAAGTTTTCTGCTCATCTCACTATATGATTATAATATGATGGTATCCACCTTTCAAATCAAACTTTGAAAACCAACTAGAACCACTTAAACAATCTAGAAAATCATCAATGTATGGTAAGGGAAAATGGCACTTTCTTGCAATATTATTCAAACCTTTGGAATCTGTACACATGTGCCATCCACCATCCTTCTTTGGACTCAACATTGTAGGCACTGTGTAGGGACTAAGACTTTTTTGAATCAATACTTTATCTAACAACTCTTGAACTCGTTTCTTGACTTCCTCATTCTCCTTAGGTGTCATGTGATAAGAAACACTGTTGGGAACACTTGCTCATGGTATTAGATCACTATGATACTCCTTGTAGGTGGTACTTCACTTTGTCAATCATCCACAATAATGTCATAGTGTTCCTCCAACAATTCTTGAATATCTAAACACTACAAGAAAAAATGACATTAGTGAGGGGCAAAAAATGTCACCATAAGCTCATTGGTGACGGTGAAAAGAGCATTCGTTACCAAAAATTGAAGGTTACCAAAGGTGGCATCGCCAAAAGTATAGGTGTTGTAGTGACATACAAAGTCCGTCACCAATAATGATTTATAATAATGGATAATGACCGTCACCATTTCATATGAGCAATGGTGATGGACCATAGCCTTCATCACCAAAAACTGAATGTCACCAAAGGTGGTGTCGCCAAAAGTATAGGTATTGTAGTGACATTCAAAGTTCATCACCAATAATGGTTTATAATGACGGATAGTGACTGTCACCATTGCATATGAGCAATGGTGATGGACCATAGCCTCGGTCACCAAAAACATAACATCACCAAAGGAGGCATCACCAAAAGTATAGGTGCTATGGTGACCTTCAAGGTCCATCATGAATATTGATTATAATGACGGATAGTGACCATCACCATTTCATATGAACAATAATGATTTATTGTGATGGATCTTTAATGTCTATCACTATTGGTGCATATATATGATGTCGTTCATTGACCATTACCAAAAGCCACATAACTAGAAGTATAGATGTTGTGGTGACATTCAATGTCGATCACGAATAATGACTATAATGACGGACAATGACCGTTACCATTTCATATCAACAACAACGATGTATGGTTACAGAATTTTGCGGGTAATCACTATTGATGCATATATATGGTGGCGTTCGTTGACTATCACCATTTCATATTTTTGGTGGGGGTCAAAAAATGTTACCAAATCTCATTGGTGATGGTCAAAAGAGCCTCCATCATAAAAAAATGATGGTCGCAATTTCATATGGATGTCAGGGCACAATGAAATCGAACCACCAACCTCCTTCTTATAAAGCAGGTGCTCTTCCATTGAGCTAGCACCCTTTAAAGAATTATATTTTTTAAAATTAGACCTTGAAACTTCATAAATTTTAAATTCTATAACTTTCAATAAACTAAAGTCTCAGCAATATTTTACAAAACATGCAAAGGAACATCGAAGATGTAGGTCCCTACCTAATGGTTATTGAAGTTATGAAAATTAGGTGGAGGGAAAAATAGTTATGTATAAGAGAATCAATATGTTCAGGTGAATACTCAATTAGAAATGAAACTGTGAAGGCATTTATAACCTATAAATGACCTATAACTATCAAATGCACCAAATATTGCAAAGGAAATGTCATAAGTGGATATCATATGGAAGAAGAGGAGGCAGGGACTTGGAACCCTTGTACATCTTGTCATGCCTTATCACTTGGCACATCTTAGCTTGTTTGACATGTCTTCATACTATCTAGCACATCTTAGCATGCCCTAGAATTCCCTAACACAACTTGGCAATCATGACTTCACAACTGGCATTGCATTTTTCCATGACTTGGGAACCTTACATTCACTAGAACACCTTGCCACTCCCTAGTTGTCATGCCTCGGTTATCCTCCATAATGTCCCAGGCTGATGAAGAGATCGACGGAGGTAACCACAGACCAAGCTTTTAGTTTTCTAGCTAGCCCTACCAAACTAGAGAGGTATTTCTCTATGAAATCACAACCAAGATATGATTGCAATGTAGATGATTTTAGGCTAGATAGCTAGGGTCAGGTGCGTTTTTGGAAAATTTAGGGACTTGGAACTCTATCCACCAGTTTCTTATCTGGTAGGGACTTTGTCAGGGAGGCAAGGACTTGGATCTCTGTCTAGGATAAAGCACCTAACATGCATGACAAAAGCTCCCTAGAATAGAGTACCTCCTACCTAGAAGAGTGTCCCTTGTTCAAAATATAAAACCCTTCTCTACTGTGCAGTTTTCTTAAAGAAAAATTTGTGCATAAAATAGTACCAATAAAAACACCTAAATTAAGAAAAGTGAACATCTAAGTCAAACTATAAAAGTATAATAAATATGGCTCTATATAAGCTTGTGAAACACAAGACAAGAATTCTTTCATACAACAACAATAAGATGCCTAAAATCGATGTGATTCTTTCATCGTTGCTATACCCTCATAGAAAAATTGGAATCTATAGCATGTACCCCAAGGCTGTATGCATTTTTTGAAGGTGTAGATTGAAAGGATATTATGAGATGAAGTAATATTGAAGGAGAAACACCTTCAAAATAATAGATAAATTCTATTTTGAATTGAACCCATTTGTACACAGACCAAGGCTGCTACTAGGTACACTTCTCTACTGAATGGAAACTACAATGTATTGTGGTGCTACTAAAGGAAAAACACCTTTAGTGCAACACGGATAGAACTATAATACATATTGTCACTGTGGCCTCGGTTGTCAATGATCTCATCAATATAGGTAACAAATTTGATAATTGAAAAACCAAAAGGTGAGATGCATAGATAATTTGAAATGACATATTTGGGCATACTTATTATTGTTTAGGAGTGTTAGTATAGAAAATGCAAGGTAACTTGTTGCGTATTTATTTCACAGGCCAAGGATGCGAAGAAATACATAAAATGTTAAATAGCATGGTACAAGTCGATTACAGGTTATTTTGAAACAGGAATGGAATTCTCCTTGTGTAGGTTATAATCTAGTGGGTATAACTTTAAATAAGAAACTCATAGTTATGGGGTTGAAATTGTCTCACAATTCATGAAAAGGCCCAAATTTTTTCACTAGAAAGAAGTAGAGCGAGTCATCAGGTTTATGGAAGGGAAGACCCTACTCGCATGAAGATAACTTGAAATTAGTCGGGCATATTATTTTTCATCTTCTTGTACATGTGTGCTTTGAAAAGATAACCACATTCAACGACTCAATAACGACTTTGGTAAAGTTTATATATGTGAAGCACTTCTGAGAAAACCCATTGCTTAATGAAAATTGAGTGAGGAGTATGTCGAAGGATTCAATCTTGCACTCAGTCATAAAAAGGAAGTTGGGGTATCCAGCATCTTGCCAACAAACCAACTCCAACCATAATGTGAAATGCAGATTACTTGCGAAACATTTTTCCCACTTTGTAGTATTGTTCCCTCTTGAATTCCAATAGGTATCTAGTTTCTTAGATCCCAAAAACTCATGCGAGGTTAAATCCTAATCCTAATGCACCTTCCTTACATGGATAGATAATACAATTAAATTCTGCCGCTAGTGAATATGATATGAGATATGCAAACATGATTCCTTAGCTAAGGCTGAGAATTAATAACTAGGGAAGTGCTCCTTTTAACTGTGCATGCAAAAACTAAATAAAGCAAAGAGTTTCGGTACTCCAGGTGCTAGAAACGAATCCACTACCTAAGGTAAGTGCTTTTCCCAAAACAACATATTAATGACTCAGAAAATTTGTTGCTTCCTTCAAGAGAGGTGTATGCCAAATAGAACTAAGCTATCATGCACTATCCTCCAAATTCATTCACCTCTAACAGAAATCTTGTGCCCAAAAAAAGAAAAGAGGCCAATATCCAACAAAATTCGCTGACTAGCTAGAGACCCTTGTGCTCAAACAACGAGATAATAAGGGAATGTCAACTAGGGTGGAATATCTCACCACCGAAATTGGCAAGAGATAGAAGGGGTCAAAAACTATCAGACCTAATGCTCAAGAACAAATGAATTAATCGACACTTGGTGATCTAAAATGAATTCAATCCTTCTTTATTTATAGATTTTTCAGAGGGGTTTCACATTCTTAAGTGATTGAGTAAACCTTACTCCAAACCCCAAATTTGGGTTTTTTAAGCCCAGTTTCCCCAAAAATTGCCCAACAATGGGTATTTTGGGGTTTTTTCCCCTTTATGGAGGACTATAGTCTACAGGGATGGATAGGATATTACATCCCATGCATCCCCAATTTGTAGAGGACGTTACATGGCACCTAATAAAAGAAACAATGCTTTAGTTTAGGAGGTAATAACTAAATTCTTATTTCTTTCCACATAGGACATACATCTTGCAAAAATGATCATATGGTACAAATACTACAAAAGGCCTAAATCTTACTAGCATTGTCATAGCCCAAGAATAAAAACCCTTTTAGGTGAAACAAGGTCAGTACCACATACTACAAGCACAAATGAAAAATTTAAGAACAATACACTTATCCAATGAAAGAATGACAAATCATATTAGCGCACTTTAAATTTAATAGCTCTTGAGTTGTAGTGTCAATCAAAATTTCTCAGGTTGGATCATAATTAAGTACTCAATGTTGTTTGGGGTCCAATTTGGGAAAAAGGAGGAGCTCTTGGTGAATTAGGATTTTCAGAAGGGAGCTCTGCTATACTTTTCAACATGAAAGCCATTCATACTAGTGGAGGAGATAGAGAGAAGCCTTTAATAAGGACCTTTCAAAGATCAGTTTGGAGGAAAGTCAATTTTCAAAGCTTAAACATAGTTCTAGATTCAAACAAGAGTAGTCATTTTTCAAAACAATTATTAATTCCAAAGAAATTGGAGCCAGGCTGACATGTTGAACATTTATTCTTCTACTGGACAAGGAAGCATTTATGAAAATTCCTTGGCCCTTTGATCCAGTATTTTATGTAAATCTCTTGATTAGAAATGCAATAAGAGATGCAGTTTATATTAAGGAAAAGGGAAAAGTAGAGTGCTAGTTAATAATCATCTCTAAAAAACTCTCAATAGAATCCTAACATATTTGAAATGGAAAAGGATAACTCCATGGTTATTTTTTTCTTTAGAAACTTTTCTAATTTCCATGATTGAAGCATGTATTCATGCCTTGAAAGAAGCTCAAAAATTCTTTGATATTGGTTGAAGCACTGAAAATGTGCAAAGTTACACTCACATAGAGGTATCGAAAAGAAGTATGCGCAGCTTATTTTCCCAGACTCCAAACAAAGAATGGACTAAAGGTGAAAAAACCAAGTCAAAAGGTATGTGTAGCTTTTGTCATGCAGAGGTAGGTGTTAACTCCACACCCTACAACGAAGGCTTTGCAGCGTAAGTGACACAAAGGTTTGCATGCAGAACTTTGGGTTAAAAGGAGTGGAGCGTGATGCTACATGTCCACTATTACTTGACTTTCTGTATGAGTTACAGGAGATAAAAATAATGAGATACGGGAGATACAAAGTAGATACTATTGTTATTCAAATTTAATAAAAAATATTACTATGTCTTCTTCGACATAAGAGAAAAAACTTCCATAAAATATTTTCTCCATGAACCTGATTTAAAATGAATCTCTTCCATTAACGTGCCCAACCACAAATAGAAACGATGCCGATGGGCCAATTTCAATTTAGAAAATTCACAATTAGTTTCAATTGTAAAGTCTCCTATTTTAAGTTCAGATTTCATTTACAAGCAGTGAAATAGGACTCGTCGATCAATCACGATTAATCATGAGTCAGAATCTGCTCGCTCTCCAAACGATCCGATCTAAATATTTGCGAGTCAAACTCACATTGACCAATTTTAACTCATGGTCAATGTAAGTTTGACTTGAGACTTTCTGATTAAAGAAGAAGCCTACGATTGATTCCAATTTACTCGATTTTTAGCATTGACTCGACAAGCATGAGTTTTTCAAGTTTAAGTATGCCACATTGCTAAAAACTAAATGTCAGTCGTTCTAAAATTTATTTCTCATTTCTCAGGCCCAAAACTCATATGTCGAGATCTTCAGTAATCAATCACTACTCACTATTAGACAGTCTAGACTCAATATCTGGGAACTGCTAAGGTGAGCCTAAGTCCAGACTCCATATCGGGCAGTCGCCAATGTGTGTTCAACCCATACTCCATATCGACCCTCGGGCAGTCGCGTGTCACCTTCAGTGTGTGTTACATTTAGGCTTAGCTACTTCACTATTAAACAATCGAGGTACATTGGCACTTGGCTTAAATAATAGGTATATTACTATATTGAAGTTTCAATGTCGTTTTCAATGGCAAGTTTCAAGTTTCATTGTTTAGCATATTCCTTTGGCTATGACTTTTCAACCCTATAAATGGGGCTTAAATAGATTTAAAAAATGCACTAAGAAATGGTTTCATACCAGCCATCGACCAAGTCATCAAGCATTCCTTCCTTGGTCGATGCCTTGTCGAATTCAAAGGCTTTAACCATGCATTCACAACTTTAGTTATTTTTGTTCTTCCAGAATCTTTTATTGGTGTATTGGTTCAGTTGTCTTATGCTAAACGAACTTGTGAATTCAATATTACAATGCAATATATTTTGATAATATTTCCTTTAGGTAGCATTTCCTCATATATAACTAATTGCATTTTAAGGTCATAATGATACATTAGGTCGAAATGTGCTTGTGTTGCTGGACAGACTCATCTTTGATCCTTAACAAAACTTCATATCCTTTAAAACCAACCCTTTTTTTGTGAAGTTATATATGGCATTTCTGTTTTAATTTTTTATTGTATTTTATAGGATCCAAATTAAATAGAAGGCACAATTCCAAATCTAAATAGAAGCGCAATTTAAGCACAAGTCCAAAACAACAACAATGCTGAGGGAGAAGGACTTTTCTTGGGCTTACTGTGACAAGATTCTTGGAGACCCTAAGCTCCTTTGTAAATTTTGCAAAGCGAAATGTAGTGGAGGAATTTATAGATTCAATTACCACCTTGCGCAAATACTCGGCCATAATATAGGTCTCTACAAAAATGTTGACGAAAATGTCAAACACCAAGCAACCTTGGCCATTTATATGTTGAGTCAGCATAACGCAAAGAAAGAAAAGCAAAAAATAGAAATAGGAACTCCTAGAGTTGATAATTTTCTTCCACTACCCCATTTTCATCTCCCTCTGTTGAATCCTTAATGCAGTTCCCAAGTTTCCCACACATGCCTCCAAGTCCAAGTCAAACTCAAGGGCAAATGGATCCTCCTGCATTCAACATTGGAGGTGGAAACATAAACACCTTTTTTTCTCCCCAGACAAAACCCGATTCCCAACCTACCTTGGATAACACTCATTCGAAAAAAATATCCATAGTCAAGCAAGGATGGCCATTGTTAACGTTTGGTACTATTCTGACATACCTTTCCACTATGCCATAAGTCCTTATTGGCAAGCTATGATTGATGCAGTTGCTGTTGCAGGTCCAGGGTTCAAAGTTCCTTTATTAGAGAGAATTAGGACAAATTTGCTATTAGAAATTGTTGAAGATGCCATGCTTGTGCTATCTGAGTTTCATTCATCATGGGTAGAAACAGGGTGCACAATCATGAGTGATGGATGGACAGATCAAAGGAATATAACTTTAATAAATCTCCTTATATCTTGTCCATTAGGTACAATGTTTCTCAAATTAGTGGATGCCTCAGACAAGGTTAATATTGCACAAATTATTTGTGAAATGATGGAGGAAGTCGTTCAAGAAATGGGAGAAGAACATGTACAAATTGTCACCAACAATGCAACTAATTATATGGTTGCTGGTAGACTTTTTGAGATTAGAAACCCCACTATTTTTTGGACCTATTGTGCTGCCCATTGTATAGATTTAATTCTTCAGGACATTGGTAAGCTTCATTGGATACATGAGGTTGTGGAGAAGGAAAAATCCATAACCAAATACCTATACAACCACATAATTCTCCTAAACACCATGAGAAAATACACTAAAGGTAAAGAAATTGTTCGACCTGCAGTGACTAGATTTGCAACAAATTTCATATATTTGCAATTTGTGGTTGAGTAAAAGATAAATCTGAAGAGGATGTCCTTGAGACCTAAGTGGATGGCATCTAAACATTCCAAGACCCTTGAAGGCATTGAAGTTGTTGCATTTGTGTTTAATAATGGTTTCGGGAAAGATGCCGAAGAGATTATTGTTGTGATAGAGTCCCTTGATAGAGTTCTCAGGTACTTCAAGTATTTTAACATTTTCATGTTTTAAATTTCATTTCAAGCTTCTTTTTATTTTCAATGTTTCATATTAATTTAAATTTGAAAGCTTGAATTTTCAAGATGGTTGATGGTGACAAACCCGCTATGGGTTACATTTATGAGGCAATGGATCTCGCAAAGGAGGCCATCAAAAGAAGATATGGGGATGAGGAGGAAACGTATATGCCTCTATGGGACATTATTGATGCACATTGGGATAGGAAATTGCATTCTCCTTTACATGCTGCTAGGTACTTCTTAAACCCATAGTACTTTTATGATAGGAGCAAATTTAATGAGGATGGGGAGGTTCACAGAGGACTTATGGCATGCATGGAAAGGTGCTACCCTGATCCAGAATTTCAAAGTTGTGCCTTTTCCCAACTATAGATTATAGAGCACCACCTAAATTATTTTCCTATAGCATTGTTATACTAGAAAGGTCTAAGGTGTTTCCAGGTACCCTTTGAGGCTTGAAGGCTTTATCAGTTCATTAAATTTGTTTAAACTTTATTTTGTATGTTAAATGTTTTATTAAATTTTGTTGTCTTTTTAATTTTTCACTATTTAGTATTTAGTACATCTACTCACGAACCCTTGCCACTTGCTAGGTCTTTGGTGGCAAAACTTTTATAGTGATATGCCAGTTTTGAAGAGATTTGCCATTCGAATCTTAGACCAAGCATGCAATGCTTCAGTTTGTGAGTGCAACTGGAGCATGTTTGAGAAAACACATTCTAAGAAGCACAACCGATTGACACAAAAGCGCTTAAATGACCTTGTATTTCCATTACAATCTACAACTTCGAAACAAGAAAATACTAGGTAAGAGCTTGAATTTGAAGGTTTCATAATCTGATTTGGAATTTAAAGTTTAAACTTTAAAGTTCAAAGTAAAACTTAAATTCACATTTAAATGTCTCATGATAATGATAGGTTTGGATCATTCATGAATAGACCTTGAAGAGATAGATTTGCAAACTACAAATGCAGCAGATTGGGTCCAACTTGAGGATGCTCCTCTTTTAAGCCTACATGACTTGAAAAACTTTAAGAGTCAAGAAAGTGGAGGAGTGGGAGGAATCGCTTCTAGTTCTCACTCTTAACAGTCTTAGACTCTTAGTTACTGATTTTTTCTAATTAGTATGCATTTGTTTGTAAAATTTTAGAAGCAGTTACTTCTAGTTCTATGTAGTCACTAGTTAGGAGTCATGACTCAGTAGTTTGGATCATGTTTGGACTCATAACATATATGAGATGCTTATTCATTCATGATTTTTTGGAAATATAATGATATCATGAATTGTTTGGACATGGATTTACTGAATATCAATGAAAAATGTTTTTTTTTTTTAATTCAATATATGTGTATATGTTTATTTATTGAATTCACTGATTTTTTCCTGATTTTTTTTTCCGATTTTTCCCCAATCTAATTAAAACTCTTAGCTCTTTTGCCTCGCCGATTTATTGTCTATTCTGAGTCTAGTAACATTGGTTACTAGTTTCATTCTTCACTTATGAGTGCTAAGGTGTGCTAGAGAGTGCCAATGTGATGCAGGGTAACCCCTGCTATCCCAGAATCTTTCCTCTCTCGTGCATATACAAATTCATGATCAACAATGCCCCAGATAAGACTCTAATTTAAATACCATCAGCACCCCTATGTTGACTGGACTGAATGCCAATACACATTCGATTTTGACAATCCTCAACAAACCAGATATTAAAACTGGAAATTACTTACCTTCTCCATTATCGAACCCGACTTTGCTCTATATCAGTGTTGTGCTCGACCTCTGCTTTGAATATCTACATTCAGAGAAAATCTAACTCTTCTACCTGCGCGCTTCCATAATCAATCGATTCATTGTCTCCAGCTTCACATAAATGTCGCCCTTGAGTTCTGACTCCTCAAATCGAATCATTCATCCCGCGTTCTGGTCTTGATTCAACTCGCTTCAATGTTGACTTATGCAAATGCCTCTGCGCCCAGTCTTTCTCTATGACAACTCATATAACTCTGATTTTATCCAGAAGCCGAATACCAATAAAATGGAATTCCTCCACTCGATTTGCAACAACACTTCTCTTCGTCCTCAGTTCATGATTTACTCACACCTACGTTCGTTCTTTTGCAAACGAATTGGGCTTTTGACACTGCAATTTCAATACATTCGTTCATCCAGCCGATGTGATGCTAATCGGAGAATGCTATTCGGAAAGACTTTTATTATCACAATTGTCGACAACTCCCACAATGCTATGATATATATCGGTTAACAACTGCTTCGGTGCGATCTCAATCAGAAATCGTAGTTTCCCAGGATGAATGTCATTCAACTATCGCCCAGTTCCACAGCACCGATGTGAAATCTCCGGACCCGATTTAATTCAAAACCTATCTATAGTATTTCACATCCGGATATTATAGTTATAAGGTGTGATCTAGAAATCTCTTTCCATCCGATGCGATAACACTATCGGAAGTTCTCAACTCGCAATAATTTTTATGCTACAACTGTAGACAAATTGCCACAGTGCGATGCGATATTCCGGGCCCGATGCACTTCAAAACTGAGATGTATTTAATTCAACTCCGCTCCGAGAGGTCTGTAAAGTCTTTTAGACTGTTTCACTGTGTTAAAAACTTTCCCAATTCACTACTTTCGACAATGCCCAATTTGCAATAAACATCGAATTCTTATCATTTTAATAAAAACACAGATTGAAATCGATTCAGCAATTACCAAGAAACAAACGCACCAACTTATGCTCATCACACATCAATGTACATTAAATCAAATCTACTCAAAAGTTCTGTGACGTCGTTTTACACCAATTTTCTGTGTTAAAGGTTGTTTAAGCTCGCAATCCAATTATGCCAGGTTTGCCTTAATCATGGGAAATTTTACAATTTAAAACAAATACACAGATTGCCACCAATTCAAGCAATACACAAGAAAAATAAACGCATCAGTCTTCACGAACCCATCACACATTGAGGCACAAAACATTAAATTTATTCATAAACCACAGTAAAACAGAGTCTCGCCCTTTGCCACAATCATATAAGGAATGATCTCTGATTTTCACAAAACACAGTCCTCCCTACAGTTATGAGCTTTCGCTCCACACCAAACCTCAGTAATCTACCTCCTCTCTATTCTATTCTGCCTGATCTATTTTTTGCCTTTGAAGCTCATTAATCTATACAAATTGAATTGAACCAATTTAGGTTGAAATCCCTTTAATCACTCAACAAAGTCCTCAAATATCTCAACAAAATCCTAAAATCACTCTTGAATCCCTAAGGATCCTATCTCACCCAAAATTAATGAAACTAATATCTAAATTAATATTTAGAAAAATCTCTCATCCCTTTACATCCTCAACTGACCAAATTCTCTCATATTAAAATATAATTTAATCACTCAAAAGCCTATTAATATTTAAATAAATTTAATATTTTCTCAAAAACATGAGACCCTTTAGTTTTAATAAATACAAAGTATTTTTCCGAGTCTATGCTCCTGCATCAGACTCCCAAGGTAGAAAATGATCATGATCTCCAGATCATGCATTTTAAATCTTTGTCCGCCTGGATCCCACATTTTTTTTTGCAAGTTATCATCAATTTCTGCTGTCGTATGCTGCTTTTCTCTAGGTCTCCATATCTTGTGCTATCTTGCTCCACTCACTGCACTTTCACAACCTGTCTCTGTCTTCATTTTGCTGCTGCTTCTTCTTTTCTTTCTTGCTGATGTCCTCCTCTGAGACACTTTCAACATGATTCTTCTGATTAATTCAATTTCCTTGTCCAATAAATCTTCAGACTGGTGATTTTTTGCTGCCTGTTGAGCTAAGATGGCTTGCTCAGTTCTTAATCCTATGCTTGTTTCCGTTCTTACCATCACCCAATCATCCATGCCCTCTTGTCTTCTACAATGAAAAAATTCTTCTCTATTTTATCCTATCAGCAACTTATTGGACTGGTACATTGTGTACTCCTTTCTGCTATCTTCATCTCTCTGCACCTGCAATTCCCAATTCTGAAATTGAGATTCTTCCTGTACTGAATTTTGACTATTCAGCATCATTTCCAGGAACCTAACGTCCGCATCCCATGGATTAGATGTTTCCACAGAATTCTCGTCTTTCTTCTTCATTTGACTGCTCAACTGAGTCAAATGTACTTCAACACCTACAATAATACCCGCATTCACAAAACACTTGTTAAAACAAAAATCATAAGGCATCAGTGCCTTTTTCTCCTTTGCCAGCATTTCAGTATGCTGTTTAGAATTCTCCCTCTCAATGAACACATCAGTATGCTGTTTTTCTCTTCCCAAAGAATTCTTTGAAGAACTCTCAAGACTATCAACTAGTCTTCCGCTCACACCATCTGTTTCCATGATGTTTTTCTGCTCTCGTTCACTGTACTGAACTCTACCTCCTGCTGCAATTTCTCCTTCACACTCTAAATCTACCAATAAGAATTCCAACAATGCAATTTCCTTGTGGCATTGCTGAAGTATATCATCATCATGTACCATCCCTGCATTCATACACAAATCTTCAGTTTGAAAATCACAAAGTTCAACAGTCTCAACTGTTGGTTTATGTACTAGATCTTCAAGTTGATCCTCTTCTTTATTCACAAGAACTTCCTCTTGTGCTGTAACAGCTTCAAGTACAAATGCATCGCTGCTTTCTTCTTCCGAGTATTTATCTCCTGAAAGAGCTTTTTCCATGCTTGTGATAGCTTCACAAGATTGCGCATCCTCATCAGTAAAACCTGTAATCATATCACCATTGTCAGCTATAAAAACACAAGATTTTACATCATCCAGTTGATCTAGATCTGCCCAATAACTCAGGAAATCATCAATGATCTCCTCCTTTGTTTCACCAATGGAAAACTCCACTTTCAACTCAGCTGCTCTGAGTTGCGTACTCCCCAACTGTACATCCATCATCTGCTCGAGCTTCTTCAGCTCCTCTGTTAACTGCATGTTTATTTGTTGATCTCTTTTCTGATGTAGCCTCTGCCACTTCACTCTCTTCCTCATATTCCAACCATGTTTGCGGTCTTTCGTATTTTCCCGTAACAATTACATCAACAACTCAAGATGAACCACTATCTCATCTTTCTCTTTCTCATACCCTTCATCAGTTAACTGCTGTCTTATGCCATTTTCCTTGGCATCTTCTTCCTCCCTCTTTCTACTGTGGCCTCTTTCTGAACCTCTGCTCTCTCCTTTATGACTTTCAATAGTCATCTTCTTTGCCATGAGTTTCTCACCCTCGAGTTGCACCAAGCCTCTACAACACAAAGCTCCCCTGCTGCCACTTACCTCACTAATCCCTTCCTTCGGATCTGGTCTTTTGGTAATCACTGGTCCTCTGCTGGAACCTTTCGATCATTTCTCCACTACTCCTTCAGGCTTCACTCATCTGCAACTTCCAAGAACACAGTTGTCCTTTTCATTCAACCTATGTTGAATCTTTTGGTTCTGCCACATTCACCTAGAATCCATTATTGGACTCCTTCATCACTGCACTCTAGTTGTGATCTACTTCTTCCCGCTGAGATTTCTTCACTATGCCTGTAAATCAAATTATCTAAGCATAACCTTTAAACTAGAGATAAATAATACCTGTCAGCTCACCTTTCAAGATCCTGTTGATCTTGTTTCACTTCCTCAACTGCACTGCATCTCTGTGCTGCAATATTCATCAGTTCCAAAATCTAACATTCATTCATCAAATGAAATTAAATCAACTTAAAAAACTTGAATCTTCAAACAGAGCTATTCTAGCTCTGATACCAAAAATGACGCAGGGTAACCCCTGCTAACCCAGAATATTTCCTCTCTCGTGCACATACAAATTCATGATCACCAATTCCCCAGATAAGACTATGATTTAAATACCATCAGCGCCCCTATGTTGACTGGAATGAATGCCAATACACATTCGATTTTGACAATCCTTAACAAACCAGATATTAAAACTGGCAATTACTTACCTTCTTCATTATCGAACCCGACTTTTCTCTATATCAGTGTTGTGCTCGACCTCTGCTTTGAATACTACATTCAGATAAAATCTAACTCTTCTACCTGCGCGCTTCCATAATCAATTGATTCATTGTCTCCAGCTTCACATAAATGTCACCCTTGAGTTCTGACTCCTCAGATCGAATAATTCATCTCGCGTTCTGGTCTTGATTCAACCCGCTTCAATGTTGATTTATGCAAATGCCTATGCGCCCAGTCTTTCTTTATGACAACCCATATAACTCTGATTTTATCCAGAAGCCGAATACCAATAAAAAGGAATTCCTCCACTCGATTTGCAACAACACTTCTCTTCATCCTTAGTTCATGATTTACTCACACCTACTTCATTCTTCTGCCAACGAATTGACTTTTGACACTGCAATTTCAATACATTCGTTCATCCAGCTGATGTGATGCCAATCGGCGATCGCTATTCGGAAAGACTTTTATTATCACAATTGTCGACAACTCCCACAATGCTATGATATATATCGGTTAACAACTGCTCCGGTGCGATCTCAATCGGAAATCGCAGTTTCCCAGGATGAATGTCATTCAACTATCGCCTAGTTCCACAGTGCCGATGCGAAATCTCCGGACCCGATTTAATTCCAAACCTATCTATAGTATTTCGCATCCGGATATTATAGTTATAAGGTGTGATCTAGAAATCTCTTTCCGTCCGATGCGATAACACTATCAGAAGTTCTCAACTCGCAATAATTTTTATGCTACAACTGTAGACAAATTGCCATAGTGCAATGCGATATTTCGGGCCCGATGCACTTCAAAACTGAGATGTATTTAATTCAACTCCGCTCTGAGAGGTCTGTAAAGTCTTTTAGACTGTTTCATTCTGTTAAAAACTTTCCCAATTCACTACTTTCAACAATGCCCAATTTGAAATAAACATCGAATTCTTATCATTTTAATAAAAACACAGATTGAAATCGATTCAGCAATTACCAAGAAACAAACACACCAACTTATGCTCATCACACATCAATGTACATTAAATCAAATATACTCAAAAGTTCTGTGACGTCATTTTACACCAATTTTCTGTGTTAAAGGTTGTTTAAGCTCGCAATCCAATTATTCCAGGTTTGCCTTAATGATGGGAAATTTTACAATTTAAAAAAAATACCCAGATTGCCACCAATTCAAGCAATACACAAGAAAAATAAACGCATCAGTCTTCATGAACCCATCACACATTGAGGCGCAAAACATTAAATTTTTTCATAAACCACAGTAAAACCGAGTCTCACCCTTTGCCACAATCATATAAGGAATGACCTCTGATTTTCACAAAACACAGTCCTCCCTACAATTCTGAGCTTTCGCTCCACACCAAACCTCACTAATCTACCTCCTCTCTATTCTATTCTACCTGATTTATTTTTTGCCTTTGAAGCTCATTAATCTATACAAATTGAATTGAACCAAGCTAGGTTCAAATCCATTTAATCACTCAACAAAGTCCTCAAATATCTCAAAAAAATCCTAAAATCACTCTTGAATCCCTAAGGATCCTCTATCACCCAAAATCAATGAAACTGATCTCTAAATTAATATTTAGAAAAATCTCTCATCCCTTTACATCGTCAACTGACCAAATTCTCTCATATTAAAATATAATTTAATCACTCAAAAGCCTATTAATATTTACATAAATTTAATATTTTCTCAAAAACATGAGACCCTTTAGTTTTAATAAATACAAAGTATCTTTCCGAGTCTATGCTCCTGCATCCCAATGCATGATGAGGGGTGTTAGGGAGTACTAGGAAAACACAAGGGAACACTAGGTCAAAATGCATGGAAGTGAATGAATAGGAGGGTGTGTTGGGGAGTGTCAACCATTGCTAGTTGTCATGCCAAGGAGGGAGTGACAAGGTATGCTAAGAATGGGTAAGGCATTCTAGGGAGTATCGGGGAATGTCAAGAAGTGCTAGGTTGTGCTAGGTAGTTCTTGGGTGTGCTAACATGTGCCAAATAGTGCCAAGGCGTTCCAAGTGCTAAGACATGCTAGGATGTGCAGGGTGCTAGAGTATGCCAATATTCGTCAAGGAGTTTCAAGGCAACAAAAGGAATAACCAAGCTAAAATGAAAGGAAATTAACACATAATAGGGTTAATAAGTCAGGACTTTATCTTTTTCAAAAGGGGCATGCTAGGCACACTAATAATATGTTCCAATACATGCCAAGTGCCAATGTGTGCCAAGTGCTAATTTTTGTCAATGCAATATTATGCCAAGGAGTTCCATGGCATGCTAGGGACTATAGGGAATGCCAACACATTATAGGGGAGTGCTATGCTATGCTATGACATGCCAACATGTGCTTTGGCATCCTACTCATGGCGATATGTTCTAGGTACAAAGATGTTCGAGGTACAAAGATGTTCCAAGACATGTGAGGTGCCAAGGAATGTTAGTGTATTGTTCCAAAGCATGTTAAGGTGTGCCATGAGTGTTGAGGGGTGCGAGGTATCTCTCATTAATAGAATTGACAGAGCTTGATTACGTATTAAATAATATAGTTCTTACACACACTAGTGGAACTTTATTTAAAGGAAATTTGCTAAATAATAAACCTAATAGAGATGAATCACGTGTTGACTCATAGGAAGACTATATTCTTATGACTTGTGGGAAATGATACACACTAGTTACTTCTTAACAAATTGACTGGCTATTATAACCACTCTGACCTTGGACACATAATGAAAAAGAATCCACAACAATGGTCTTAAATCATTATATTTTAACAAAAAATATAGTAACAGGTATATAGCGTCATAAAAAACTCATTGGAATGATCAATGATGATGAACATTTCTTGACTGTCACCAAAAGTAACCAAAAAGAGCATTGGTGAGGGTCAATAAAATATCGTCACTTGAAGTGTCACCAAAGAGAGAATTATTGATGGGCCTTTAACGACCCTCACCAAAAGTGTCACCAAAGAGAGAATTAGTGATGGGAAATTAACGACCCTCACCAAAACTGTCATTGAAAATGGCTTTGGTGAGAAACCTTAAAGGACCATCACTATATACACTTACAACAACGATTTTTTAAATACTGTCACCATATGCGACATTGGTGATGGACTTTAAAGGTCCATCACAGGCATGAAGCGTCATCAAAAGCTCATTGGAATGATAAATGATGACGGACATTTATTGACCGTCACCAAAAGTAACCAAAACCATCATTGGTGACAGTCAATAAAAGATCGTCACTAGAAGTGTCACCAAAGAGAGAATTAGTGATGGGCCTTTAATGACCCTCACTGAAAGTGTCACCAAAGAGAGAATTAGTGATGGGCCTTCAATGAACCTCACCAAAAGTGTCATTGAAAATGGATTTGGTGACAAACCATAAAGGACCATCACTATATACACTTACAACAACGCTTTTTTAAAGATCGTCACCATATGCGACATTGGTGACAGACCTAAAAGGTCTGTCACAAGCATGACCCTCACCAATGACCTTTTTTCTTGTAGTGAAAACTAGATCAAAAATATTAGGCGAAGAAAGAACTACTCTATGTTTGCAAATAATATAAAAATTTACATCCTCTCCCTTCAGCTGCTATAAAAACTCTTTCCTCCTAATCAATAAAGATTTAGGATCACTAGATTCAAAAGTCCCTTCTTATTGCAATGGAGGAAAATTCTAATTGATTCAATCATTTTGAAACTTATAGGTGTTTTTATTTCCAACATGTACAACACCTCTGTAAAACTTCCTTGACCTACCCAACAAAATATGACATACATCCACCGACATCACATTGTACAAGATCTTATCCTTGTAACTACCAATATGAAGTACTATCTCACACTGCTCATCGATATGGACTTATGCAGGAATGAAACATGATATAGATATAAACATAAACACAGAGATGTAGCATAAATAAATCTTCATTTCATTAATATCAAGGAACTAAAATATGCTTACATACATAATGGAAATAAACTATCTTGAGCGATAATAGCTTATCTCTGAGAAGAGATGTGGTAGCTACATGCCTCTAAACTATGTGAAAATGAGGTCAAGGGAATTTTTATTATTTAACAACAAAGGGAAACCCTAAAATTTCAAAAACATAGCCCTCGGAGATGAAACATCAAGCGTTTGTGGGACCCGTTAGGGTTAGCTGAGCAGCTATCTTCCCAGGGTCGTAACTTGGTCATATGATTTCTGTTTGGCATGTACAATACCTCAATATAAAGGTCTCCCCGAGTGCTAAAATATTTGTGGTAAAACCCTACCTATGGATATGGGACTTCTGTAGACCTAAAAAAATATTGTTTAGGGGGTCAAAACAACTCTAAAAGTTCAGGACTCGAAAAACTGCTAAAAATAGTAAATTGTGCTATAACCAAGGAAACATATGAAACCGAATGGAGGTCCAATTGAAATAGGTGGGTGTCCACCAATATCCTCTTGGATCCATCCTGCCCCCTTAGGAATCAATGGTCCCCATTGCATGCAGAGCCTCCATTAAATGAGGAAATTTTTGTTGAACCTAGTCCCTAGTTAGCCACTTAACATGGTAAAGGAGTTGGACAACTTTGAAAACTCAATACAGTTGGATCCTCTATTGGAGAGTGTTATTGATCTATGTGTGTCCATGATCCTATAATTTTTGTCATGCTCGATACAACTTGGGTTAAGATTTGTTGGCGTCAACTACTCAGCAATGTCGGATGTGTCCAACAATGGGGGACAGTATGGCTGCAACCGGTCCACATTGAATACTGAGTGTAGGCAAAGGAACGGTGGAATAATGAGCTCAAAAGAATTGTCCCCTACAACCTAGTGATGGTTTAAGGTCCATATTGGAGCGAGTGAAGCTTGTGGTGGGCCCCAACTAGGTGCTACTTCTGCAAATGTAACTCAACTTTGTCGCCCACCTAGAACTTGTGTGGCACCTGATGTTCATCATGATGTTGTTTGTACTTAGAATTTTCCCTATCTAATATATCATGGACCTGTTGGCATATTTGTTGAATGCAATCATTGAAGTTGTTAGTTTTTTCAGCTTCGGATTTGACATGAGCCGGACCTTCTTGAGTAGCTGCAAGTGGTATGGCAACATAATGAGACATAATGGCTGGAATCCCAGTCCCACCTGAAAGGGCATGTGGCTAGTTGAGTTTTGGAGAGATCTGTGGTAGTTGTGTTGGACATAAGGGAGGATTTCATATTGTGTGCATGGATTCTTCGAGTTGTACATGTGCAATATGTGCACGATCATCCTATTGACGACCTTTGTCTGGCCATTGATTTGGGGGTGGAAGTCCATGGACTTAGTGAGCTTCATATCCAACAACAATTAGAGCCTTGACCATAATGTACTTAGGAACCTGTTGTCCCAATATGACATAATCAACTGCTGGATCCCAAAGTGTACCCATACTTGTTCAAATAAGAGTTTAGCAGTGGTTATGGCTGTGATTCTATTCTTGCAGATCAGGAGAATGGCCATCTTAGAGAACCTTTTTACAACCACAAAAACATAGTTGTTTCCATGCTTGGTAGAAGGAAGGATCGACCTGTAATCCATGGAGATGGATTCCTAGATCCAGTTATGATCCAGGTGGATGTTGGTGGCCACCCACCTATCCCACTTGGACCCTCACAACTATCTCTTTCAATTTTTCAGTTCCCGTAATTGTAGTACAATTAACTATTTTTAGCAGTTTTTCAGGTCCTGAACTTCTGGAGCCATTTGGAGGCCTTAAATGGCGTTTTTTTGGAAATATGGGACCCTGAGAAGTTTATGTACCAACTTACTCAAAATGGGACCCACAATTTGGCGTTTCATCTTCTAGGGTTATGTTTTGGGATGTTAAGGGCTTTCCATTGTTTCTCAACAATAAATAGGCCGTCGAGCCTCATTGTAACATAGTTCAGAGTCATGTAGCCACCACATCTCTTCTTAGAGATAAAGCTACCATCGCCCTAGCTGGTTTATTTTCATCTCTGTTTGTACGCATATTTCAATGTTTTACATTAATGAAATGAAGTATTATTTCCACCGCATATCTGTGTTTATGGTTATATCTATAATTTGTTGTGTTCCTATTTAAATCTGGATCAGTGGTATCAGAGCGATCTGCTTTTTCTCTATTTTTATTTGCATGTCCCCAACGAGGTCGGGATATAAGGAGTTAGGGCTTGTACTGGTCGAACCTTTACAAGACTATCCCCGCAAATCCCGATGACCTCCCATGGTAGATGAGAAGAAAGAAGAGGGGGCAGGAGATCCTATCAAAATCTTGCTCGAAGAAGCCCTCAAGTGGCAAAGGAATGCGATGATGGACAGCTTTGCCTAAATCCTTTAGTGGCTATCCAGAGGCAACACATCGACTTCCAACAGCTACTCTAGAAACGTCACACCGTTTAAGGTATAAGTTAATTTTGAAATACCCATATTCGATGGTCAGATAGATGCAGATGACGTAGATAAATGGTTAAATCTGCTAGAAGGGTATTTTTCTATTCATTAATTTTGGAGTTGGGAAAAGATTGTTTTTGCGCTTCTCAAAGCATCCCCCCACGTCAAGGACTGGTGGGAAACGTATTGTGAGTAGAAGGATGAAAGTACGGGCTCACTATTTTCAGCCACACCCACTTGGAATTCATTCCAGGATGCCATTAAGGAGAAGTATTACCTTGTCAAGAGCTATGAGGAGAAATACATAAAGTGGACCACGCTGCACTAGGGAAGGGACCAAGATGTGCCGGAGTTCACAAACGTTTTTCATACCCATCTCACACAGTTGGGTATCAAAGATTCTTAGCTACTTCTGGTACTCAAATACTGTGGCTGCCTACATAATTACATCGAGGAAGAGATGGAGTTCCTGAACATATCCTCGCTCAGCACGATGTACTGATACGCTGTCAAAATTGAGCAAATTTTCAAACAGAAGAAGTGAGACTTTGGATCTGCGAATTCGAAGACTAAAGGACAAATCCAAGGTGGGGTGACCCAAGACAACCCATCGAAGCTGCAAGAAAAGAACAATTCCACGAAGTCAAAGAAGGACATAGGAAATTGGTGTGAGTTCCACAAGAGCCCCACTCACAACACAAGTGAGTGTCGGACCAAGCAGTCGTTGGTGGATGAGTTGAAGGCTTCAGAATCAAATGCATGTTCCGAACCTGAGTTAGAACCCAACAAGGGGAATGGCAAAGGGAAGAAGATCATTGATGCAGAGCCCAGTGCCATTGTTTCCACCACCAAGATCCAGAAGAATGAGCCAGAAGATCCAGAGGAGGGGGAGCAACTTTTCCACTCACAAATGTGGGTGAAGGGTTCGCCACTGCAATTCATTGTTGATAGTGGTAGCCAAAAGAACCTCATTTCAGCAAATGTCATGAAGCGGTTGTGCCTACCGACTACACCACACCCGCAGTCGTACAGTATTGGGTGGATTCACCAAAGACAAGATCTCCGAGTTCGCCAGTAGTGTTGCCTTCCCTACAGCATCAAACCCTTCATAGACGAGGTATTGTGTGGTCTTGTACCTTTGGATGTTTGTGATGTACTATTTGGCCAGCCATACTTGTGGAGGCAACATACTGTGTATGAGTCAAGGCCTCCCGCTGTTATTACTACTTTGGGTAATTCATTATACAGGATATTGGAGGTAGCTCCACCTACGCCAACTCTTTGATCTTTGCTAAGAAATTCAGCAAGCTCATCTCACAAACTAGGAAATTTACTTTCTGTCTAGTTCGCCCCCAAAGTAAGGGGAAGATCGTTGCCACATCCATGACCCCCGCGAAGGGTTCCTCCACACAGAAACAACAGTAAAGGGATGCGATCATGACAGAACATAGGAATAACTTCTCCTCACCCACCGGGGTACCACACAAGTTTCAGGTGGGCAACAAAGTTTGGTTACATATGCATAAGGAACGCCTTACAAGAGCCCATCAAAAGCTCAGACCTCTTTGGCATGGTCCTTACAACATTACCAAGGTAGTGGGAAAAATGCATTGGAGCACAACATTCCTCCATTCCTTCACCTGCACCAAGTGTTCAATGTGTACTGCCCTTGACCATGCTTCCCACCATTACTAGACACATCCGAGATTGTAGAACAGCTCACCCAGGACCAAGTTCAGCAGATGGAGGAACGCAACACAATGGGGACCGTTGCTTCCTAAGGGGGGATGAATGATCCAGGTGGATGTTGATGGCCACCCACCTATCCCACTTGGACCCTCACAACTGTCTCTTTCAGTTTTTCAGTTTCCGTAATTGTAGCACAATTTACTATTTTTAGCAGTTTTTCTGGTCTTGAACTTCCGGAGCCATTTTGAGGCCCTAAACGACATTTTTTGGGAAATATGGGAGCAACATGGGTCCATGGACTGATGTTTCTATTTTGAAAGTTGTAGTTCTCGGATAGATCTTTCTAACGAGCTATTGTATGCATCAAACAAAGATCGAGTGCCAAAGTTATGACCCCAGGAAGTTGATGTACCAACTTACCCAAAACGGGGCCCCCAATTTGGAGTTTCATATTCTAGGGTTAGGTTTTGGGATGTTAAGGGTTTTCCATTGTTTCTCAACAATAAATAGGCATTTGAGCCTCATTGTAACACAGTTTAGAGGCATGTAGCCACCACATCTCTTCTTAGAGATAAAGCTACCATCGCCCTAGCTGGTTTATTTTCATCTCTATTTGTAAGCATATTTCAGTGTTTTACATTAATGAAATGAAGTATTATTTCCACTGCATATCTGTGTTTATGGTTATAACTGTAATTTGTTGCGTTCTTGTTTAAATTCGGATCAAGTTAGGAGTAGGAAGAGGAGTATATAGGGATTTCTTCTTGATTGCAAGTTTGGAAATGGCACAATAGTGTGCAATATCTGATGTACTTCCCAACATCCTGTAAAAGGTTTGACCAATAAAATTATTTCTGTAGCATTGCCACTATCATTTCTACCCCAAAATGTCCAATGACCCCACTTTAGTGCACCTCCCAAATCATCTTGGCACACTCTCTCCAAGGAAAAAAATGTGTCCTAGGTGGGATAACAGTGCGTCCTAGAGGTGAAAATCTAGAACTTTTTTACCTTCCAGAAGCATTTGATATGTGGTGTCGAATTCTGGATCACTCTTGTAAAGATGCGGCCATCTTGAAGTCTTTTGTTTAAAAGAGTTGAGCACAATGGTCAGCGCCATAACCGAAGGTCAGATGAGATAGTCTACAACATTATTGGTGCTTTTGTTCTTGTACTTAATGTTGAAATGGAACTACTGTAGATATGTGGACCACTTCTAATGGTGATCATTTTGCAACTTTCCTTGTGTTTGTATGAATTGAAGGGGGCGCTGGTCTATGCGGATGATTGTTTCCTTCCCCATAATGTAATGCTTCAATTGTTGGTATGCCTAAACAATGGAATAAATCTCTTTGTCATAGGTGGGATACTTTCAGACTGTGTATTAAAGTATCTCATTGTGATATTCCAATGGATACCACTACTGGGTAAGAACTGCACCAAAAACATAGTCAAAGGCATCTGTCTCAATTTCAAATGTTTTCTATAGGTTTAATAATGTGAGCATTGGTGTAGAGAAAAGGCAATGATTCAATTTGCCAAATTAATTTTGTTGGGATTCATACCAAAAGAAAATTGCCTTCTCTTCTCCCTTGGTTACTTGACTCAAAGGCTAAGTGATATGAGAGAATCCCAACATGAACATGCGATAGAAATTGGAAATACCTAGAAAGTTGTAGAGCTCTATTAGAGTGGTTGGGATTGGCCAATCCCAAATAACAAGTATCTTGGTTGGGTCCACATGCACACCCCGCTCATCAATGATGTACCCCAGATATTGAACCCGGCTCATACCAAAAGTGCATTTCTCCAAATTGACACACAAATTGTGTTGTCATAGGGTTTGGATGACCTATCGAATATGGTGTATGTGCTCTTCCCAACTTTGGTTGAAGATTAGGATGTCATCTAGATACACTACCACAAATGAGTTGGTGAAGGGAAGTAAGATATCATCCATCAGCCACATGAAGGTTGCATGGGAATTTGTTAACCCAAAAGACATGACCAACCATTAAAAAAGGCCCTCCTTATATTTGAAGGCAGTCTTCCACACATCGAAGGGTTTGATTACTAGCTGGTGATAATCGAAATTCAAGTCAATCTTGTAGAAATATTTGGCCCACTTGACCTGGTCCATAAGGTCATCAATTCATGGGATTGGATACCTATTCTAGATAGTGATGTTATTCAACTCCCGCTAGTCAATACAGAGCCTCCAGGTTCTGTCCTTATTTTGTACCAACACGATCGGGCTCCCACAAGGTGATGAACATGGTTTGATGTGCCCTCTCCGCAACAACTCCTAAATCTGCCTCTTGATTCCATCATTATCCATAACATATAGTCCTCCTATATTCGTTTGGAGGTCATGGATGTGGCCACAATATTCCTCTTGCACTATAAGGGCGAATCATAAGGAAGACAAAATTTCCAGTCTAGGAAATGATATTATTGCATTGTTTAACAGGGATCAAAGATAAGGTGTTATGTGGTTCTACTTCGGGTATCTTGTACAATTTCTCACTCAAAGTAATAATAATAGAACGAGGTATAGATTCATATACAACATGATGCTTACATAGGTATGGCCGACCTAATAAAATGTCACAAACATCTCGAGGGGCAGCATCACATAATACCTCGTTTGCAAAGGGCTTGGTGCTATAAGGGGGGTAGGACTATTGGCTGACACATAGATCTTGCCCTTGGTGGAGCCACCCGATAGTGTATGTATGTGGCTATGGCATCATTGGCAACTTCAATATCTTAATGACCTCCGCTGAGATTGGGTTCTTTTGGATCTCGTTGTCAATGATAAACTGCACTAGTGAATCCTTTACCCACATCTACAAGTGGAAGGGATGTTCCCCCTCCTTTGGATCCTGAGTTTTCACCTTTTTGAGCTTAGTGGTGGCTACCATTGTAGTGGGTACAGCGTCAATGTTATGCTTTCCTTGTTAGTTCCCATGTTTGGTTCCAACTCATAATCAGAGTATGCATCCATCCCTGAGTCTTTTCGCTCTCCACCAGTGTTTGCTTCGTACGACATTAGTTCATGTTATGAGAAGGAGTTTTATGCAACTCACACCACTTATCAGTGTCCTTCTTCGACTTCCCATTATTCTTTGCTTGTGGCTTCAAGGATTTTTCCTCGAGGATCATAGATTGACTCTGTCCTTCGCTATATGGGTTGGTGGTGCCTTTTCTCTACTTTGGGTTCACATATCCAATGTCTCGCTTCTTTTGTGTGAATTTTTTCTCAATATTGGAAGCATATCTGTATGCTACACCAAGCGAGGAGATGTATAGGAAATCCATTTCTTCCTGAATGTATTTGTGCAAACAACTATAGTACTTGAGCACCAAATTTTTCTCAGAATCTTTTATACCCAACTTTGTGCGTAAGGTATGGAAAAGATTTGTCAGCTTATGCACATCTTGATCTCTTTGTTGCCACAACATAGTCCATTGTATGCACTTGTAATCATATCTCCCCACAAGGTAATACTATTCCTTGATGGAATCTTGGAAATAATTCCAGGTGGGTACAATTCAAAATAGTAAGGGTTCACTCTCATCCCTCTATTCATAGTAGGTTTCCCACCAATCCTTGACATGGGGAGGGACTTTGAGGAGTCAAAAAGTAATATTTTCCCTATTATAAAAATAATGAACCAAAAAATTTCCTTCCAAGATATTTAACCATCTATCTATGATTTTTGCATCTATTTGGCCTTCAAATATGGGAATGTCAAAGTTGACGTGTACCTTGAAAGGAGTGGCACCTCCAGAGTGGTTTTTGGATGAATATGCATTGCATGTGAGCATATGCTAAAGAATATAGGTAAAGTTGTCCATTGTTGCTTTGCTTTGTCTCTCGAGGGCTTCTTCAAGCAATATTTTGAAAGTATCTCCTGCTCCCTCGTCTTTATTTTCTTCTGCCAGGTGTGGTTGTTAGGGTTTGCAAGGATGGTATTGCAAAGGTTCAACTAGTTTGAGTCCTAACTTCTTATACCCTAACCTCATTCGGGACATGCAAGGAAAAAAAATAAAGAGAAGACCAACCTAATACCATTGATTTAGACTTATGCAGGAACACAAAAAAATACAGATATAAACATAAACATAGAGATGTAGTGGAAATAAACCTTCATTTCATTAATATCAAATAATTGAAATATGCTTAGATATAGAATGGAAATAAAACTAGCTCAGGTGCTAGTAGCTTATTTATGAGAATAGATGTGGAAGATACATGCCTCTGAACTATGCTACAATGAGGCTCAAGGGTGTTTTTATTATTGAACAACAAAGGGAAACCCTAAACCACAAAAAACATAACCCTAGGAGATGGAATGCCAAGTGTTTATGGGCCCCATTGGGGTTAGTTGGGAAGCCAAATTCCTTGGGTTGTAAATTGGTCATATGGTCTTCATTTGGCGTGTATGCTACCTCATTAAAAAGGTATATCTAAGTATTTTAATATTTGTAGCAAACCCCTTTAGGGGGTAAAAATAACGTTGGAAGTTCAAGACCCAAAAGACTGTTAAAAATAGTAAATTGTGCTATAATCAAGGAAAGTGATGAAATTGACTATAGGTCGATGTGGAATAGGCGGGTGGCCACCAATATCCACCTGGATCACTCATTCACCAAAATTTGATGTCCTTTCTGCAGCCAAGACACCTTATAGGGTTTTGGATCCTTTTGCTTCTTCAACTTCAATTTTTCTACAACCTCCTTAGACAAGGTTGTCATTATTTCCACTGTCAATCACTGTGTTACAACACTTCCATTGAAATTTACAAATATTTCGAAATAAGGCTCTCCTTTGGACTGGCTCAACAACTTCTTTCTCTTGCTTAATCAATGATTTCTTCATCATTAAGGCCTCTCCCATCTCTAGCACATCCTCAACTTCTGCACCTCTACTTTCACTTCCTCTATTGGAGAAATGACAACATTCCTTTCACATGTTTCTCTATTCTTTGGAAAATAATAAGCAATGTGTCCAAGCTTGGAACACCTATAGCAAAAAAATTCTCTTCCTTTACCTCTATCTCATCCTCTAGAAAAGGATCTTCAGCCTCTGGATTCTCCCTCTTGTTTTCATTATGTACTTGAGCTACTAGCTCCCTCTCTTGGTGTGGTAGATCTCCCTCTAATTGTTTGATTCCCTCTTCCTCTAGCAATACTCTTACCTCTTCCATCTTGCTTCCTTGCAAGTTTAATCCAACTAATATGCCTCCTCTATTGTCTTAGGTGATAATACACTAATCTCATCATGTGTGTCCTATCTAAGACCATTTATATATCTTGTTGTCTTCTTTGTAGACTCCTTCTGTATAGAATTCTTCTGTGTACTCTTTGAATGCCACAGCTCTACCTAAGATCTGCATATTCCTAAACAAGGTAAGTAGGTTTCTCTTCTACCTTTACATCGATCTTCTGACCACTTCCTTTATGTGTCTTCTCTCCTCGACCCCTCTCTCACTCCTCCTGCAGTACAATGATATATATATTTATGTATGTGTGTGTGTGTTTCTTTCACTTGTGTCAAACAAATATATATAGGATCGAGAGCACAATGTAATACATAAACAATGAGAGATTGTAGAAGGACTAGTTCTTGAAAAACACTCTCACACACCACACTCACATGATTTATTTATTGAATAAAAAAGAAATATAAATACTCATCAAGGTTCTATCCAGATCCACAAATGTAGGATCAAAAGACCATTTTAGGGAAAAATAATAAAAATCACAAACACTGCAACAAATTGTCTAATTTAAATAATTAAATGGCTAAACAAATCCTATCCTAACAAACCACTCAATGAGGAACCAACTTCCCTAGTACATTCTTTTGACCTCTAGGTAAATGAGAATTATGAATTCCCCTACATCATACTCCCAAGGAAAAAAGATTTCA
Organism: Pinus tabuliformis; assembly: GCA_031772625.1. NCBI lineage: Eukaryota > Viridiplantae > Streptophyta > Pinopsida > Pinales > Pinaceae > Pinus > Pinus tabuliformis. The sequence goes on from CM062819.1 coordinate 1,093,034,068, forward strand.
TGGACTCCTATCCATGAGTTCTTCAACATATTTTCCAATTTTCTATATGAGTGTGGTAGTCATCTAGGTTCCATCTAAAACAGAAGGTTTTTCAACTTAACCAAATATTGAAAATACTCTTTGTCTGTGGTTTTCTTAACCGATATCTTATCCAAAATCCTTTCAATTTTCAAAGGTTCAACTACAAACAATTCCTTTTCCCACTATACTGGTTGTTTCTCTAATAATTTCTTGCTTGTTGGTTTGTCTTAGTCTCATACTAGTATAAATATGATACAATAAATATTGGTGAAATTCTAATTCCAGGTGGAAATTCAATTTCATAAGCATTAGCAGAGAAATTCTTCAAGATCCTGGAAGGTCCTATCTTCTTAAATTTTAATTTTTTGTACTCACCATTTAGAAATATTTCCTTTCTCAAATGTGAAAGTACCAAATCTCCTACTTCAAAAATTCTCTCCTTTCCACTGAGATCTACTTTGTTCTTATATTTAAGACTCCTATCATGAAGTTTTTGCTTTACCTAGTCATATATTTCTCTAATGGTTATAGCAAAATATTCTCTTGTTTCACTTATCTGCACTATTCTTCCTAAATTCCTAAGCTCATGCACTCCTCTTGGGTTCATTCCATACACAATTTGGAAATGGCTTTTTCCAGTGCTTCTATTGGGAGTGCCATTGTATGCATATTTGACTTGGGCTAAAAAATGATCCCACTATTTAGGATGATTTCCAATTAAACCGCGTAGAATATTTTCAAAACTTTTATTCACTACTTCAGTCTATCCATCAGTTTATGCGTGATATTTTGAGATGAAATTCAATTTTGTGTGAAATTTCTTCGACAATGTTATCCAAAAATGTCCCAAGAATCTAGTATATCAGTTTGAAACAATACTCTTGGGAATTACATGTAGTCTTACCACCTCTTTAAAGAAAAAATAAGCAACATGGTTAGCATCACTAATATTAGCACAAGGGATAAAATGAGCTATTTTTGAAAATATATCTACAACCACAAATATAGAATCACTACCTTTATTGGCTTTTGGCAGCCCCAAAACAAAATCCATACTAATGAGTCCCAAGGCCTCTTTGGAATCTTCAATGAGCTCTACAATCAATTGTTTTGACTTCTTCCCTTGGTATATTGACAGGTTATGCATTTCTTTACAAACGTTTTGCATATTACTTCTCAAGTTTGGTGAATAATAATGTCTTTTTAGCAAATCATAAGTCTTGTCTTGCCCAATATGTCCTCCAAGGCCTCCACTTTGTTTTTCATTGATTAAATTCTCCCTCATGGAATAGTTGGGAATACACAACTATTTGTTCTTAAAGAGTGGTCCATCTTCGATCATGTAGTCAAGCCATGGGCTTTGATTTTGAGAATATGGGTTCTTACAGGCTTCAAATGATTCTTTGAAAGATACATCTCATACAATTCATTTATAAAATAAAATCCCAAAATATAAATTTGACTTTCCTACAAGAATAACTTCCTTATGCTAAAATCCTCTCCAATTTTATTAAATTGTCGATTGATGTGCTTTAAAACAAATGTAAAACTATACAAGTACTCGACCCACTTAATGTTCTTTAAAACTATACAAGTACTCGACCCACTTAATGTTCTTTTTGCTCAGTTTAGGTTGCTGTATAATATATTGGTGGCCGTGACTATTAGTGTATAAAATAAATTCCCTAGACAGTAAATAATTCCTCCATTTCTTAAGAGCTTGAACCATTGCGTAGAATTCCTTATCATAGGTTGTATACTTACTTTTGGCCTCATTTAATTTCTCACTGTAATAAGTAATGGGCATGTCCTCCTAGTTGAGTACTACTCCAATCACATCATTATTGACAACAGTCTTCACTTGGAAAGGCTTATTAACATATGGAAGTGAAAGGACTTGTTGTTCTGTAATCTTATTCTTTAGCATATGGAACCCCTTCTCATCTTCAGAAATCCACCAAAATGGTTGTTGATTTTTCTTAATTGTCTCCACAATTGGGGTGCTCATTTTGCTGAAGTTCCTCATGAATTTCCTATAAAAAATTTCCAAACCATGAAAAATTCTGACTTAAAAAATAATTCTAGGAGAGGGCCACTTTACAATAGCCTTTTCCTTTCTTGAATCCATCCTCAACCCTTCTCTATAAATGAAAAATCCTAAATATAAAAGATATGGATTTAAAAAGGAACATTTCTTCAAATTTATAAGTAACTTTTCCTATTGTAATTTCTCCAACGCTTACCTTAAATATTGTAGATGTTCCTCCTTTCACCGACTATAAATTAAGATGTCATTGAGGTTAAAATTACAAACTTTCCTATGAATTCTTTTAGTACCTCATTCATTAGCCTCATGAATGTACTAGGTGCATTGGACAATATTAATGGAATAACCATCCATGCTTACAATTCCTCATTAGTTTTAAAGGCAATTTTTCACTCATCTCCCTCGCTTATTCTAATTTGATGGTAGCCACCTTTCAAATATTTTCTTGAAAACCAACTAGAACCACTTAAACAATCCAACAAATAATCAATGAGTGGCAAGGGAAAAAGATACCTGATTATGATCTTATTCAAAGCTCAGGTGTTTGTAGACATATGCCATCCACCATCCTTCTTTGGACTCAATATTGTAAGCGTTGCACATGGACCAAGACTTTCTCAAATCAATCCTTTATCTAACTGTTCCTGCAAGTTTTTTATTGACTTCCTACTTCTCCTTAGGTGCCATGTGTTGAGAATATTTGTTAGGAAAACTTTCTCCTGGTATCAGATCAATATGATGGTTGATACTCCTTATAGGTGGTAGTTCACTTGGTAAACCATCCACAACAATGTCATGGTGTTCCTCCAACAATTATTGAAGTGACATCGTCTCATCAACAAAGATTTAGGATCACTCGATTCAAAAGTGACTTCTTCTTATAATGGAAGAAAAGTATAAACTTATAGGTGTTTTTCATGCCATCATGTACAGAACCTCTGTCAAACTGCCACAACCTATGGAGAAAAATATGACATACATCCATTGGCATCACATCGCATAGGATCTTATCCTCGTAAGTGTCAATCTGAAGTTCTATCTCACACTTCTTATGCAGCAAAATTTGATGTCCTTTCTGCAACCAATACACATTAGAGGGTGTTGGATGCTTTTTCTTATTCAACCTCAATTTTTCTACAACCTCTATCTAAGACACCAAGTTGTCAGTACTACCATTGTCAATCACCGTGTTACAACACGTTCCTTCAACTTTACAAACAATTCTGAATAGGGCTCTCCTTTAGACTAGCTCAACATATTATTTCTCTTGCTTAATCAATGTGTTCTTCATCGTCAAGGCCTCTCTTGTCTATGGTAGATTCTCAGATTCCTCCACCTCTGATTTATCTTCCTCTACTATATCAATGACAATATTCCTTTGGCATGTGTCTTTTTTCTCTAGACAATCATACGCCATGTGTACAAGCTTGCCACGCCTATAGCAATGAACCTATCTTCCTCTACCTCTTCCTCATTCTATGGAAAAGGATCTTTGACCTTTGGATTCTCCCTCTTTTTTTCGTTGTGGACTTGAGCTACTAGATCCCTCTCTTGGTGCAATAGATCTCCCTTTTCTTGTTTGTTTCCCTCTTCCTATAGCAATATTCTTATCTCTACCAACTTGCTTCCTTGCAAGTTTCTCTTTAGTCTTCAAATTCCACTGATATGCCTCCCTACTATCTTAAGAGAATGTAACCTAATATAATCTTCTATATCCATTCTAAGACCATTTATATATACTTTTTTCTTCTCTATAGACTCCTCTACATATCCTGACATGATATTCACTTTGTAGACTTCTTCTGTGTAATCTCTAACTATCATATGTCTCTGCCCAAGATTCTGCATACTCCTAAACAAGGTAAGCTAGTAATATTTCGGAAAAAAAAAATATCTCTAAGTTTCATCACCATTCTGTCCCAACCCTTATGTTATTGTGTTTTCTCGTCGAAGGTATACGAAAAGGAAACACTTTAGACTGTGGATGAAAAACAATCCTAACAATATAAATGGATACTAAACATTGTAGATATGCACCTGATAGAAAAAAAAACCTGCCAAAGCCCTGATCTATGCCACAATTATAGTTAAAAAACAAAATGGAATAGTAAAACAAACACAAATAACTCCAATAATTCAATGGAAACTAGATATATAAGGAATATATTTTATTAAACAACACTTGTGAAGGGAACAAATAATGTTACCAGTCCCCCTCTATGGGATGGGTTCTTGGCTATCCTCAAATGTATTCATATTTCTTAGAGTCTCTCTCCTCTATAATGTATAAAACCCAGCAAATAAAATGTTTGAGCTCAATGGGAACTCAAATAAAAAAAAAGATGGTGTGCAACAATGATAATAATAAGATCTGAATCAAAGAGACGAAGCCGGAGTTGTGAAAGATGAACCCTACAGCCGCCGCCGCCGCAGCACCCTCGGCCTCCGTTTGGCCTCGGCTCACGGCCGTTGAAGGGGCAGATCCATTCCAGATAAGAAGGTCGGAGACGAATCAGGCATTGAGCAGAGTTACGGAGCCGAAACCCAACTGCGAAGATGCAGCCGCTGTCGCCTCCCTGTCCTCGGCAGCCGCTTGGCCTCTGCGTGGACCTGATGCTGAAAGGAGGGCTCGACTCAGGATCTATTGGAGGCGTGAACCAGAGTTGAAGCTCCATGCGGAGGTTGAGCCGAAGGAAAAGGCGAATGTCCATGCGTTGAGCTCAGGAGCGCATAGCCATGGCAGCTCTGGCCCCTCCATTGATCAGGGGCCTCTCCACAGTTTGGTTGCCCTTCCCTTTGCAGCAGATCCGAGTTGGAGCAAAAGATACCTCAGGCAGAAGATCTCTTCTCTCCTGCTGCCTCCTTTGCGTCAAGAGATGGGAGACTTAAAAGATTTTGGCCCCGTGCTGCTCCAGAAATCTTTTGAAAATTCCTCTGCCCCCTTTCAGGTTCAAATAGCACAGATCTTTGGCAAGACCATTCTGCAATGGGTAAACCCCACAGATCTGGTGCAGAACCTCAAAGCAAATCTGGAGCACAGACTTGGGATCCCCTCAGCCCTACAGAGACTTATTTTCCAAGGTAAACAGCTCGAAGATCCTCTTCCTCTCTCTTTTTACAGCATAAAAAGCAACAGTTCTTTAGTGTTTTCCTTTCGCTTGAGAGGTGGAGCTGCAGGGCAATCCTCTTCTACTCCTCCATACTCCTACAAAGCTGCAGTCTGCTCTGAGATACCCGCAACCACGAAACCTCGCAAACCCAAGCCTTTTTTGGTTCACAAACTGGAGGAGGTGCCCTCTGTTGAGATCTCCTACTCTGACCTTGCAGACGACACCCAAAAATTTGCTGAAAGGGCCATCATCTGCAGATTCAATGCGCTCTGGCCATGCTCAAAGGATCTTTATGACTGGATCAATGACAACTGGATTGACCGTTGCAAGGTTTATTTCTGTGCAAAGGGATATTTTATAGTGCTGTTCGATGACCCCGAGCACTACGAAAACGCCTTAGAAGAAGGCCCTTGGTTCATGGGTTCAGCAAGCCTCTTCTTAACTCCATGGTTCCCAGACTTTGACCCAGCTTCTGCAGTCATCACTAAAGCCCCTGTATGGATCAGACTTCCAAATCTCCCAATACACCTGTGGTGCACAGAAGTATACAGGCAAATAGGCAACACCTTGGGTTGCTTTTTAATGGGAGATTACAAGAGGGAACAACAAGGTCTCTATACATATGCTAGAGTATGTGTGGAGCTAGATTTAAGCAAGGGATTGCCAGAGCAAATCAATGTCAAGATCAATGACTCCGTTTGGACCCAGTTTCTATATTACGAAAACACTGCCTTCCGATGCCGCCATTGCCACCTAACAGGGCACCTGCAGAACTCCTGCCCATCGCTGACAGCAAGAACGAAAAAGGGCATATTCGCAAAATCCAAACCCAAGCGTTGGGCTCCCTGTCCACTGCCGCCAGCTGGGAGCTCTAGCTCCCCAAGTATGGAGGATGACGAAGGCGATTCAGAACCGGACCAAGCGCCTCAGCCGATGGTTCCACCCACGGATACTATGGAGCACACCCATGTCACAGCAATCTCCCAGAAACGCACCCATGAGACTTCCTCCTCTGAATCGGAAAAGGAGTTCTCGAAGATAGAGAATTCCATTCTTCAAGTTGTTCTAGCTCATTCTCCCCATGATGGCTGGACAAAAGTCAACAAAAAGAAAGGGAAAAAACACTGTGTTGTAGTTTCTGACCCTCTGGGGTAAAAGTCTGTTAGTCAGTCTTTGCTCTCAAATTATTTGATGTAGCTCTGAAATTGAATCTTTCCTCCGGGACCGAGGTTGATGGATCCATCATTTCCGGTCTGCCGGTCTATTGCTTCTCCTGATTGTACTATATTTTACTTAATAGATTTAGTCTTTATCGAGAAAAAAAAATGATAATAATTAGAGCTACAATGAGTGCAACAATGAAAATAATCAAAAGTGAATAATGAATGGAAAACGCTTCTATTTATAGCAAAATATTAAGTTATCCTCGAATAATGAGCAATAATAAAATATTATTAACCCCATTCTAGGAATAACCATTTGGAATATCTTATTATATTTGGTTAGAGGGAAAAGGTATTTAAACTTTTATTTAGAAGCAATATATAAATAAATGATTTATTTATAATCTCAATAAATATAGTTAAGGAATAATAAAAATATAATGATTTATTTAATTAATCCTTAGGGATTTAGTCAAACTTGGAAAGGAATAATAATTAATTAGTGATTAATTAATTATTCCTAGAGAAAAAATAAGATAATTAATGATTTATCTATTTATTTCTCATGACTGGGTCAAATGTGACAAGGAATATTATTAAACAATTGTTTAATTAATTATTACTAGAGGATAATTAAATAAATAGTGATTTACTTAATTATTCTTCATGGGTTTAATTATAAATTGCTTAACAAATGTGGTTTATTAAGTAATTTCTCATAGTGAAAGCAATTTTACTCTTGTAAAATTGTCCCTACATGGTGTACTTCGACCCATCTAGTAAATTATGGCTAGATAATCAATTTTTTGTGATAACAAATTCCCCCCCAACGTATGAGTGTTAGGATCAAAATGTATGACCGAAGTACATTGTACGGACACAATCACTAGACAACGAAGTGGAGTCAAAGAGGGAGAGAGAGAGAGAGAGAGAGAGAGAGAGAGACCAGTGGTGTTGAAGCGAAACAGGATAGGGACAAATGGGGTGAGGCCAATGCAAGTCTCATTTTATGTTGTCGTAAAGTATCTCAGTGAGTCGGGGGAGGCATGCCTATACCCACAAAGATAACTTAGGAAAAAAATAATGGTGTGCCTAGAAACATGAAACTGAGCAATAAAAGACATGTTGAATGGTACATGATATGCTAACATAACTAAGCTAGAAAATAATACAATGTGTCCCATATACATACTGTGCTTAGATAAAACATGAGCTAGGACTGAATACAATAACATCTAAGTGCATGAGATATAATGGCCCTTCTGTCAAAAAATGGGTGGGATGGAGGGTAGAAGAACCGAAGAAGACCTGCTAAACAGGGAAGGGCTCTACAAAACTAAATGGATCATCTAAAGGAGACATGCATGTTGTGAATGATGTAAGAGGCATTAACCAAACCCATCAAATTTGTGGAAATGTATCTAAGGTTTTAGCATAATATGAAGTCATCCAGGCATGTGGAGGCTACCTAAAGGGCCACCCCCTTATGAGGTTTGAAACATCTCACAAACACCAAGGAACCACAGGTAAAATCTTCTGCATCACTAGAACATCAAGTGTATGAATCACAAGCATGAAACAACCAAGTGAAATGGGAATGACAAGTCACTTTTCTTGATCTGAGGCATCGAACAAGGGTGGAAGCTGGAACCAAGATACACCTCCCTCTAGGCCGTTCTTATGGAATAGATGTGCTGATGTCGATAGAACAGGGCTTGCCATACGTGAGGCAATGAGGATCCTCAACTAAGGCACGAGGGAGAATAGTAATGTGACTGATGGACTGACACCAAGGAAAATGGGGAAGATGGGACTGAGGGACAAACAAATGACTTCCCTTGTCAGAGCATAAAGTGCATGGTTGACCTTGCGGTGACTGACTCGACTCCGTAGGGGATGGGGGATAGTATGATTGAAGTCCAATTTGGGCAATGCGGGATGAATGGTATGCAAAGATGGATGGAATATTGTGATATGATATAATGAGATGCAAGACATCCTCCATGGATTCAAAGCTGACTCATTGCAGATGCTCTGATCAAGGGTGACTCGATGACGCTACCACACATAATAGCCCCGGTAGGGACCATGAAAACATGATCAAGTGGTGGTTTCTCATGACAAAAATATACATGTGAGATGACAAGGGCAAAGGGAAGGTGGTCCCCATAGTAAAAGCGTCGCATATGAAGAAATTCGATTTTGAGAGGCGACGAAGTGGCTCTTCTTGGAAAAATGGCTTCCTGGTGAAGTGTCAAATCATCACAAACTGAGAAAGACCCATTATAGTACTCGATGAGATAATTCCAACCGTGTTGATGGTTCATCAAACTGAGCTACGGTTTGGTGGAAATGGGTGATAGAAAAACTATGGGTTTTCTATAAAAGGATGTTTTCCCTCCAATTTCAATTCATTTGCTAAGTGAGCTGCGGTGAATTTGGAGAGGAGAAAGAGGCCCTAAATCTTGTGGATATTGTAGTAGACGAACTGACCATCAAAATTAGGATCTGCTACTTTCAGGTAGGTGGCCTTACTCATATCTTCAATTTGAGTGTTTTTTTTCTTGATTTTTGGCACCCTACGACTCCTTGGGAGAACCCTGCTCTTCTTCTCAACTAGATCACACTTTTTGGGCCTAGAACTAAAATCTAGCTCACAAGAAATAGGTGAAAACCTACGAGCTCACAATTTTTGGGTAGAAAAATGAAATTTGGAGCTGAGATGAGGGGCGGTCTGTTGGCCTGCTGGGTGTTGTAGGTTGATAAACCAAGGCCAGTGTTTTCTTATCTGAACTGACAAGACATGTGGTGTTTTACAGGCATGGAAGAGTTGAAAATCAACTAGTGGGAGTGATATTTGGATACGCTTTGATCCGAGATTCAAAGGGATCATAGGGTTTGAGGGTCGTTAGCTCGCTACGAGGTTCTTAAGTTGGTAGAGAATCCATTGATGAGGGTAGGTGAGCCCTTGTTATCAAGGATCGTGAGCTACTAGGATCTTGACCTGGAGGTCTTTGTGGTGCAGGGGCACAAGATCGAGCTTACGTTATAGGATATTTATTTCTTCACCAGACTGCCTCCCCTAGGGGTGGCAGGGGATATCCATCCGGTGTTGCGTTGTGGGAGGAACATTATTGAGTTTATGGAGTGACATTGTCCATGGGTGGTGCGTGTGAATGGCATGACCATCCTGATTAGTGATTTAGACCAACTAGAGACACGGCCTGTCACCGCAACAGTCCTATGGGTCTTGGGCAGCTAGGCATTCCACCACATCACTTGTGGGTAGATGATGCTTGTTGAGAGTGTTTTGGCAAGGACCTACTATTGGTGGGCCCAAATGATGCTGTTGTCGATGAAACGACAACTAAGTCTATGCAGGAGACAAGTGAACCATGACTGTGCATTTGGTATTGTGTTGTGTGCTTTCTTCTTTGAGAAGATACCCACCATCTGTCCTCATGTACATATTCGGGATGGGGTCCACAAGAGCCTAGGATGCGCCACTGGGGGAAGCTTTTGCATAGAGGGGAAGGAGGGGGGGTCGCGCAGGTGTTTTGACCTGAATTTTTCACACACTGGTATCAGATGACCCTTTACATATGTGATTATCCTTATAGAGGGATGAAATATTATGGTGATCCTGACCTACCACTTCCACTCGGCTGAGCATGGGGACTAGACGGTAAGTGTTAAGTTTCTAGTTTTGTGGTGCATTTTGTATTTTTATCATATATATATGGTACTGAGTGTAAAATGTGTGGTATGCAGACATAACACCAGTAAAACCGACAAGATATGTAGGCTAAGACGTAGCGCGAGGGGCTGCAGAGCAGGGAACATCATTGTCATGTCAGGGTTTGGATGATAGCACTCTACTGGCTGATCTACATCGTAGGTGTGATGTGCTCCTGACCAGAATTTTTTAGCACATGTGGCATGAGTTATAATATTGATACACGGATGATTGTACATGCCTTTCCTCAGAGTGGTGAGGGTTCATGCAGCGCATGGTGATGGCTGGTCAAGCAGTACATGATCTGCAGGCAGGTGGAGCAAAGCCTTTGGCATGGGATCCATTAGACAATGACTAGGGATGGGGACAGGTGGGTCCCCTTTGTTTTTTATTTTTGTAACATGCTATGGGCATGTTGGATGTATTTATAGTTATGGGCTCCAAACATTTATATTCTTTATGTGGTACATAATATGATTATGCATTTTTATATGACGATGATGGTTCACCATGTGTTGTGTTTATGGTTATCTGTTGTGGTATACATGTGCTCGATTCCAATCTAGAATGTTATTTGCAATGGTATCTACATGGTTATTTTGGGCTCTAGGAACATGACTGTAATTAATGGTTCAAATTCACATACCAACAACTTAACTCATAGATATTTTCTAAATAGGACTTGGTTATACACATGATACAAACCACTCAATTACATGACAAGTAGCAAGGAATCTAAATGGACATAAATATGGAGGATGTGATGATTAAGGGCATCGACCAACAAACTTATCACTACATCATATTTGGCCTGGTTATTGGTGGCATATCCAATGTACACGCTGTTCGAATGGACTAACATATGAAAGGGGGTGAAAGTGGCCCAGGTTGTGGAGGCTATATTATTGGAGAAAAGACTCACACCGTCAACATAACCGATATAAGGTGTGGATGATGGATCCATCTGAAAGGTGAAAAAGACAATAGATGAGATGATACAACCTTCGTAGCGTCATGACAGAAATAAAGACACACAAATCAATGGGATATGCTATGAGTGAAATTTCGAGGAAGAGTGCATTGGGAGAATTAGGAAGGGTAATTAGGGTGTTGATGGTGCTGGACCCACCAACATGTCAGGGGATCTCCCCAATAAGAAGCCCCAACTAGACCTCAGATATTTTGGTGTAGGAGTCCCAACAGTGGGTCGTATGGTATCACCTCGACCACGGTTTCACATAGAGGCAAGTAAGATGTCCCTGTTGGTAATAAGGGTGTGACATATGAAACAAGTCAAGGAAGGTGTATGAGAGGTTATAACACACAAAGGGTGAGGTGAATGTGCCCCTTGGAAACCTGTGAAATCACGTAGTTAAGAAGGGAACACACGAGAAAAGATGCATCACAACATGGAAGGCAACTAAGTTAGCAATCCAAAGTGATGGTTAAACCAACAACACATTTCAATAAGATTCATACATACATATACGAAAAATAGCTACACATGCATGCGTAAGAAAACATATGGATATATAATTTAGAGTAAACAAGATAGTTGAAATACAATATGACAAATGCATGAAACGTGATGGCTCTATTATATTAAGAAGTGTAATTTTTAGTCATATAATACAACCATGACAAACAACTAGTTCTGACAGCAGAACATTACAGTCATTGCTGCCTAATCCTCCAAAGAGATATATTATCTCTGCACACTGGAGAACCCAAGGCTCATTACAATACTGTCCAAGCTCTTGCTAAGATACTCCTTTCAGAAACTTGGGTGACTAAAAGTCTCTACAATGAGTTTTAGGGACTATATATAGCAAAGAGTGGTTGGCCCTTGACATTCCCCTTTGTGACAGTTCATCTACCCTCATGACTCTTCATCTACTCTATCACTATTACATCCAACTATGGACACTTGAACTTACCATTGACAAAACATTACATACAATCTGTACATTTACCCATGTGAGACAAGATAGGCTTCAACAAGCCATGCAAGACATCACTATGACTCAGAAAACTGTGGGAAGACCAAATCTTTGATATCTTCATGGTGGTCGATAGTAGCGAACAGATGCCAAGCGCGGTAGTTCCCAATGGTGTTCGTTTACTCTAAGGTGACATCTTTCTAGAAACGAGCTCTTGCATCCATAACAGCAGGGTACACTACTCGAGCACCTTTCTCAAACTCTTCTGATAACATGTGCATCATTGCCTTGAGTGCGGCCGGACCAGCGACCCACTGATGCATGGTGTTTGAACTGATCATCAAGTCTGGGTTGGTGACTATGTGCATCAACTTGTCAAAGTACGAGTCAAGCTCCAGTCAATCCTGTGCCTTTTTCTTTCCCTAGGTAAGTGTCCCAATATTTGGGATCGCATGTGCACACACAACAACATCCATACTCCTGAATGCCCATGCATGAGAAGCATGTAGACTAGTGATGAGATGTGGGAGATTTTAATAGTTCTAGATCTGACTCTGGATGTGTGCCTTTAGCTCCACCGCTCTGGGCTTCATCATCTTGGGAAAGTGTAATGGGGCTCCCTTGTACCTCATTGTCCATGTTTTCATGTAATCAACAACAGCATCCACATTCGATAAGATCGGCTCTCTCCTAGCACATCATTGTTGCCAGCCATTGAGATGGACAACTACCTTGTGCATGGTACCAAACTCGGAAGACAATGCCTGCATGACTGTGTCAAGGGACAATACTTCATCTAGTATTTCCTTCTTCAACTCTGCTTGGGTGGATGTTGTAAACAATTCTCCTCCCTGCTTGGCCGTTTGTAACTCCTTATCCATTCACTCATTCTCAACTATCAAGAAGTGAACACTTGAGCTAGTGGCTTCGTCATACGCTCTAGTAGCATCGCCCAATGTTGCTGGATGATTGTGCACATCAGACATGATCACTAATTCCTCAAAATGTGCAAGAGATGTGTGATCATCCAGAGTCGATACTCTGCGATATTTCACAACTCTATGTTGGGACTCATCGAACGAGATGTTGTGCATCTCTCCCTCTAGATTGTATCCAAGGATTTCAGTGTCTCCTTGATCGCTTGGGACTTGCTCCGCTTCTGGATCCATTGAAGTTGGTGGGTCGACCTCTTGGTGGTGAGGCATGAGGTCAATGTCTTTCTCTAACTCCTACTACTAGATAGTTCTATCCATCTGCTCAAGTGCTTGTTAAATCTCTTGAGAAAAGTCCTTCTCCTGTGACTGCTCACCCTGTCTGCTCAGTGCCAGCTGTTCGGATGAGTCGACTACCTGTATGGGTATAGTTTCATCTGTCTATACATGTTGTGCCCCCTGCTATACATGTTCCTACTACGCTTTCTTCTGTTGTCTGCACAACTCCTCTTCCTTTTGGAGTTGCTCCTTCAACTCATGAAACTCCTTTTGTTTCCTCCATTCTCCATTTTTCTCTCTGCCTTTAGACATTCTTCCTATCTTGTTTTTGCCTCTTCCCCTCTATTTCCAAAGATTCTTTCTTCACAAGTGGGTTTTCTCTGAACTCGTGGTTTTGTTCTGCCTCCATGCTATCGAAAATCTTCATCTTGCCTTTATAGTGCGTTGGTATGTTTACGTCTGCTGCTGCTGATGCTCTCCTGGATGTTGCTTCATGCTGCTTGGTTAACCATTCCACAATGATGACAACCAGTTCATTGGGCCTGGAGAAGTTATAACAATATCTCAAAGGGTCCTCCTCTGCCCAATGACATGCCCCGTGGATCCACTGAAACTGTACTCTCGTGCAGTGATCTTTTACAAAACAATGTAGGTCATAGGGATTGTAGCTTTGGGTGTCAAATGGATATTTCTGGATCTCCTCTGCTTCAACATCGGTGTGCTTGAAATTTCTTATCTCATATAATCCAATCTACAATGGAAGAGCGAGCCAAGGTACCTTCTTCTTCTGGTGTAGCCTAGCTGAAAGTCCTGCCGAGATGTGGTATGATACTTCCGGCATGATAAGCTTGTCCAAGGAAAACTTCAGTAAAATATGTAGAGGCTTCTTTGCACAGTACATCCATATGAAGCTGTCAGACAGTGAGGCATACCAATCAGCTATGTCGATTAGTGCCTCCGTTGTCTCATTCGACATGCAAGGTGGATCCTTCTCAAATATCATCTTCAACACCAGGGTGACAAAATGATCAGAAAATTGTGTGATAACTCCTCTGAAGCTGCATTTGCACAAAATTTTACAATAAGTATTCACAGAGGTCTCCACTGACGTCCATGCCCACTTCAAGCCTGAGAACTCCTTACGGGCATAAATTTCATCCAAGATGTAAGCGGACATGTAGATTTCTGCTTGCTGACCTTTGGGTGGCTTTTGAGCTCTTGTTACATGTTCCTTTAGCTTGTGAGCCAACATGTCAGACCAGTTGCATGCTTTTCCTTCACTGGCTAGTTGGTCCAACACGATCACCCAACTCTGCAGGAAGGTTTCTATTCTCTCTCGGCCATAACGGTGACATGCAAAAATGACCAAGTATTGATACGCCTTCCATAGTATCTTCGTCTTGTAAACCTTGTTGGGTGTCATCCTAAATTTGGCTAGATCCTTTACCCAATTCTTCAAGATGTCCCCGGAGTTTGCATTCATGTTGGGTATGTTGAAGGGTGTCTCCATGGTGATCACGGGATTCGACATATGGTACATCTATTCATAATCTTGTGCGTTGAAGGTAGAAATCTCCATCCCGCTGACACTATTCAATGTCATCATCTCAGGATTAGTGTGCGAGATGATCTAATGTATCATGCCCATGCATGGGAACATGAGATACTTGCATGCATTCTGGGATAGAATTGTGAATGTTCACATAGACTTGGCAGTCTTTGAGGTCTTCCCCAAATGTACCTGCAAATGAATCATTGACCTCTTATCATTTCAACTTGATGTACTTGTCTACAATCAACTTGGTGTCTTCATAGATCAGAAAACTTTTAGACACTCACTCAACTGCTGCTCCAGTTGCGCTTCCGTCAGTGTCCTTTGATGTTGGTCTCTTGGAGGTAATTGATCCTCAATTGTTGAGAGGTGGATGAAAACCTGCTAGATTTGGAGACATAGTGACATGCAAGGCGAGAAATCTGTTAACTAAAACCAAAGAAAACTTGAGGAACGACATGCGACATACCTGGGATCGACTGGAAAGGATTGTGTAATTTTCACTAGGAGGCCAGGAGACTATTTTCCAAAACTATGCAAAAGGCAGTCTAGACTGCTAAGAGGCTGGCTGGCTGTTGGAATTGAGCAATGTGCAATCCACACTCGCCTTCTGGTTGCTGGGATTGCACAATACGCACTTCTAGCTAGTAAGGGTTGCAGGCTCAGTGACTGCATTGTGCAATTTTCTAGGCCAACAATCATTTCCTCTCAGAATTGTGCAATGGAATGCTTGAGGACAATCACTAGGTAGAAATGTGGATTTTCTGGGAGGAAGGTAGAGCCTTCCCTCTTAGGATTGTGCAATGTTATCTTGGTGAGGAAGAGTAGGGGCCAAGGCTTCCTAGATTCGTCGATAGGCAACTGAAAGCAAATGAGGAGGTGAATGCATGGCGACACTGAGTGTAAGTAGGAGTGAATGATTGTGCATGCAAAAAATGAATGCAATATTCAGAAAATGGAGCAACATGCATGTGTGTGAAGCGAGTCACTGAATCGATGATCGTTCGTGCGAAACAGTGTCAGGCATGCGACAACAATGAGATGCTAATGAAAACTAAAACAATTTTAGTACAAGCTAATATGCATGCAAACTACAACAAGAGTTCACAAAAATCAAGCAAACAATACTCACACAAGCCAAAACACAAAAAGCGACAGAAATGTTGCAAAAGACAAGTTAAGTTGACATACCCGAAAATAGCTGAGCTGCATGTTGAAGACTCTTGGATGTGTTGTGGGATGTTAGAGATCCAATATTGATGTGAATAATTGAGCTCTAAAGCATCGAATAAATAATTTTGAAGCTCATGACGCGCATTCCACAAATCTAGGAAAAAGCGACTCTTGAAGGATAGTCTCTAAAACAATCTTTGCATGTAACCTCCATTTTCTAAAAATAGCTCCCTAAAATCTAGGGATGATTTTTGCATGTTGATTTTTGCTATTTTAGGGAAAAGCAACCCATGCATGCAAGTCAAGTTTTCTCGGTCCCAGGTGGAACTGGTCAACCCAATGACACATGAAACAACTTGCTTGCCTGAGGGAGAAATTTTCACATTTCTCAGAGGGAGACGGGCTGGCTACCCAGAGGGATTGTGCAATTTCTGGGCTGAGCAGATGAATCTTTCCCAGAATTTCACAACTTCTAGGCTGAGAAATCCTATTGGGTGAGATTACATTGTTTTCTCTAGAAAGGTTGACTGGAAGGATTGTGGCGTTTCTGAGCCCATCAGGCTGCCCAACAGGATTACGAAATTTCTGGAGGGAAGAATGGTTCCCCTCTAGAATTGTGAAATTTCTTGAGGGAGATTCCCAGCCAACAATTTGACCAAGCCTAAGGTAGTAGCCTTTGTGGAGAATGCAACGAGCTATCATTCACAGGCTTTCATTCTGTTAGAAAACCACTGAAGATTGTGTATTTGACAGTGCAAGACATGCTGATGAGGATGGTTAGTAGGGAGGCTCCAAAATGAAGCTAAGGAAAATTTTTGGAGGGTGGTTGTAGCTGCTACAACACTTGGCGGCACACTGGTAGAACTCCATGTGTTTGAATGGACCTTGTTCGCGAAAAGCAAGTCTAACACCTATGGAAGTATTGTTTAGTTCTCTGTTCATCTTGTTTTCCAAACTTGCTTAATTGTGATATGTAGCATCTGCCAAGCTCTTGGTCAATTGAAACACATTCCAAGCCAAGTCCACACAGTTGTTTTGATTTTGGATGAGGGGCATATTGGTGCAGAAGTAGTATAGTCATCAGATCTTAGTTTCATCTCTCGTGTTTCTCCGCTGCTAGTGAGTCTATTCAATACCCCAGTGGAGTTACTTGTATCACCTCTCTGCGTAGGAAGCATTTCTCTTCCTTCGCCTGATTCATTTTTCATTTTTTTCAAAAATTTTCACTTTTTCATTTTTCATTTTCATAACTGTGCATAGCACTTATTCATTTCAGAGGTGGAAGAGGGATCCCAAATTATTGAGAGAAGAAGAGGTTGTTTGTTCAGAGAAGTAGTTTATGTATACCTCTAACATGCTTGTTAAGGTTTTCCCCTACCCTTACTCTACTTGACTGAGCTGCCAAGGGTTAACTAAAAAAAAACTGACTAGAGTAGGTGACACTAGTTAGCGCACAAGCGTTGTGTTTTCACCAACATTCACTTTGAACAATACATATTTTCGATCGATGTATCACGGACTAAAGATAACAAGGTCTTTATACGGAGGTTGGACGATATATAACCAAGTGGTGATAGTTGCACAAGGCCTCTTGTACTTTACCCAAATTGTTTCAAGAGTCACACACGTTTCATGAGAAACTAACCTACGAGTGCCAAACAAGAAAATAAATAACAAAACAAAGAGCAAGTAGAAGTAAATGTGAAATCAAAGTAAGTAAGCAAACAAGTAAGCAGACAAACAAACATGTAAAGAAAGTAAGCAAACAAGCATGTAAGAAAAAAACCAAAAGAAAACACTACTCCTACTCCTAAGCTAATAGTGCATGAACTTGATTACATGAAGTGATACTTCCAATGCAGCCACTGACACATTGGTTGACCAATGTTGGTGAAGGCATGGTTTGCGAACAACACAATTGTGTGAACCAACAAACACAAAAGATATAACAATGAAGACAAACATACTCCACGTTTCAATGTTTCCAGAGAATGTGAGTGAGTGCAAGTGCATGATATACAACTCATGGACTTGTCAGGGTGTTGTGCAACAGTATGTGCAGCTGTGAAGCATACGCATACTCTTGATTGTGACATGCAAGCAAACGAAAGAAACGAAGACAACTTGCCTCGTGCATGTGTGCTTGCAATGTAAGATTCCTCCAATCCATGAGCGATAGGATCGTGTAGTTCAAGTGGAGAAAGTATGATATGTGTGTGGGATTGATCTTCAATGCATACAGATGTTCGATGAGGAGCCTTTGGTGTCTCAGCAATTTCCTGATCGGAAGTGAAACAAACCTTAGGAAAGCGAGGGCCTCACATAACCATCAGCTTGCGCTAAAGTGCCTCAATAGTCTGGGGGGCTACAACTTTGTCGACAGATAGATCATCATAAACAAGTGGCTTCGAAAAATAAATTGCAATAGAATCATCATCGAGATCAAATATGGGAGTAAATATATCATGAAATCTACGATCAGCAAAATCAATGATTTCATCGGCATCCTCATGATATGATGAATCAAACAGAGGGGTATATGAGAAGCAGACAAATTCACCCTCTATGTTTTTGGAAAAGGAAGATGAAACGTCAAGTGGATTTTCAATGAATAATTTATCCTCTTCGTTGTCGAATGATGGACTGACATCCAGTGTGTCCTGTGAATAATAAAAAATGGGTGCATCCATAGATGGAGATACACATGCGAAATGATGGATGGCAAGTTCACCAAATATGTCAGGTAAGAATGGAGGAGGCTCGGACAAAAGGGAGTCATCCTTCACCAAGTGTTGATGCTCAAGCTCCCAATCATACTCTTCATGAATGACATTGCATTTTGGTTATGTAACACCAACTCCATCGATGGCTTGATCCTTGTTCATAACAAGTGTAGATTTCAGAATGGAAGAACACAAGACAGTATCATCCGAAGGATCATTTAAGTACGAAGACGGAGGTTGAGGTACAAAATTCATGTGACAACTCAATGGAATCACAACCAAATCTACATGAAAATTAAGTGAAGTGATGTTGGGAGGATGTGACAGTTGAACAGATGTGTGCACCTATTCTCCAGGATCACTCTGCAGTGGTGGATTTGTTTGATGAGGGGACGGTGGAAAATAACTAGTGACAGTGACTATATTTGTTTTTGATTGCGCAACTCCATCACTAAAGTATATTGAGTGAGGCTTGGGCTCAAAATTCTTCTTGGGATGGACTGATTTTTTAATATAGTACTTGAACCTATCTCAAAGATAAGGAAATTTCATATGGATTTTCGGAGCTTCAAACTGCAAAACACGGAAGCGTTCCCAAAAATCGATAGGCAATTCATGAAGGGCCCTCCATTTTTGTAATAGTTTTTGGTCAAGATGTTCTAGATAATAATGATGGAAAGTATCTTCAATGAGATCACATAAGTCCTTGAGTGAGTGCACACTGTGAGCCGATAGGCTGCAGCACCACCATAGTGGGGATTCGTGAAGTGGGTATGAAAGAAGCAGGCTAGCCCCTTCGTCAGAACATCCATCTTCCTCATCAAGCATGGAAAACAATTCACGTAATAAGACAGGTGATGCCACTTCACCTTCACCATCATACGTGAATTTGGATAAGAGATCAAAAAAATCCCTCGTGATGTTGAAAGGTTCGACATGTGAAAAAGATCGTGGAGGCGTGAGTGTGACAAAATCCATGATAGAAGTGCAAAGGTTCAAAATAGTATGAGATGACACAACTTGTCATCTGGCACTCCTTCTAGCGCCAGAAATGTTGATGGTGTTGGACCCACCAACATGTCAACGGATATCCCTGGTAAAAAGTCCCAACTAGACCTCAGACCGTTTGGTGTATGAGTCCCAGCAATGGGTCATTCCGTATCACCTTGATCATGGTTTCATACAAAGGAAAGTAAGATGTCCTTGTTGGTAGCAAGGGTGTTACATATGCAGCAAGTCAAGGAAGGTGCATGAGTAGTTGTAACACATGGAGGGTGAGGTGAGTGTGCCCCTTGGAAACCTGTGAAATCACGTAGTTAAGAAGGGAAAACACGAGAAAAGATGCATCACAACATGGATGGAAAGTAAGCTAGAAATCCAAAGTGATGGTTAAACCAACAGAAAATTTCAGTAAATTTCATACATACATATACAGAAAATAGCTACACATGCATGGGTAAGAAAACATATACATATATCATTTAGAGTAAACAAGATAGCTAAAATACAATATGGCATATGCATGAAACGTGTTGGCTGTGTTATATTAAGAAGTCTAATTTCTAGTCATAAAATACAACCATGAAAACCACTAGTTTCAATAGTGGAACATTACACTCACTGCCGCCTACTCCTCCAAAGAGATATACTAGCTCTACACAGTGGAGAAGCCAAGGCTTGTTACAATACTATCCATGCTCTTGCTAAGATACTCCTACCAGAAGCTTGGTTGACCAAAAGCCTCTACAATGAGTTATGAGGGACTATATATAGCAAAGTGTGGTGTGGCCCTTGACTTTCCCCTTTGTGACAGTTCATCTATCCTCACGACTCTTCATTTACTCTATCACTATTACATCCAACTATCGACACTCGAACTTACACTTGAGAAGACATTACATACAATCTACACATGTACCCATGTGAGACAAAATAGGCTTG
The DNA here is from genome assembly GCA_031772625.1 of Pinus tabuliformis. Taxonomy (NCBI): domain Eukaryota; kingdom Viridiplantae; phylum Streptophyta; class Pinopsida; order Pinales; family Pinaceae; genus Pinus; species Pinus tabuliformis. The sequence goes on from CM062819.1 coordinate 1,093,054,685, forward strand.
AGCAAGCCATGCAAGACATCACTATGACTTGGACAACTGTGGGAATATCAGCTCTTCGACATCCTCATGCTGGTCGATAATAGTGAATTGATGCCAAGCTCGATAGTCCACGATGGTGTCCATGTACTCTAAGGTGACATATTTTTGGAAACGAAATCTTGCCTCCATAACATCTGGGTACACTGCTCGAGCTCCTGTGTCCAAATCATCTGATAGCATGTGCATCATTTTCTTGAGTGTGGCCAGACCAACAACTTATTGATGCATGGTGTCTGCACTGATCACCAATTTTGGGTTGGTGGCTATGCACATCAACTCATCAAAGTACGAGTCAAACTCTAGTCAGACTTGTGCCTTTGTATTTTCCTGGGTAAGTGTCTGAATAGATGGGATCACATGTGTGCACACAACAACATCCATACACCTGAATACCGTGCATTGGAAGCCTGTAGAATAGTGATGAGTTGCGGGAGATCTTTATAGTTCCGAATCTGACTCCAGATGCATGACTTAAGCTCGACCGCTTTGGGCTTCATCATCTTAGGCAAGTGTAACGGGGCTCCCTTATATCTCATTGTCCATATTTGCATGTAATCAACAACAACATGCACGTTTGACAAGATACGTGCTCTCCTAGAACATCGTTGTTGCCAATCATTGAGATGGACAAATGCCTTATGCACGGTACCAAACTTGGAATACAACACCCACATGACCTTGTTAAGGGACAATACTTCATCTAGTATTACCTTCTTCAACTCTGCTCAGGCAGATGTTGTAACCAATTCTCCTCCCTGCTTCGTCGTCTATAATTCCTTAGCCATTCGCTTGTTCTCAGCTATCAAGAAGCGAACACTTGGGCTAGTGGCTTTGGCATATGCTCTGGTAGCATCATCCAATGATGTTGGATTCTTGTGCATGTCACACACGATCACTCGTTCCTCAAACTGCACAGGAGATGTGTGATCATTCGGAGTCAACACTCTGCAAGATTGCACAACTCTATGTTGGGACTCATTGAATGAAATGTTGTGCATCTCTCCCTCCAGTTTGTCTCCAAGGATTTCAGTGTCTCCTTGGTCATTTGGGACTTTCTCGACTTATGGATTTGGTGAAGCTGGTGGGTTGACCTCTTGGAGGTGATGCATGAGGTCAATGTGTTGCTCTAACTATTGTTGCTCCATATCCGTATCCATATGCTCAAGTTCTTGTTTGATCTCTTGAGCAAAGTCCTACTCCCGTGACTACTCACCCCATCTGCTTGGTGCCAGCTATTCGGATGAGTCAACTACCTGTACAGGCACAATTTCATTTGTCTAAACATGTTGTGTCCCCTGCTATACCTGTTCATGATGCGCTTCCTTCTCTTGTCTGTGCATCTCCTGTTCCTTACAGAGTTGCTCCTTTAACTCGTGCAACTCCTTCTTTGTTTCCTCCATTCTCCGTTTTTCTCTCTACCTTTACGCATTCCTCCTATTGTGTTGTTACCTCTTCGCCTCTATTGGAAAACTTGCTTTTTGCACAAGTGGGTCTTCTATGAAAATTCATCTTTGTTATACCTCCATGTTGTCGACAATCTTCCTCTTGCCTTTGTCGTGCACTAGTATGTTTACCTCTGCTGCTGCTGCTACTACTCTCATAGATGCTGCTTCACTAACCATGCCCATTAGTTCATTGGGCCTAGAGAAGCTGTAACAGTATCTCCATGGGTCCTCCTCCACCCAATGACATGCCCCGTGGATCGACTAAAATTGTACTCTCGTGTAGTCATCTATTACAAAACAATGTGGGTCATACGGATTGTAGCTTTCGGACATCGAATGATATTTATTGATCTCCTCTACTTTGAAGTCTACATGCTTGAAATTCTGTATCTCGTATGACCTGATCCGCAATGGAAGAGTGGGCCAAGGTACCTTCTTCTTCTAGTGCATCCTAGCTGACAGTCCTGCCGAGATGTGGTATGATACTTCATGCATGACGAGCTTGTCCAAGGAAAGCTTCAGTAAAACATGTAGAGGATTCTTCGCACTGTACATCGGTATGAAGATGTCAGACCGTGAGGCATACCAATCTGCTATCTCAATCAGTGCCAACATTACTGCCTTCGACATGCAAGGTGGATCCTACTCAAATATCATCTTGTACACCGGGGTGACAAAATGGTCAGACAACTGTGTGGCAACTCCTCTGAAGCTGCATTTAGACAACATTTTACAATAAGTTTTCACAGAGGTCTTTGCCGATGTCCATGCCCACTTCAAGCCTGGGAACTCTTGACAGGCACAGATTGCATCCAAGATGTAAGTGAACATGTATATTTCTTCTTGTTGACCTTTGGGCGGTTGTCGAGCTCTTGTTACCTGTTCCTTCAGCCTATGAGCCAACATGTCAGACCAATTGCATGCTTTGTCTCCATTGGCTAGTTGGTCCAACGTGATCAACCAACTATGCAGGAAGGTTTACGTGCTCTCTTGGCCATACAGGCGACATGCAAAGATGACCAAATATTGATACGCCTTGCACAGTATCTTCGTCTTGTAAAGTTGGTTGGGTGTTATCTTGAATTTGGCTGGCTCCTTCACCGAGTTCTTTAAGATGTCCCTGGAGTTGGCATTACTGTTGGGTATGCTAAAGGGTGTCTCCTTGGTGATCACGGGCTTCAACATATGGTACATCTGTTCATAGTCCTATACCCTTAAGGTAGAAATATTCATCCCGTTGACACTTCTCAATGTCATCTTCTTAGGATCAGTGTGTGATATGATCCAATGTATCATGTCCGTGCATGGGAACATGGGATACTTGCATGCAATCTGGTACAAGCCGGACTTGAGAATGTTCACATAGACTTGGAGGTCTTTGAGGTTTTCCCCAAATGTACCTACAAATGCATCACTAACCTCTTGCCATTTAAGCTTGATTTCCTTGTCTACAATCAGCGTGGTGTCTTCATAGATCTATAAACTTGTAGACAATCACTCAACTTCTGCTCCAGTTGCACTTCCATTTGTTTCCTTTGATCTTGCTCTCTTAGAGGCCATTGATCTTGAAATTCTTGGCGATAGATGAACACCTGCTAGATTTGGAGACATAGCGACATGCATTACAAGAAATCTATCAGATAAAATGAAACCAAACTTGAGGAACAAACATACGACATACTTGGGGATTGACTGGAAAGGATTGTGCAGATTTCCATGGGAGACTAGGACACTGGATGCTAGAACTGTGTAAAAGGCAGTTCGGATTGTTGGGAGGCTGGCTCACTACTGGAGTTACACAATGTGCAATCCAGATTGGCCTGCTAGCTACTAGGATTATGCAATGCGCAATTCCATTTGGCAAGGGTTGCAGGCCCAGTGACTGCATTGCACAATTTTCTATGCCAACAGTTACTGCCTCTCACAATTGCACAATGCAAGACTCAAGGACAAATACTAGGCAAAAATTGTCATTTTCTAGGAGGAAGGTAGAGCTTTCCCTCTCAGGATTGCGTAATGCTATCTTGGTGAGGCAGAGTCTGGGCCAAGGCTGCCCAGACCCACCGAATGGAAATTGGAAGCAAATGTGGAGGTATATACATGGAGATACTGAGTGTAAGCAGGAGTGAATGATTATGCATGCAAACATTGACTGCAAGATCTAGAAAATGGAACAACATGCATGTGTGTGAAGCGAGTCGCTGAATCAATGATTGTTCATGCAAAATAGTGTCATGCATGTGATAATAGTGAGATGCTAATGAAAACTAAAATGGTGTTAGTACAAGATAATATGCATGCAAATGACAATAATCATTCACAGAAATCAAGCAAGCAACACTCACACAAGCTAAAACAGAAAAGGCAACAAAAATGTTGCAAAAGAAAAGTTACGCCGACTTACCCGGAAATAGTTGAGCTGGTGTTGGCATTATGATAGAAGTGTTGTCCTTGATGGCAACCCAGTCAGATGAAAGATCATAGTACATCATGTCAACAACAAAGAATTACATATCAGACTACAAAAAATGAAGAAAGAGAAGTATACGTGACCAAGCTTCGTATACACATAGGTTCACTGAACACAAGTAGCGTATATGTACACACACACTTTCATAGAAGGAAAAGCGTGTATATCTTGGAAAACTAAGTTTTTGGTCCAAGGTATTTGGTCCAAGGTATTTCGACCCAAGATATTGGTCCATGGTATTTGGTCTGAGGTATTGACCCTAGGTATTTGGTCCAAGGTATTGGTCCTAAGTGGTTTTGGTTCAAAACTATATAAGGAGAAGAAGATCATTAGGCCAAGGTGTGAAAGTATCGAATATCTGATGAAGTGTGAGATCTAGTATGCAGGTTATTGGCTTATGGTGTTGTGCTTGATCTGAACCAAGGATGAACCTTAGCAGTTGATGAGGGATAATATCTAATGATGGATCGGGATCTTAAGGCTTGAAATGAATTATCATTATGTGTTTTGATCATGTATAGTTTAGATCTGAATACTGATGCATGTTATATTCTATAAATATTATGATCTGGGTATAACAGAAGTCTAGAATAGTTGCAAAATTATGAATTAATATTTGCGGATGTGTACGCTGGTTGTCTTTAACGAAAGTGCGTATACATGCTGGTTCGACACATGGAAGTAGCGTATACATTTTGAAGTATGTTTCAATTGTTTCCATTTGCTTTTGCATATTTTTGGGTTCTGCTTTGGGTTCTGGTGACTATATTCTGGTGACAGTATTCTGAATGATCAGATCGATTGTAATTTTCTACAGTGACGGAGGGTTTTCAAAGTGATTGATTGATTCTGTTGTGGTTCAGTGATTGGTTATGTAGATGTATTTGATGATTGTATTGCAGTTATGATGTTGTTGATGGATCCAATCTGAAAATTTATGAAACGTGGTCCTTGGAGGAAGAAAGAAGGTTGTAGCCTTCTGTAGGTCACCACCTACATACTAGTAAACATATTGGCTAGTACAAGAGCTAGGGGGTTGTAGCTCCCTTCTAGTAGGAGCTGGAGAATGAGAGAAGGTTGTAACCTTCTGCAGGTAGAAGTCTGCGTACTGGTATGATTCTACATCAGTACAAGATTGTAAACATATTTTCTTATTATTAAAAGAAGACAGAGACGACAGTAGCAGGAGGTTTTTACCCATATTGGGTTTCCACCTTATATCTTGGTGTTCATGTGTGTTGCTTATGTGTGATGCTTTATTCATCTTTTTCTGCACTATCTAATAAATCTTTGATATACTGGTTAAAGTTCATTGCATGATAAATTGGCTAAATCAAAAGTTCTTTGCATATACGCTGGTTGCTTTAAGTACAGTCACGTGTACACACTAGTTCACTTAGCTAAAGTAGCGTATATAAATCTAATTGGGAAATAAAATTATTGATCTAATAATACTGATTCACCCCCGTCTCAGTATTATTTCCAACAATTTGTATCAGAGAAGGTCCTTCTGAAGAATCTTGATCGCTTGAAGGGAGATCCATCATCATGAGTAATCAAGAAAATGTGGGATCCATCAGACCGCCAATATTTGATGGGAGCAACTTTGTTTATTGGAAAATAAGAACCACAGTCTACAATCACTTGGAACAGATGTCTGGGAAATTGTGGAAGGAGGATATACATTTCCAGCAACAATTCCTATAGATACGGTAGGTAAAAGGCAATATGAAACCAATGCCAGGGCTGTCAATAATTTATTGGGAAGTCTGTCACAATCAGAGTTTGTCAAAGTCATGCAGCTCAAATCATCCAAAGGAATATGGAACAAAGTCATTCTAAACTACGAAGGAGACTCTCAGGTAAAACGTGCTAAACTTCAAACTCTTAGAATTCAATATGAAACTCTTAAGATGCACAGTAATGAAAGTATAGCTAGTTACTTCGTACATATAGATGAGGTAGTTAATTTTATGAAGAATCTAGGTGAAGATATAAATGAAGTTACCTTAGTTGAGAAAGTTTTGAGATCCCTTTCTGCTAAATTTGAATCAAAAGTGTCAGCTATAGAATAAAAACAAGATCTGCAGACTATCACTATGACACAGATTCACGGAATCTTAATTGCCTTTGAGATGAGAAATGGAGGACCATCATATATGAGGGAATCCACATTTAAAGCTTCAGCAAAAGGAAAGGAAGAACACAATGAATCAGTACATATTCCAGAAGAAGATGAGGTAAACTTTGTCAAGAACCTTCAACGGGGTTCCAGAAGATTTAGAGGTAAGCTACCCTTCAAATGCTTTGCCTGTGGTAGAGTCGGTCATTGTGCTGTCAAATGTCATCATAAAGATAAATATGAAAAAGGGAAGGAATATGCATAATGGAATAGAAAACAAGTTGTAAATAAAAAGAGTTACTATACTCATGAAGATAGTGATGGCTTATCAAATAGTGATGAAGATGAAAATAGTAATGACTATAGACTTTTAATGGCTTATGATGATGATAATTTTTGGGATGCTTTAGAAGAAGTTGACCTTCATGAAGAAATCTCTAAAATCAAAATCTATTTAGAAGAAAATAATATGATTATAGATACCTTGACATACCAACTTGCTGAAAAAGAAAAACACAATGAAAAACTAGAATGTGAAATTGTGGGTCTAAGAAAGGATCTTGAAAAAACGAAACCTATCAATCTTAGATTTGATAAAGGATCAAAAAAATTATATGAAATTATCAAAGTGCAGCATTTTCCTCTGATAAAGATAGGTCTTGGATATACTGAAGAAGCATCTCAATTACAGAAACTGTCAACCTCCACTAAAATCTATCTTGATGCAACAAAGATCAGTGAACTGTATGATAGTCGTTAGTAAAGGCATAAAGAAGATCACCAAGTAAATCAGGCTCAATTCACTCCAAGGATGAATATAAGCCACAACCAACCTCAATTAAATCATACTCAATTTTCTCCAAAGATGAATATCAATAGAAACTTCAATCACCACGTCAATAGATTCGAAAATCGCAGGAACTTCTTTAATGGGCAATGTTTTTCATGTCATAATTTTGGACACAAAGCTACTCAATGCATTTCTTACAAAACCATCATGACTAGAGAAGCACGAAATCAAAGGAATGTAACAGGGGTCAAGAAAAGTTCCTATAATAACTTTTCTCTTCTTGAAAATGAAATGGAATGCTCAATCTATAACAACTTTGGTCATGAAGAATCTGAATGCAGGAGAAAATTTCGGCAAACATCTCAAAAGGAAAAAACTCCATTAAACCCCAAGATATGGAGAAGGAAAGAATCTCAAATAGAAAGATGTGGTATAGTCTTATATGCAGAAGGACAAGAAAATCAGTGGTAATTCGACAGTGGATGCTCAAAACACATGATAGGTGACAAAGAAAAACTTTACTCGTATACTGCCTTAGAAAAAGAAAAGAATGTCTCATTTGGAAATGACACTCCTGTTGTCATAGAAGGTAAAGGATGTGTTCTCTCGAAAGAAAATGTTAAAGCTAGAAATGTTATGTATGTAGACGATTTAAAGCATAACCTGTTGAGTGTCATTCAAATGTGTGATCAAGGAAATGAAGTGGTGTTTTGATCAAACGGATGTGTTGTTCATGAGCTTGATACAGGAGACTGTGATCAAAGGTACAAGAACTCTAAACAACTTATACATACTCAAGGGAGGACAACAACAATGCTATCTAAGAAAAAATGATGAAAACTGGCTGTGGCATAGAAGATTGGGACATCCAAGCTTTTCTCAAATAAGAAAATCATTCAGATTCAAGGTTGTTTGTGATCTTCCAGATATCAGCATCCCTGAAAATACAATATGCAAACCATGTAAATTCGGTAAGAAAACCAAAGCTCACTTCATTGAAAAGGAAGGGTGAGCTAGTAAGCCTCTTGAACTTGTCCATACTGATTTATGTGGACCATCAAGGAAAATGTCACCTCGTGGAGAAGAATACTTTATTTTGTTCATTTATGATTTTTCCAGAATGTGTTGGATAGGTCTTCTAAAGCATAAAGATGAAGCATTTGAAAATTTTCAAGCCTTCAAAGATTTGGTTGAAAATGAATCAGATCGAAAAATCAAATGTCTCAGATCTGATGGAGGAGGGGAATTCACCTCAGATGAATTCTTTGACTTTTGTGAACAACATGGAATAAAAGGACAATTCTCCACCGCAAGGACTCTTTAGCAAAATGGAGTGGTAGAAAGAATGAACAGAACTATTTAACAAATGGCTCGAGCTATGCTAGATGAATTTGGAACTCCTACAACCTTTTGAGGTGATGCTCCATTCACCCCCGTAACTATTCTCAACCAAGCAAATGTTCGGGTAAATAGCACTCAAACTCCACATGAACTTTGGTATGGTAAGACTCCTACTGTAAAATACTTTAAAGTTTTTGGAAGCAAATGTTACATCAAAAGGACTGATGAAAAAATTGGTAAGTTTGAGCCTAGAGAAGATGAAGGTATTCTTCTTGGTTACTCTTCCCAGCATAAAGGATATAAATGTTATAATAAAATACTTGGGAAAAATTGTTGAAAGTATTGATGTTGGATGAAGCATGCAAAAATCCAAGACAGATAAAAACATAATATTATGGCAATGAAGAAGATGGGGATTATTTTCCCTCATCAAATCACAATGATATTGAAGAAAAAACCAATGAAGCACCAAAAGAAGAGATAACGGTAGAAGAAAAGACTCCCTCCAGGTATGTTCAGAAAAATCATCCAGAAGCTCAAATTTTAGGGGAAAAAGAGGCAGGTGTACAGACAAGAAATACTATTACAGAAACCTCAAGATATCTAGCATTACTATCCTCCATCGAACCTCAAAATGTCATTAAAGCATGCAAAGATGAATGTTGGGTCAAGGCCATGAATGAAAAAATTGAGCAAATTGAAAAGAATAATACTTGGGAATTAGTTCCTAGACCTCATAATAAAAACATTAGAGGAACTAAATGGATATTCAAAAACAAGCTGAATGAAAATGGAGAAGTCATTAGAAACAAGGCCAAACTTGTTTGTAAAGGGTATGCTCAACAAGAAGGTATATATTTTGAAGAAACTTTTGCACCTGTTGCTAGACTTGAAGCCATAAGGATGTTTCTTGCTCTTTCTAGCTTTCAGAAATTCAAAGTATACCAAATGGATGTAAAATCTTCTTTCCTTAATGGAGATTTAGAAGAAGAAGTTTATATTGAACAACCAGAAGGATTCATTCTTGGAAATGATGCAAAACTTGTATGCAGACTCAAAAAGGCTCTCTATGGTCTGAAACAGGCTCCAAGGGCCTGGTATTACCGCCTTGACAAATATCTACACCAACAAGGTTTCTCAAAAGGTTCAACAGATATTAATCTATATATAAAGATTGACACGGATAAATTGCTAATTATTGTTGTTTATGTTGATGATATAATTTTTGGTAGAAATGAAGAATCCATGAGCGAGAATTTTGCTTCAGTAATGCAGCAAGAATTTGAAATGTCCTTGCTTGGTGAGCTTACCTATTTTCTTGGTCTACAAGTTCAACAAAATAAAGATGGTATTTTTCTCTCACAAACCAAATATCTCAAACAGATCTTGAAAAGGTATGGCATGGAAGATTCTAAACCTATATGTACCCCAATGGTAACAAGATGTAGTCTCAGCTCAAATGATGAATCAACATCAGTACATCAACTGACTTACAGATCCAGGATTGGCAGTCTGCTTTATCTAACATGTACCTGACCTAACATCATGCACGCAGTAGGAATAGTTGGAAGATTCCAAGCAAATTCAAAGGAATCACACCTTCAGGCAATCAAGAGAATGAAATATCTTCAAGGAACAAAGAACTTTGGTTTATGGTATCCTAGATATACAGATCTCACTCTTCATGCATATACAAATGTAGATTGGGCAAGAAGTGTTGATGACTGAAAAAGCACTAGTGGTGGTGCATTCTACATGGGTTCCAGGTTAGTATCTTGGTTCAGTAAGAAACAAAGTTCAATTGCATTAGATATAGCTGAAGCAGAATATGTGGCTGTTACATCTTGCTACACACAACTACTTTGGATGATGCAAACCTTGCAATACATTCAAATCACATGTACTCCACCCATCTCCATTCTATGTGATAATACAAGTGCCATCAATATTTAAAAGAATCCAGTCATGCACTCCAAGACCAAGCACATACCCATCAAATACCATTTTCTACGTGAACAAGTGCTTGAACAAGAGGTCAAATTGGAGTATGTTCCCTCCAAATAATATGTTACTGATATATTCACTAAAACACTACCTAGAGATACATTTGAATATCTCAGACAAAAGCTGGGAGTAGTTGCTGCATCATCTTACTGTTAAATCCATTTTTTTCCAGAGAAAGGTTATTATATGCGGGTTTCATGAAGTATAGTCACGTACACATGCAAGTTTCTGTGGGTCAAGAAGCGTATATGTGTTTTCAGACAAGAAAAACAGTGGGGCAGGCTCTAATATGGGTGCTCTAACGGATATTGATGATTAATACCTATATGCTCTATTCATTAATTTTATCTGACTGACAAAGTTTCCTTGATAATTGACCTGTTAACAATGTGCAGGTAGCACAGGTTCAGGGGGAGAATTAGCCTTCACATACATTCAACATTGTTGGCATTATGGTTAGTGAGTCTAGCTATGGCTTCAGATGTTTATACCATTTGTTGCTCAAGTCATGTAAAAGTCTAGGGTGTGATATGTATTGAATGAGTCCTCTTGGACACATGATGTAATTTGTATCCCTACTTTACATGGGATGGATGCTGTAATATTTCTTGTTTCTGTCATGTGTAAACAATTGGTTTATCCCCACTTGGTTGGGTGGATGAGTCAAATCTGGTATATCCCCACTTGATTGGGAGATGGATGTATGTATGAGTCATTGGTGATAGGAAGGTCATCCTCACATCATTGAATTATAGAGTCATGTTATTATTTTAGAAAATATTTTTTTGCAGACTTTGCTTGTGCTCAGGAAGAGCATGGACGGTTTCAGTGCATCTCAGCATGTACAAAAGGGGAGCTTAATCATAGAATTCTACATGTACTCAAGGGGAGCATAACCAACATAATGTATGTCAAAGGGAGAAATTATCTTGGTCCACCTGTTTTCCCTTGTTGTAAAAGGGAGAGAGTGACTTCGTGTTATTGTTGCCATCAAGTTGAAAGGGGGAGATTGTTGGCATTATGATACAGGTGTTGTCCTTGATAGAAACTCACTCAGATGAAAGATCAAGGTACATCATGTCAACAACAAATAATTACAGATCAAACTACAATGAATGAAGAAAGAGAAGTATACGCAAGTTCACCTTAACCAAGCTGCGTATACATGCAGGTTCACTGAACACAAATAGCGTATAGATACACACACACTTTCATAGAAGGAAAAGCACGTATATCTTGAAAGACTAAGTTTTTGGTCCGAGGTATTTGGTTCAAGGTATTTTGACCCAAGGTATTGGTCCAAGGTATTTGGTTCGAGGTATTGACCCTAGGTATTTGGTCCAAGGTATTGGTCCTAAGTGGTTTTGGTCCATGGTATTGAGAAAGGCCTAAAAATATATAAGGAGGAGAAGATCATTAGGCCAAGATGTGCAAGTATCGAATATCTAATGAGTGTGAGGTCTAGTATGTATGTTATTGGCTTATGGTGTTGTGCTTGATCTGAACCAAGGATGAACCTTAGCAGTTGATGAGGGATAAGATCTAATGATGGATCAGAATATTAAGGCTTGAAATGAATTATGATTATGTGGTTTGATCATGTATCATTTAGATTTGAATACTGAAGCATGTGTTATTATGTAAATATTATGATTCGGTTATAACAGAAGTCTGGAATAGTTGCAGAATTATGAATTAATATTTGCAAATGTGTACGTTGGTTGGCTTCGATAAAAGCATGTATACACGCTAGTTCAACACATGGAAGTAGCTTATACCTTATGAAGTCTGTTTTAGTTGTTTCTGTTTGTTGTTGCAGAGTTCTGGGTTCTACTTTGTGTTCTGGTGATTGTATTCTGGTGACAGTATTCTGAATGATTAGATTGATTGTGATTTTCTACAGTGATGATGGGTTGTCAAAGTGATTGATTGATTCAGTTTTGGTTCAATGATTGGTTGATGCAGATGTATTTGATTATTGTATTGCAGTTATGATATTGTTGATGGATCCAGTTTGAAAATTTATGAAATGTGGTCTTTGGAGGAAGAAAGAAGGTCGTAGCCTACTGTAGGTCGCCACCTACGTACTAGTAAACATATCAGTTAGTACAAGAGATAGGGGGTTGTATCTTCCTTCCAGTAGAAGCTGGAGAACAAGATAAGGTTGTAACCTTCTACAGGTAGAAGCCTACGTACTGGTATGAGTCTGCACCAATACAAGATTGTAAATATATTTTCTTATTATTAAAAGAAGACAGAGACGACAACAGTAGGTGGTTTTTACCCACGTTGGGTTTCCACCTTATATATTGGTGTTCATGTGTGCTTCTTATGTGTGAAGCTTTATTTTGCTTTTTCTACGTTGTCTAATAAATGTCTAATATACTGGTTAAAGTTCAATGCATGATAAATTGGCTAAATCAAAAGTTCTCTACATATACACTGGTTGCTTTAAGTACAGTCGCGTGTACACGCTGGTTCACTTAGCTGAAGTAGCATATATAAATATGTTTGGGAAATAAAATTATTGATTTCATAATACTGTTTCACCCCCCTCTCAGTATTATTTCCAACAATTGGATGTGTCGAAGACCCCTGAATGTGTAGTGGAATGTCAGATTTCCAAGATCGATGTGAAGAAGTGAGCTCTGAAGCATCGAATAAATAAGTTTGAATCTCATGACGCGCATGCCACAAATATAGGAAAAAGCGACACTTGGAGGAAAGTTTCTAAAATGATCTTTGCATGTAACCTCGAGTTGCTAAAAATATATACCTAAAATCTAGAGATTCGTTTTTCATGTTTCTTTTTTCTATTTCGGGAAAAAATAGCCCATGAATGAAAGCTAAGTTTTCTCGATCCTGGGTGGAACTGGTCAACCCGATAGCACATGCAATACATGCTTTCCCGAGGGAGAAATTTGAGCATTTTTGGGAGGGAGCTGGGTTGGTTTCCTAGAGGGATTACGCAATTTCTGGGCTGAGCAACTTATTGCTGCCCAAAATTGTGTAATTTTTGGGTTGAGTAGTCCTGATGTATGAGATTGCACAGTTTTCTCTAGAAAGATTGACTGGCAGGATTGTGCAGTTTCTGAGCCTAGCAGGCTACCAGACATGATTGTGCAATTTCTGGAGGGAAGACTGGTTCCCCTCTAGAATTGTGCAATTTCTTGAGGGAGATTCCCAGCCAGCAGTTGGATAAGTCTGGGGAAGCATCCTGTGAGGGGAATGCAACAAGCTATCATGTACAGGTTGTCATGCTACTAGAAAACCAGGGAAGATTTTAAGAACCCCCCCTAAATTTACATGTATAATAAATGGGCGAATCTCCATGGTATATAGGAAAAATGGAAGGCGATTTTATCAATAATATAATATGTATATATAATTTTTTGGCAAATCTCTCACCAGGCATGGCGAATATTTTACTCAATTATAAAATCTTGTATTTATTGAATACACAAATGAAATCGTTGCATTTCTTTAAAATATCTTTTGAAATCAAAATTACCGAAATTACATATCGATAACCTAGTGGGTGTAGGATAAAATTCACCCGTGCCATTCACAGAAAGCATGAGAAAAAACCTAATACTATATATAAAACCAAGAAAAATTCAAATTCATCACTTCTAGGGACCTCGTAACCACCCTGCCAATACACAAGTATGTTCCTGTTTGAAATTAGAAAAATTACCCAAATTACAATCTGTTTACTCCACTTCTAGGGACCTCGTAACCAGCCTGCCAATACACAAGTATGTTCCTGTTTTCAATTAGAAAAATTACCCAAATTACAATCTATTTATTCCATTTCTAGAGACCTCGTAACCACCCTACGAATACACGAGTATGTTCCCATTTGCAATTAGAAAAATTACCCAAATTACAATCTGTTTACTCCAGCATATGTTTGAAAGTTATAGAAGGATGACTAGTGCAATCAATCCATTCCTTTTAGTCCTGGATTTGTTTCAGCTTAAAACAGAAGTAGACAAATATACTTGTCCAATGTATATGCTTCAACCATTCACCTTAAGATGTTTTTACAATATAATTTCCTAACTCTATTTAATATCTTCATTATCATAAAAACCAACTTATATCCATCTTAACTCCACATCTACCACTCTTAGGGGGATGAAATCTATTTATCCCTCTGAGCACTTGGTAGACCCAGAATTAAGATGGATCTAAGATAGAATTTCCCCTTTAAATAGTCTATGATCACATGAATACCATGGGTCAATACCATGGGTTATCATAAACCTGGATCTTAGAAATTACTATTAGTAATTTATAAAAATTAATAAAATTAATAGTTGATTTTTATTTTATTTTTATTTTAACCAACCTAAAATGTTTAACATACATTAAATTACAACATCCATTTTTACTCTTGATCGGATCAAATATTTTTTCACTCTATGCTAGTTTGCATATCACGATATTTGATACCTCTCGGGGATTATTAGATTCAGAGTAAAGATGGATTTATGCTGGTTTAATTCCCCCATTTAAATAGGTTACATTCCAAGTGAATACCATGGGTCAATACCATGCGCCATTTTGGTGAATACCATGGGTCAATACCATGTGCCATTTTTATTTTTATTAATACTAATATTAGGGTTAATAATGTTTTTTTGCATGGTATTAATAACAATCTAGTCCATGGTATTTGTCCCATAGTATAAATATAAGGTGACTTATGGAGTAAATATAAAAAAATGTTTTATTTGTTTACCATACCTCTCGTTTATTTATATTTTTATTAATTTACCATACCATTCATAAATACAAGGTGACTTATGGAGTAAATGTAAAAAAATGTTTTATTTTTTTACCATACCTCTCGCTTATTTATATTTTTATTAATTTACCATACCTCTTTTACAAATATGGTATTTGGCCCATAGGATTCACTTAAATAAAACCTCTTTCTTGACCCTTCATAAATAGAACGAGGGTTATGGACTAAATATAAAAAGAGGTTTTATTTATTTACCATGCGTCTAGTTTATTTATATTTTTATTTATTTACCATACCTTTTGAGTAAGTATAAAAAGACGTTTTATTTATTTACCATACCTCCACTTTACTTATATTTTTATTTGTTTACACCCTTGCATGTATATAAAGTGACTTATGGAGTAAATATAAAAAATGATTTATTTATTTACCATACCTCTCATTTATTTATATTTTTATTAATTTACCATACCTCTTTTATAAATATGGTATTTGGGCCTTTGGCCCATAGGATTCACTTAAATAAAACCTATTTTTGAAAATGGGTGAATGGATTCACTTAAATAAAACCTATTCTTGAAAATGGGTGAATGGAAGGTTGTAACTCCTAATTTCAAGGGATAAATTTACCTTTTTTACCCTCTCCCTTAAAATAAGGTGGGCTATTTGAGGTGATTTGTAAAATGTACTATGATACAAAATATTCGCCCACTAAAAATTTAAAACCTCTTAATTTCGCCAAAGGGCAAACATTCGCCCCTAAAATCACCCCTATAGAAAACTGCTAAAGCTTGTGTAATTTATAGTGCAAGACATGTTATTGAGGATGGTTGGTAGGAAGGATCCAAAACGAAGCTAAGGAAAAATTTTCGAGGGTGTTTGTAGCCACTACAACACAGGGGTATACATAACTTCCATGATGTCCTCATCAGAATGGAAGATGGGCAGATGTGAGGAAGACTGACTACATGATACGGTCGAGGTACCTGGTGCATCATCCTGAGAAAGAAGGTTCACATACACATCATCTGGAATGGTAGACAACGAGATAGTAGATAAAAATCTATTGATGTTAAGACCTAGGCTTCTGACGAAGGAGGTTCGATAGAAGCTTGCGCAGGAACCTCATAAAGGTTTTCCTACGAGGAACTCAAGGATGATGACAGGTAAAGGATATGGACCATGGAATCTGTCATCTCAACATTGGGGGGAGGGATCATGATGGTGGGACCAGAGTCCTCCTGTTATGGTGCAATAGTGGTGCCAGAATCCACAGGTAGAGGAGTAGGTGATCCACTACAAGTGGCCACGTTTTCACAAAGTGCATGAAAGCAACCAAAAAATTTGTCGAGATGAGGGAAACAATGGGAATAGTGACCATAATGATTGCACAAGGCACAAGGGTGATTTGTGCACAACATTTTGAGTTTCTTGGCTAGTCCTGGTAAGGTAATTTGGACCTCAGGGACATTTGACTTAGGGAACGCTTCTTGGACCAAAGGTTTGAGATGAGGAACCTCAGGAAAATTATTAGTGGCATGCCCAACAACCTCACACGCACCGCATAGAGGTGTTGGCTTTGGAGTTTTTGGAGCTGGAGGTGCTTGGGGAGCCCTTCTTCTTGGCTTTCCCCCCTTGTTTGGATTCTTTCACAATGGGAGTAGGTTCTTGTTGAGGTTGTGGTGGAACTGGAACAGTAACAAGGGTTGTAAGGATGGGTTTAACGGGGTGAAAGCATGATATGGTCTTAGCTGACCAGGAGGAGTGTTCACAGGGGGATCAATGTACCAAAGTAGGATCCCCAAAGTCATATTAGGGAGGACCAAAAAAGCTATGAAATGGATAGAAAGTATTTCCGGAGGAGGAAACAAGAAAGGTATATGTCCTACAGGGAAATGACCTAGTGGAACATCTCCTTGATGGTTAAGGCCTGGAGGAACAATTTTTGGTGGAAACAAAGGAGAGGCACCCACAAATGGAGGAGGTCCTAAGGGGTGGATTTGGATGACTCGACTGAAATGGTAACAATAGGGTGCTAAGGAGCTCGCTTTTGATCAGATGTACTAGACTTCTTGTGAGCAGCCCATGACACTCAAAGAGATAGGCTCAGAGATAGGAGTGGCAAGACCACGGAAAGCACCTAATAATGAGGAATCTTTATAGACATTGGATGAGACACCAGTGAGAGGGGTAGAGGATTGTTTTTAGGATATCGACGAGATAATGGACTTAGGAGAGGTCAACTATGTCGGCTCATAGTATGTCAACTGATCGATGGTGACGATATTCCCTTCATGGGGGAAGCACATCTTGCGAAAAACCACATATGCGATGGCTGACATGGCATAGGTGTAACTACAACCCAAGAGAATATTGTAATCGATAGGGGCATCAATAACCTCAATGTCGACATGAACATTCTTGCTCGCAAGAGTCACTAGACAATTGCAATACATGCCAAGAGGTTGGGAGGAATGAATTTCCCAAGAACGCAAAGTGATGGTGGTTGGGGACAGCTCATGTGACTTGAGTTGCTTCCAAACAGTAGTGAACATCACGTAGGTATATGCGCTTTCATCAATAATGCATCGGGAGATGATGGAATTACGAACTCAGACTGGTATCTGGAAAGTAACGGATTGAGGTAATGGAGGATGTTCTGACGTATCAACAGGGAAGACAATCAAACAACCGTCTGAAGGATCTACTGCACCCAAAGTAGTTAGTAGAGTTTTTTTTTATATGGGCATGACTAGAGGACTTTGAGAATCAACATGGTAGCAAGGGATTGCGCCAAGTCATCTACTGTACTGTATGTGTGGGAAGCTCGATTAGAAGTTATGCTATGACGTAATGGTCCCTTTGGGATCTTAGGAATTGACTCAACTTTAGGTTGAGGGATCTGTAACGGACCATTTGGTGTCCTAAGAGGCTCAGTAGATGCTTTGGTTTTTGACTCAAAAGTGGATGAATTCGATGGCTTGTCTTATTGACACGACTAAGTTTCCAAGTTCACATCATAGGTATTGACCTCGTCAGAATTCAACATGAGGATATTATTGTCACCAGAACCAGAAGGTTGGGGAAGGTGAGTGTCTTGAACAAGTCCTCTTATCTTTTCCTAGCTTGTCTCGAGAGCCAAACACGGTTTCCCAAGAGGCTAACCTACAGGTACAAGCAAGCAAAGAAAGAAAAAATAAAAAAGCAGAAGTAAAGAGAGAGGAAAACAAGTAAGAAAGCAAGCAAACCAAACCAAGTAAGCATGCAAATAAACATGCAAACCAAAAATCAAAGCAAAGCAAGAAGAAAAGACTACTCCTGCTCCTATGCTAAACATCATGGGCCTACTCACGTGAAGTGATATTTCCATTGCAGCCACCCATGCATTGGCTTGCCCATGTTGGTGAAGGCATGGTTAACAAGAAAGATATGCATGTAAACCAGACAACAAGAAAGACAGATCAGTGAAGACCAACACACTCTGTGTTCTAAAACATCCACAAAATAGAAAAGAGCGAATGCACAAAACAAACATTTTGCAGACATAACATGGTGTTTTGATGCATTTAATACAAATGGTAAACATACACATTCTTTGGACTGTGACATATGAGTGAACATGAGAAAGACCAATAGCTTATGCTTTGCAAGCGCGTTCATTGTCCAAGATTCCTCCAAGGCTTGAGTGATGGGATAATGTGATTCGAGTGGAGGAAGTGAAATCTCGGTGTTTGGTTGATATTCAATGCGAAGAAGAGAGTGATGAGGAGCCTTCGGTGTTTCAAAAATTTTCTGATCAGAAGTGGAAACAACCTCCAACAGTGAGGACCTGACATAACCATCAGCCCAGGCTGAAGTGCCTTGACAGCCTTCGGGGTTTCCACTCTGTCAATAGATAGATCATCGAAGACTAGTGGCTTAGATAGATTAACAACGAGTGAATCAACATCGTGATCAAATGAAGAAGTACAGAGATCATGACAACCACGATTAGAAAATTCAGGATGTTCATCAACATCGTCATGATTTGATCAATCGTGTAGAGCGGTAGATGATAAACAAGGATGTTCACCCTCTATGTTTCCAGAAATGACAGATTTTTAGAGGAAGATGTGTCCTCTCTGCAATGTAATCACAGTCTGACATCCGGTGTGTCATGTGAATGATCGGAAGTAGAGACATCCGGAATTGAGTTTTCACGGGGAGAATTGGAAGTGTTAGAATCACAAGGGATGTTAGAATAGAGTGGATGAGGCGTGAATGGAAGGGAGTCATCCTTCACCATGGGTTCTTCTTTATATTACTGCAAACACTCATCATGAATGATAGCGCAGGATGGCTTCACAACACTAACTCTGTCAAGAACTTGATCCTCGTTCAAAACAAGTGTGGAGTTCGGACTGGAAGAGCACAAGAAAATACAGTCCAGATGATCCAAAAAACACAGGGACAGAGGTTGAGGTAACAAGTCCAATTGACAACCAATATGCTTGCAAGCCAAATCTACCAGATATCAAGGGCAGGTGGGGTAGGAGGATGTAATAGTTCAACAAATGTTTGTGCATGTTCTCCCACATCACTCTATGGGGGTGGAGTTGTGATCAGCCCCAAATTTTGGTAACATTTTGGGCTCATTTTGCCTACTTACCTTGCTCAACCCTTCATTTTTTATCACTTATGCATCATTTCTTAGTATATTCATGTTATTTGTACGAAGGAGGGCAGTCATTATGCCTATGTGGCTAATACATGTTTATTTCAGGTTTTTTTACATTAAATGGAGAAAAAACCACGCAGATGGAGGCAAGGAGATAGCCAAGGTGGCATTGCGGGTTTGTAGGAAGGTTTTCCACAGCCTTGAATGACCTTCCTCGTGATCTCCACCCCAACTCCGAGCTCCAACAGCTATCACCACCGAGCTAGAAGGCAACCAACGGATTCTACAGGAACAACAGTTTACTTTTAGTTGGACAGCCAAGCCCCACTAATTTAGGAGGCCAGCTTGGCCCTCATAATGTATAAATATTGAGGCTGTAGCCTTCGATGGGGACTTTTGAACCTTTGTTGCAGATTTTGAATCACGAGCTATAGCTCTGTTTTGCTCTTTGTAAGCCATTTTTGGCATGTTGTTAGACTTATGATTATGATCTTTTAATAAAAGGCAGGCAGATTTGAGTTCAATTCTGAGTTCTTAGAGGAGCTATAGCTCTCAGGTTTGGGCCCAACCTGAGAGCAATAGGCCTCCTTTCTTTGTATTGTTACTTGTCTTTCCTTTCAGCATTTCATTTCTTTGCCTTGACATGCATTCGAAAAACACAGTCTGATGATTCGAATTTCTTGATATGATTAAGTAGGTTAGTTTTATGGATAAAGTGCTTTTAGCAGTTTAGATTAGAGTAGGAGGATTAGAATTCATTAGAGTTCCAAGAAAAGGTTGATCGTACACTCACTTCCACCTCTGTTTAGAGATTGAGAGTGTAGACTGTGCCAACCACAAAAAAACGCAGTTTTACATGTTCATGCAAGCTTTAAAGTAATATTTCCATTGGTAGAAGTGTCCATGCATTTAGATCTTGAGCAATAACTCTTTGTTTCAGCACCATGCACGATTTCTCTCTTAACTTACATTGTTGTTCTTTGGTTTTTAATAAAACAGTTAGAATAGGTTGATGAATTCTCGGTTTTGTGCAAGACAGAGGTGATTTGTTTCATTTACACTGCGCAACACCACTCTATCACTTCCTTATCCTTCTCAGCTGTGCCTAAGCCATCTCCTTACCTCCCAGCTAGATCATTCACCCACCACCTCTTCTATTATCCACGTTGTTTTATCTTTTCGGCCTTCCATTGCCTCTACCCTTCTATCGACCAACCAGCTTTACACACCCCCTCTCCATCTCATCTCTCTATTCATAAGCCATCACAAGCTCCTCTCTCATCCTACCTATCCACCCATACAGCTCATTCACTCCTCCATCACCCAAAACTCCGATTGCAAAGCATCCTGTAGAAGTTAGCAGACTTCCTGTAGAAATCCCGAGCTTCCTGTAGGATCCCCTGCAGACATCCTGTAGAAGCTTGCAACCACGGTTTCCAGGCATCTGAACGTTGTGAACTTCCGTGGAATGATGTTAGGGATCCCCGGGAACCTCTTAGAGTCCTCCTGACCTTTACCAAGCCTTCCTCCCCTTGAACTACCCCTGCACAGTCAAAGACGCAGTAAGAAGCACAGTCATAATCACTCCAACCACTTGAGCAAAAATACAAAAACATGTTCTCTTCAGATGAAAGTAGTTTAGACTCATGCATCTCATCTCACTAGAAGCAATGGCATCATTTTTAGAAGTTTCATTCCCATCATTGCATCGTAAGGATCAAGCTGGTCAAATTAGGGTTTACTAGGGTTTCCATGTTTTGTTGGCTTTCAGTTCATTCTTGCAAAGTAGGTTAATTTCCTTTGAGATAGCTTTCGTTCATCACTTAAAAAGCTTCTTCTGAGAACATATAGAAGTTGGCTTGAGCCCTAGCGGACTTGTGCCAGCTGACCAAGTGACAGCTGCAACAAGAGCTAGTACTTGTGCATACAGCACCGTCGCTTCCAAGTTTGTTACGAACTACTGGATTGATAAAATTAGAGAAGGAAGCTCCAGGAGTTGTAGCATTATTGCTACAATACTGGAGCCCACCATCTTTCTGGCGCCGTTGTCGGGGAAGCATCAGAGTATTAGTAATTGTTGCTTTTCTTCTATTTTCCTACTCTCGCCTTCTACCAAGTAGTTTATTTCATTTCCATTCTGCAAAAGTAGCATAGACATTTCCTGCTTTCATAGATTAGCATTTCAATTCCACAATTTCAATTTTGCAAGCGTAGATTAACATTTCAATTCTGCAAGCGTAGACTAGCATTTCCATTCCTGCAATTCCATTTGAGCAAAGTAGATTAGTTCTTTCCTGCTTTCATTTCAATTCTGCATTTTTATTTCAGCAAGATAGTTAGTTGTAGATCAATCTATTTCAGTTTTGCAGGTACCAAAGAAAAAACAAAAGCAATCAAAAAAGTATTTCCATTTCATGCCTCGTAGGAATCGAGATAAAACAGGCAAATTCTTACCCAACACCCCCACCACATCACTGAGTCACCCTTCTCTCTTCTTCGGTGACAGTGATCCAGAAGAACCTATAGGTGAACCTCCTGAGATATACGAAGATCCTATAGCAGAAGAAGAATTAGAGACCATCCCATCTGAAGCTATGGCTGACAATAGAGGAGAAGATGAGAGAATAGAAGGTGCCTTCCCCATCCGAGAAACCAATGGAGACATGAAAATGAAAAACATTAGTCCCTCCGCTCTACCTCACTTCCATGGACTGACTACTGAAGATCTGATACCTTCCTGTTTGAGTTTGTTGTCCTTTGTCGAACTTATGACTATACTGAAGATGAGCAGAAGCTGAAACTCTTCCCTTCAACTCTTAAGGATGCAACATTACGCTGGTTCATGGGCTTACCTGGGAATAGTATCACCACTTGGGCTCAGATGCAGCAAGCTTTCAATACCAAGTACCGGGACTACTGTAGGTCCAAGGAAACCAAGGGAGAAATCTTTCGGATGACCATGGGAAATGATGAGTCCTTAGAGGATTATGAGGAAAGGTTCCAACTTAGCTATAAACGGGCCAGGTGCACACTTGACCCTGAATCCCTCAAGTTGGTCCTGCTCCGAGGAGTCCCTGAAGACCTCTTAGATACCCTTCACATGTTAGCTGGAGGATATATTTACCAATTGCCTTATGAGGACATCAAGACTGTGTTTAGGAACCACTCTAGGGCAGCCCAGAAACGAGGTAGAGGAAACCTCCTCTCAGCTGGTATTCCTTTCTCCAAACATGAGTTTGCAAATCAATTAGAAGATCTCAAGAGTGAGGTGAGACAGACCATTGCCATGCAGCTTGATACATTCAGGATCCAGCAGAAGAAGGAATAAGCTGAGAGGGCCTTGGCTATATTCTTCCCTAGATGTACAAGGAGACACCCTAAGAACGAATGCCCATTGCATTCGGTTGAAGTGTGCTTCGTTTGTGAGGAGGACCATCCCACAAATCAATGTCCAACCTTACCTGGGCTTAAATGCATGTACCAAGGGACAGAAGCCTCCACTGAACCTCTCTATTTCCTCAACCAAAGGAGGCCACAAGGACCTAGACCTTACCAGCAGGGGATGCAAGGGGCAACCCAAGCTTATTACAGCCCCAACCATTCTACTCCTATGCCTCCCTGGGGTCCCCCTGCTCATCCTTCCTGGTCTATGCCTCTTCCATGGTCTTATCCACCTCAGTACCCTACTCAGCCCACTACTCATTCATATCACTCACATGCCCAACCACAGCCTCAGTGGAATGCACCTCAGTCGGGGTGGAGGCCCCAGTACAACACTCCTCCCGCCATTTTTCCTCCACAACCAGTTCAACCTCAACCATTACTTCCTGCTCCTCCAAGGTAACCTCAAATGCCTGCTCAACCGAACCCGAACCCCAACAATAGACAGGCCCAACAGGTATACACTGGGGAAACATCATGCCCTACCTATGCTGTGGAGATCCAGGAGATCAATCTTCGATTTGGAAAGACTCTTCCGGATCGCCAACCTCCTCCCCCAGAGGACGAGGAAGACAAACAGGAAAGTGAACCAAAGGCTATTCCACCCTTTCCTGAGAGACTAACAGCCACCACACAACCCAACCCAGAGGAGGATGAGCTTCTGGGAGAGCTCAAGCAGTTGTGTGTGAAAATACCACTTCTCCAAGCCATCAAGGATGTGCCAATATACAACAAACTGGTTAAGGAAAAGTGTTTCAAACACCCAGGCAGGCGAAAGAGAGATGCTTCAACTATCAATGTCATAGGACAACTGTCTGACCTTATGCTAGGACAAGTCATTTGCCCAAAGTACCTAGATCCTGGGAGTCCTGTAGTAGATGTCCACATCAATGGCACCATCATACCTCACACCTTGATTGATATGGGGGCTGCCATTAATGTGATGACCAGGGATACCATGCTCAAACTCAATCTTCAGGATTCCATGAGAAAGACCTCGACAGTCCTGCAACTAGCAGATCGCTCCACCGTGACTCCCGAAGGGATTGTGGAGGATGTCTTGGTCTCTGTCGACTCTTGGGAATACCTTGCATATTTCTTGGTTCTGCAACCCAAGGCAAAGCTTACTGGATATCCTCTTATTTTGGGAAGGCCTTGGTTAGCCACTGCAGATGCTTACATAAGTTGCCGTGCAGGAAACATGACCATAAAAAATGGTCCTATGTCCAAGCAGCTAGTCCTATACCCTCCTGCCCAACCCTTCTTAGAGCATGACTTACCACTTTGGTTGGAGGAAGGAGAAGAGGATGACGTGTACTTAGCACCTTTGTGCACCCTAGACACCACTAGAAGAGACCCCCCAACCGAGGACGACTTGATTGAGACCTTGATCCAGAATCCACCTCCCAGTGCACTATCCTTAGAGAAATTGGTGGAGGATGCCCAAGCCAGCACCTTAGTGGACCTTTGTGCCACCAACCCTGTCACTCCCAGAGTCAAGAATGTGGAGTTCGGCCCTGAGAGAATGTTAAAGATCAACTCCTCCCTATCTCCTTCCCAAGAAAAGGAGCTATGTAGCCTGTTGGCCAGTCATCTAGATGCTTTTGCTTGGAGCTATAAGGAGATGAAAGGAGTCCATCCTTCGGTCTATACCCATCACATATACATCAAAGAGGATTGTAAACCGGTTAGGCAACCTTAGAGGAGAATGAATCCAGCCCTTAAGGACATTGTCAAGGAAGAATTGCAAAAACTGTTGGATGTCGGATTCATTTACCCCATCTCAGATAGTGAATGGGTGTCCCCTCTGGTGTTGGTTCCCAAGAAAAATGGGAAGTGGAGAATCTGTGTGGACTACCGAGAACTGAACAAAGTTACCAAGAAGGACCATTTCCCTCTACCTTTCATAGATCAAGTGTTGGATGGACTGGCAGGAAAGAAGTTCTTCTCTTTCCTGGATGGGTTTAGCCAGGGAAAATTTTAAGAACCCCCCCTAAATTTATAAATATAATAAATGGGCGAATCTCCATGGTATATAGGAAAAATGGAAGGTGATTTTATCAACAATATAATATGTAAATATAATTTTTTGGCGAATCTCTCACCAGGCATGGCGAATATTTTACTCAATTATAAAATCTTGTAAGATCTTGGCGAGTCTTTCACTAAATAATAAAACTTTGTAAAGTCCTAGTGAATCTTAGCATAGGCTACATGCTGGTTTAATTCCCCCATTTAAATAGGCTACATTCCAGGTGAATACCATGGGTCAATACCATGTGCCATTTTGGTGAATACCATGGGTCAATACCATGTGCCATTTTTATTTTTATTAATTCTAATATTATGGTTAATAATGGTTTTTTGCATGGTATTAATAACAATCTAGTCCATGGTATTTGTCCCATAGTATTTTGGCCATAGGTTTCACCTAAATATAACCCATTTTTTTAGTGTTCGTAAATATAAGATATAAGGTGACTTATGGAGTAAATATAAAAAAATGTTTTATTTGTTTACCATACCTCTCGTTTATTTATATTTTTATTAATTTACCATACCTCTTTTACAAATATGGTATTTGGCCCATAGGATTCACTTAAATAAGACCTCTTTCTTGAGACTTCATAAATAGAACGAGGGTCATGGACTAAATGTAAAAAGAGGTTTATTAATTTACCATACCTTTTTTACAAATATGGTATTTGGCCCATAGGATTCACTTAAATAAAACCTCTTTCTTGAGCCTTCATAAATAGAACGAGGGTTATGGACTAAATATAAAAAGAGGTTTTATTTATTTACGATACGTCTAGTTTATTTATATTTTTATTTATTTACC
Organism: Pinus tabuliformis; assembly: GCA_031772625.1. Lineage (NCBI taxonomy): Eukaryota > Viridiplantae > Streptophyta > Pinopsida > Pinales > Pinaceae > Pinus > Pinus tabuliformis. Next base: position 1,093,080,589 of record CM062819.1, read on the forward strand.
ATACCTTTTGAGTAAGTATAAAAAGATGTTTTATTTATTTACCATACCTCCACTTTACTTATATTTTTATTTGTTTACACCCTTACATGTATATAAGGTGACTTATGGAGTAAATATAAAAAATGTTTTATTTATTTACCATACCTCTCATTTATTTATATTTTTATTAATTTACCATACCTCTTTTATAAATATGGTATTTGGCCCATAGGATTCACTTAAATAAAACCTATTCTTGAAAATGGGCAAATGGATTCACTTCAATAAAACCTATTCTTGAAAATGGGCGAATGGAAGGTTGTATGTCCTAATTTCAAGGGCTAAATTTACCTATTTTACCCTCTCCCTTAAAATAAGGTGGGCTATTTGAGGTGATTTGTAAAAATGTACTATGATACAAAATATTCGCCCACTAAAAATTTAAAACCCCTTAATTTCGCCAAAGGGCGAACATTCGCCCCTAAAATTATCCTTGGGTTTAGCGGGTAAAACCAAATCCAAATCAGCCCGAAAGACCAAGATAAGACCACCTTCACTTGTCCTTGGGGTACCTTTGCCTACCGAGTTCTTCCCTTTGGGCTATGCAATGCTCCTGCTACCTTCCAGAGAGCTGTCTTGAGCATCTTCTCGGAGCTGGTCCATGATGCGGTGGAAATCTATATGGATGACTTCACTCCTTATGGGTCCAACTTCCAGGAAGCATTGTCCAATCTGGGAAAAGTCCTAACCAAATGCATTGAGATGAACCTGTCCCTTAGTCCTGAAAAATGTGAATTCCTGATGACTGAAGGGATCGTGCCAGGCCATACCATTTCTTGTCAAGGGTTACAAGTGGATCCTAAAAAAATTGCTCTCATCAAGAAGGTTCCACCTCCCCAAAAGGTAAGGGATGTTCGGAGTTTCTTAGGATTAGCAGGGTATTACAGGAGATTCATTAAAGACTTCAGCAAGCTAGCCTCGCCATTGTTTGGCCTGTTGGCAAAAGATGAGGAGTTTAAATGGATTGACGATTGTCAGAGGGCTCTGAATGAATTAAAGGACAAGTTAGTGTCTGCCCCAATCTTGAGAGGTCCAAACTGGGCCTTACCTTTCCACGTCCACACTGATGCCTCAAACAAAGCCATAGGGGTAGCTTTAGGAAAAGTTGAACAAAAACTTCCATATGCCATTTACTTTGTTAGCAAAAACTTATCCAAAGCTGAACTGAATTACACTGTAACCGAGAAAGAATTCTTGGCTGTGGTCCATGCACTGAACAAGTTCCGACATTATATCACTGGCTATCAAACCTTTGTACATACGGATCATGCTGCAATTAGATATTTAATGAATAAACTAGATGTGAATGCTCGTATTATTAGATGGTTACTTTTGTTGCAGCAGTTTGATTTGACCATTGTTGACAAACCAGGTAAAGAAAATGTTGTTGCTGACTTTTTATCTAGATTGGATTTGTCTGCAGATGAGGATGGAACAGTGGATGACCAGATGCCCGACGAACATCTGTTTGCTATCTCAGTACTCTCTCCATGGTTTGCTGATATAGAAAACTACCTTGTTTCAGCACAGTTCCCTCCACACCTATCTTCAAGAGAGAAGAGCAGAATCATCAGAAAAAGTGCCTCATTTACTTGGATCAGGGGCAACCTGTTCAAGCTTGGCCCTGATTAGATCTTAAGGCGTTGTGTAAGGGAGGAGGAAGTCTTTGATATCCTCCTCACCTGTCATGATGGGCCTTGTGGAGGACATTTTGTAGCAAAGAGGACTACCTTCAAAGTCCTGCAGGCAGGCTACTATTGGCCCACACTTCATCAAGATGTCAGAAGGTATATCAGCCAATGTGACCGATGCCAAAGAATGGGGAAACCGACTCAAAGGGATGAGATGCCTCTCCAACCTCAAGTGACTCTTGAGCCATTTGAGAAGTGGGGTATGGACTTTGTGGGTCCAATCAACCCTCCTTCGAGGCAAAGGTCTTACATCATTGTGTGCACCGACTACCTGACAAAGTGGGCAGAGACTAAAGCAATCAAAGCAGCAACAGAAGAAAAGGTGGCTGAGTTCTTAAGAGAAAACATCTTCTACAAATTTGGCTACCCAAGAGAGCTGGTCACCGATCAAGGAAGCCAGTTCACATCCAACTTAATTGAAGACCTACTAGCTCATCACAAAATCAAGCATAGGACTTCCACCCCCTATCATCCACAGGCAAATGGGCAAGTGGAAGTCACCAACAGAGCATTGGAAGGGATTTTGACTAAGGTGGTGAGCAACAGTAGGAAGGATTGGGTAGATCGCCTGGTTGAGGCCACATGGGCTTACAACACCACCTGGAAGACCACCACCGGCTTCACACCTTATGAGCTGGTCTATGGGAAGAAAGCTTTGCTATCCATTGAATTTGAATACAACACTTTGAGGATGGCAGCTCAGCTGGACCTAGATCTCAGCCATGCACAACAAGAAAGGTTATTGCAGCTGAATGGACTGGACGAGCACCTGATGTAGGCCCTCCTTCACTCAGAAGTGGTTCAACTTCAGAGAAAGGTGTGGCATGACCAACACCTCAATGACAAGCAATTCCAACCAGGAGATTTGGCATTGTTGTATGACTCCAGGTACAAAGATTTCAAGGGGAAGCTGAGAACCAGATGGCTGGGACCATATGCAGTGGAAATATGTCATGACAATGGATCTGTTCTTATTCGGACCATTGATGAGGAAGCCATCCCCATGCTTTTCAATGGGCATCGACTGACGATCTACAGGAAACCTCTCTCAAGACAAGAATTCATCAAAACTGTGGAGAAATCAGTGTTGGTAATAGAGAAGGGTTCTGCCTCTGCTTTGGGCATACCCTGAAAGATCTAAAAATAAATAAATAAATAAATAAATAAATAAATATCCTTGGGGGAAAACCTTTCTGAGGCTCCCAAGGCAGGTGGTAGGGGTGAAAACCTCATTGAGGCACCCCTATTGTCTTTAAAAAAAAAAAAGAGATTTGAAAAAGATCCTTGAGTGAAAACCTCTCTGAGGCGCTTAAGGCAGATGGCAAGGGTGAAAACCTCATTGAGGCGCCCCTGCTATCTTTCAAAAAAAAAAAAAAAAAAAAAGAAAAGAAAAAAGAAAAAACAATATGCAAAAGAAGACAGGGACAGCAAGTTTATAATCTGGAAATGCATGCAGGTCGCAGGTGTTCTATGAAGGAGAGGAGGTCTCTCAACTCAAAGTCAAGGATCCTTATCATGCTGCCAGGAGACCTCACCAGCACCTCCTCCAAGAATACTCATCTTCTCCAAGGTATGGGCACGATTTCATCACAGCTTAGTCTTCTACAGGAAGTTACAGACTTTCTACAGGAAGTACAGACTTTCTACAGGAAGTTCTGTATTTCTACACGAAACTTCCTGTAGAAGTTTTGGATGGCCCAGAATTCATTGTATGAGGAGATCTAACGCCCAAGGATCAGTTTGGACGCATGCAAGCTACTATTTTCACCCTTACACACTGCTGTCACCTCTTTCTACCACCCCTGTCGACATGCAATAAAGATACCTGCACCATCAAAACAGATCATTGAGTTATCAAGAGAAAGCAATTTTTAAAATGAAAAAAACGTTGAGATGTCATACCATATCCATCCCAGCCATCCATGAGCTCTGTGAGCGTGATCGTGAGGCCACTGCCTTCATCGTGCAGCATGCACTCGAGGAGGAAAAACTGCTACAGGACATCCTGCAGGAGTCCCGTAACAGTTAAGCCCGCTAGAGTGCACACCATTCCACCGCCTGCAACATGCAAAGATCACGCGGGCGCATGCAGCCGAAGCATCAAATTCATCGTCAGCGGCCTGTGAATATGAACCTCCGGGCCTGTGCAAATCCACCAGCAGCAAATAAATCCACTCATCGTCGTCCAAGAGCCGGAAAAATCGTGTTGCGGCCGCACAGGTAAGTGCCTCGACCCTTTCTTCCGTCGAATTGCATGAATTTTACTTTGAAAATGTTTGCAAGTGTGAAGTGAATGGGTTGAGCGGTTGTATGGCCATTCGACTGGCCACGTCGACCAGTTAGTGGTCTAGTCGGATGTTTGGGCGGTGGTCGTGGCAAAAGGAACGGGCAGTGCACACGTGAGAGCCATCTCGTCGGGAAAAACGAGTTTTAACAGAAGTGACGGTGGCGGATTTGCGGGGAATGATGCGGCAGTAAGGGAACTCGTAGACGAATGATGAAGTGACGTCGTCCAATGGTCCGGTAGGGACAGCTCACCCCCGCGCCACGGATTCCGCCGAATTCAATTCTAATCGGCTAGATTGCCACCCCACGCATTTATCATTCACCGTTTGAAACTCAAGTGATCATCCGGATCCCTCTGCAGCTCGACACTCCAAGTCTTTGGCCATTCGAACGCTTGTTAAGCAACACCAAGAGCGCATACCCACTGCAGTATCCTCCAGAATTCATGCGCTGCTTCTACAGGAAAGCTGTTTCTACAGGAAATCAGGTTCCTCACGTCAAAAGGTGGTGGATTAAAAAGGATGTTAGTATAATTAAGCTGTGTTAAGGTCCTCGGGAGATAAGCTTCGTGAATTGTATGCATGACAGAGGCGTAATTCTACGCTTTGTCCCAATAGGCCAATTTTCTTCCGCATTCGCCACCTCCAGCTAACGCAGCAATTTTTCACCATGCCGGGTGGGTTCATCAGAAGGGAACCAACTGATTCAACGAAGTTAAGAGAAAATCCTGAGGTGGTGGAGCTCTTCACGTGAGCGCAATGGATATCATTCTGTGACAAATTGCAGGGCTATGACGACGAGGTGGCAGAGGAGTTTTTGCAAGCTCTGAGGCCGAAATCCAAAACATTGGCCACTGTTAACTTCAGGGGTTTGAGTCTCAGACTCACCCCACAATTCATCAGCCGAGTTACTAAGCTCCCAATGGGATTACCATGGGATAAAGAAGAAAGGAAATTGGGCCAACAGGCTAAGAAATAATTCTTTCCACCAGAGGAGAAATTCTCAGAAGATAAAAATGGGGTTCGTAGAACCAGTTTACTGCCACTGTGGAGTGAGGTTAGCCTGCAGATTATGAAGTACATCACCTGCGAAGGCCATTTTAGCATTGTATATGGGTACCATTTTCGGTTACTTACGGAATTAAGGCATCAGATGGACCTACCTGTAGAAAACAAACTCAGTCTCCCCTACTTTCTACTACAGTCTCTGATTGAGTGTGCCACCAAGTTGAAAGAAGGCACACCAGACCAGGTAGCCCACCATGGACTCATCAAACTCCTCGTGGAGGATGCGCTCCACACATATAAGGTTCCTCTCTCATGGGAAGCCTTCAGAAATTTGACCAAGGATGGTGATATAAAGATGCTGACCGAAGAGCTCGGTTCATCTAGCAGTGAGGAGAAAGAGTCAGTGCCCACAGGGAAAAAAAGAAAAAGGCCAGAAGACCACGACCACGGAGCAGAAGAAAAAGCAAGATAAGAAACAAGAGAAAAAGGGTGCCAAAGAGAAGGATGACACACCCATTTTGACGGCAAGAGAGAAAAGATTGCAAAGCAGAGTGGACAAGGCTGAGAAGGTCCACATCAGCAGAAGTGCCTCGATAGCAACCGCAACCAAGTCAAAAAGTAAAACTCATGCAGCAAAACAAACCAAAGCAGTGACACCTGTTTCTACAGGAAAACCGAAACCGGCTTCTACAGGAAGCCCGAAATTAACTGAAAAAGGGCCTTCTACAGGAAGCCCGAAATTAACTAAAACAGGGTCTTCTACAGGAAGCCCTGAAAAAGTGAAACCCAAGGAGAAGAAAGCTGACATTCTTGCAAGGGAGGCAGCAGCTGTGCTGGCCACCCTCAGCACACCTCCTAAGCCAAAGGAGAAGAGAAAGAGGGAGACCCCTCTATATTTTAAAGCTAGAAGAAGTGTGAAAATAAAGACGGGCAAGCCACAACCTCCGTCCAGCAGCCCAATCATTATGGAAGATGCCCCTACTTCACCCAAGGAGAGGTCCCCCTCGAGGATATCAGTCACCTATGAGAGGGGGAGCCCGAAGAAAACTACTTGGAAAGAAAGGTTAGACCAATTGACTACAAAAGCTCGGCTACAGGATGTTGAAGATGCTCTACAGGAAACCTTAGCCAGGCTTAAAGAAACTGAGAGAATGGAAGGAGAAGCACCCTTATCACCACCGAGGGAGGGCGAAGTAGAGCCACCAAAAGAAGTTGAGAAAGAGCATATACCAGAGCCCAGCCCTCAGCCAAGTCTGAGTTCATATTACAACTTTTTAGAGGCTGGCAAAATTATACCTCAGAAATTTACTGTGCCACTGTTTTTTGCATTGGAGGAAGAAAGAGTCTGTACACACACGTGGATGAAAATAGCCAAGTCAAAGGGTGTGGCAAACATAGGTCCCTTACAGGAGTAGCTCAAGGAGGCTAGAAGTGAATTATCCATGGCTAAACACGTGGCAAATTGCCAACGAGTGTTCCTACAGGAAGAAAACCAAAAGCTGAGATTGCAGCTACAAGAGCTGAGGGCAGGGACAGGTACATTCTCCAAGGACACCACAGCAGAATAGCAAGGAAAAAAGGAACTGAACACCGGTCTTGGAGAGCCAACTACACATCTACAGGAAGCAGAATAGCAAGCAAAAATTGAGGTGCAAGCTCTCAGAGAACAGCTGCAGCAGAAAGAGGCACAATTGGCCTGCATGGCTAGCTGGGCCATGGATGCTATTCAATGCAGACAACTGGCCAAATCCTATGGCCTGTACTTCAAAGACCAATGGCTGCAATTTCAAATCAATACCTTGGCGCAAAGAGGTATCTCTCAGCTCCAAGACCCGCAGCAATTCACTGAAGTATGCAGTACTAGTTCATCAGAGGATAAGGCCAAATTAGCGGAGTTCTACCTCCATAATCTGGCCCTGCCTAATGTAGTTTCATGGGATCCCAATACGGCCTTGGGAGATATGCAATTAATGGAATTTGCCTCATGGTTGAACCATGAGGACAAAAGAGCAGCAGAAGCCAAAGCGGTCATGAACCGAGAGCTGAATGAGCCATTGCTCATCAGACCAGAACCAGGGGATCCAGTTGCACTAATCTCGGCACACCAACATTTGTCCACTGACCCTCAAGCTTCATTAAGATATATGGATCAACAGGCCCAAGCCATAGCTCATTTTGAGGACATGGAGAGACTGTTAGGAGACAACGCTGTCCAAGCATGCACCCGCAGATGGAATACATTGGCCCACAGTCTGAAAATCTGAGAGTACCATATCCCAACTCGGATGAGGGAAGCTTTGGTACGGGGGGCCCTCTATAAGAAATCCATGCAAAACCTCCAGGCCAGCTGGATTTGCCTTAAGCTAAGCCCACCACTGCTGCTAGGATTGATGGAAGGCAACACAGAGAAAGATGATAATGAACAGTGGGAAGAGGTAAACAGAAGGGCTGGGTTTCATATCTGCAAGGAGGACACTACTACAGAGGCTTGGGATGTAAGGGTGGCAGTAAAGGCAATGAAGGATGAAGAGTTGGACTAGTTGCTCAAGGATGACCAAATATTTTAGCTGGGGGGTGATGATGAGCCCCAAATTTTGGTAACATTTTGGGCTCATTTGGCCTACTTACCTTGCTCAACCCTTCATTTTTTATCACTTATGCATCATTTCTTAGTATATTCATGTTATTTGTAGGAAGGAGGGCAGTCATTATGCCTATGTGGCTAATACATGTTTATTTCAGGTTTTTTGACATTAAATGGAGCAAAAACCACGCAGATGGAGGCAAGGAGACAGCCAAGGTGGCATTGTGGGTTTGTAGGAAGGTTGTCCACAGCCTTGAATGACCTTCCTCGTGATCTCCACCCCAACTCCGAGCTCCAACATCTATCACCACCGAGCTAGAAGGCAGCCAACGGATTCTACAAGAACAGTAGTTTACTTTTAGTTAGACAGCCAAGCCCCACTAGTTTAGGAGGCCAGCTTGGCCCTCATAATGTATAAATATTGAGGCTATAGCCTTCGATGGGGACTTTTGAACCTTTGTTGCAGATTTTGAATCACGAGCTATAGCTCTGTTTTGCTCTTTGTAAGCCATTTTTGGCATGTTGTTAGACTTATGATTATGATCTTTTAATAAAAGGCAGGCAGATTTGAGTTCAATTCTGAGTTCTTAGAGGAGCTATAGCTCTCAGGTTTGGGCCCAACCTGAGAGCAATAGGCCTCCTTTCTTTGTATTGTTACTTGTCTTTCCTTTCAGCATTTCATTTCTTTGCCTGGACATGCATTCGGAAAACACAGTCTGCTGATTCGAATTTCTTGATATGATTAAGTAGGTTAGTTTTATGGATAAAGTGCTTTCAGCAGTTTAGATTAGAGTAGGAGGATTAGAATTCATCAGAGTTCCAAGAAAAGGTTGATCGTACACTCACTTCCACCTCTGTTTAGAGATTGGGAGTGTAGACCATGCCAACCACCAAAAAATGCAGTTTTACATGTTCATGCAAGCTTTAAAGTAATATTTCCATTGGCAGAAGTGTCCATGCATTTAGATCTTGAGCAATAACTCTTTGTTTCAGCACCATGCATGATTTATCTCTTAACTTACATTGTTGTTCTTTGGTTTTTAATAAAACAGTTAGAATAGGTTGATGAATTCTCGGTTTTGTGCAAGACAGAGGTGATTTGTTTCATTTACACTGCGCAGCACCACTCTATCACTTCCTTATCCTTCTCAGCCGTGCCTAAGCCATCTCCTTACCTCCCAGCTAGATCATTCGCCCACCACCTCTTCTATTATCCACGTTGTTTTATCTTTTCGGCCTTCCATTGCCTCTACCCTTCTATCGACCAACCCGATTTACACACCCCCTCTCCATCTCATCTCTCTGTTCATAAGCCATCACAAGCTCCCCTCTCATCCTACCTATCCACCCATACAGCTCATTCACTCCTCCATCACCCAAAACTCCGATTGCAAAACATCCTGTAGAAGTTAGCAGACTTCCTGTAGAAATCCCGAGCTTCCTGTAGGATCCCCTGCAGACATCCTGTAGAAGCTTGCAACCACGGTTGCCAGGCATCTGAACGTTGTGAACTTCCGTGGAATGATGTTAGGGATCCCCGGGAACCTCTTAGAGTCCTCCTGACCTTTCCCAAGCCTTCCTCCCCTTGAACTACCCCTGCACAGTCAAAGACCCACTAAGAAGCACAATCATAATCACTCCAACCACTTGAGCAAAAATACAAAAACATGTTCTCTTCAGATGAAAGTAGTTTAGACTCATGCATCTCATCTCACTAGAAGCAATGGCATCATTTTTAGAAGTTTCATTCCCACCATTGCATCGTAAGGATCAAGCTGGTCAAATTAGGGTTTACTAGGGTTTCCATGTTTTGTTGGCTTTCAGTTCATTCTTGCAAAGTAGGTTAATTTCCTTTGAGATAGCTTTCGTTCATCACTTAAAAAGCTTCTTCTGAGAACATATAGAAGTTGGCTTGAGCCCTAGCGGACTTGTGCCAGCTGACCAAGTGACAGCTGCGACAAGAGCTAGTACTTGTGCATACAGCACCGTCGCTTCCAAGTTTGTTACGAACTACCGGGTTGATAAAATTAGAGAAGGAAGCTCCAGGAGTTGTAGCATTATTGCTACAATACTGGAGCCCACCAACTTGTTTGATGAGGGGAAGATGGACAATCACTTTTGACAGAAACTATGTTCGCTTGTGATTGTGCAACTGCATCACCGAAGTATGATGGGAGGGGCTTGAATGATTCTAAGACTTGCAAATTTTCAGATATGTAAAGAAGATACTCAAATATTCCATCGAGGAATTCTCATAATTTCATCTCCGGGAAATTGATATGCAAGATTATGAAAGAGCATGTAAAATTGTTCAACAAATTCATCAGGTGCTTTCCATAATTTCAAAATTTCTTTATTGAGCACTTTACGATCAAAATGAGTGCAAGAACGGTGTATCTCTACGATCAGATGATGGAAAGAGTGAATAGATTTTTCGGGTAGTGTGGCATACCAATGTAGTGGGTCCCCTCAAATCGTGTATGCGAACAATGTGCATGTCATGTAATCTTCAAATATTTCAGGGCTTTCAAAGGAGCCTACAATGCCTACCACATGTCTAACCAAGGCTACTTTGCCTCCACCATTGTATTTTTTACGTGAAAAGTTATTCCAGAGCTCTTCCGAGATCTCTAAGTCATGTGCATAAGACATACACTCCAAAAGAGAAATTTTGTGTTTATTCATGAAAAGTATGCAGAGATTCAAAACAAATTGTGAGGACTTAGCTTGTCATCTAGCCCTCCTTTTAGTGATAGTAATGGTAATAGTGCTGGACCCACCAACATTCAGGGGGTCTCCCCAATATGAAATCCAAACTAGACCTCACATAGTTTGGTGTAGGAGTCTCATCCAGTATGATGACCCGATTTCCATTATCTTAAAGATATGCCTTAGCTTTTGCATGTTAGCACATGAGAGTGGTTTGCTTTGTCTTCAAACGACTAGGCTCGCGTGCCTAGTGAGTGCTTAGTCCCACTTTTGTCAAATTACTTTCACTGCAGAGGGAGAGGTTCGAAGTGAGTCTTAGGTTGAAAGGGAATAGTCCCAACTCTGCTAGAGACTTGCAACACAACAAGACATGTGCAGCTTCCGATGGAGTAGTCCACATGGATGTGGTAGTCACAAACACAAGGTGAACATATAACACGTACAACACCCAATGGAATAGTCCATATGAGTGCGACAAGCATTATAACAATTTCACAAGAATGAATATGTTGAGTGTCCAATAGGATAGCCCACACGGGAAAGATAGCGTTAACAACTGATACAACACATTTCCAATAGCATATGTACTAAATCAACTAAAATAGTTCAACTGTTTTAATATAGTTTAAAGAAACATGCATTACAAGCATCCAAAGAATAATATTACAAACGAATACAATACATGTGTGAAAATATGCTAACTTGTTGATAGGATTTTGAATTAAGCGAAAGTTCCAAGACGCATATGATATGCCTTCACGCAGATCGATAAACTCTTAGGGAAATTTACTGCAATTCTATTAAAATAGCCTTCAAACCCTCGTGAAGGTCTGTGATTAGTCCTTGTGGGCCTTTAACAGTCAAGGTACCTACTTAGGCACAGTAGGAAACAATTCTAAATTGGTTTTCTCACTAAATTACTTAAGTTATTAATAAACATGAGAGGAATCACCAGAGTCTTCGTGAACATATTTAAACATGCATTGCATACTTTATTAAGACTTACTCAAGAGAATCGTGTAGCATTCAATCAATATTTCATAAAATAAGTCATTCATCAACGACATATAACAAAAATAGACATGAACAGAAATATTCAAAAAATTGTCTTTATTGATCTCAATTCACAGATTACAGACACAAAAATTCCCTACACACAGCTGCAGGGGTCCATGCACTCAGCTGTAGAGCGTTTCCCTCTCTACCTAAGTGCAGGAAGTAGAGCCTTCCTGCCCTAGACTCTTGAATCAATCCAATTCTTTATCTCCGTTATGTTCCTTGTTCGTCTATCTTTTTTCTAAGACTCGCTATTTATGGAATTTTTTTCATACAATGCCATGGTTTGTGGACAATGGGAGAATCTCAAAAACCAACTCAAAACTTATCCAAAACAAGGGGCTAAGCCCCTTTGACTCCTAATCATCTTCGCACTTCGCTTCCACAAATCGTGGAGACTTTACATTATTTACAGAATTGTACCAAATTTTTTATTATCTTAACCCCAAACTAACCCAGGGGGCCCTTTCCCAACAGGCCCCCAATACAAAGATCATGAATTTCCCTCGAGTAACTATGTTGGCACCATGATCTTACTCCAAAAATCCCCCAGCTCCACCTGGATCACTACAACTTCAGCAGTGCTCTGCATTGCTGTCTGTCGAACCTCCTCGACCAATTTTTCAATGGCTAGTCCTTCTATTGCCAGCCTCAATGTCTGCTGTGTCAGCTACAGTCCCTTAAGCATATATTGAATTGAATGCATGACCTAATTAGCCTCATCCAACCAAGGCTACAATCTGGCCTTTAGCAAGGCCTCTTTCTTCTTCGCTTCCTCTACCTATTCCAATAGCTTCTTTCCTTCTTGTAATTTGGCAAGGCGCTGAGCTCGTGCTAAGGTGCGCACAGTTGCCCTGACCTCATCATATTGGCGCTACCTCTCCCTTACCTCTATGTTCGATGTCTAGAGGTTTGGATCCTCTTGCAAATTGGTCAATAGCTCCATAGCTTGATCAAACAGCGTCACACAGTTAGTGACTATGGCATCTAAGGTAGCCATGCCTTCCTTAATTGCAACTCTGCGCTACTTTCAGACCTCAAGCGGAGTTGTGGCTACAACTTTAGTGGCAACTCTGCAACCTTAATGTTGAACTCAAAAGTGACCTATCCAACTTTTGCTTTAGCCTCTCGCACTCCATCGGCTAATTTTCTGACTTTGGCTTCAAGCTGTGCAGCCTCTAGGATATGAAGTTCAGGCACTGACTTACATGCCTTTGCTATTGCTGACTCCATATGTGAACTATGCACCTATAGTGCCTCCTTTTCCTTTAGAGCCTGCATCTTCTCAACGAACAGTTGTTGATTGTTGACTTTGAACTCAATGATGGCAATGAGTGATCAATGTTCTATGATCCTAAGCTCTTCCATGGCCCCCTGTTGTAATTCATGTAGGTACTCAAATGATAGCGTGACAAGGTTCAGTCCCATGTTTTCCTACTGTGTGAAGCATTTTGCATTGTTCATCCATCTCGACATAGACTAACCCTTCGGGCAAAGGGAAGACTCTGATGTCCTACGGCCAGTCCATCTCCATGACTGTATTGTTTCCTCGAGTTAGACTGTCTTGCATGTCGCTCGCCTTCCTGACAACTTCCTGAATTTTGGTTTCTTGGAGCTGCAACTCATGTAGATCCTTCAGGACACCCCTAAGCATCTATATGTATTTCTACTCGAACTGTTGCAGCACTTTAGTTGTGGTGTCCTGAATTTTATCACCAATCTCATCAAGATCGCCCTTTGTTAATGTCATGGGTGTAACCCGTGTTTTATCATATTTCTGCTTCTTTCGTGTTCCACCCTTCTACTTTATGCGACATCTTTTCAAAATAAAGAGGGTGCACTACCCTTCATCACCTCTAATGCATTGGCCTGAAATCCCTTCTTCCTCTGTCTCCAATGAAGGTGAATTATCACCTTTTGGTGACTCGCACTGCTCTTGTTCCTTACCAGCACGTCCTTGCTTGATGTGAGCTTTTTCTGCAGCTTCCATCTTTTTATGTTCTTCTATGGTACGTGCAACTTTCTTAGCAGTCTCCTTTCTTTTCTGCATAGCAGAACTTCCATGCCCATGCTCTTTCCAACATCTACTTCTAACGGGGTGCACCACTTTGTAGGCCATAACACTAGGACCTCTTGCATGTCTGTTTCTGACACCAAATAGGGTAACTGGTGCCATTTCTTCTCTAGATGCTTTTGTGCTTGGATATAGACTCTATGGAAGTCAGCATTGAATGCTGTGTAGGTTTCCAGCTTCGTGAACAAGGTTGGGGCAACCTTGGACACTGATTGACTACCATATGGAGATCCATTTCCATAAAAGTCCAAAATATCTTTATTTTTGTAATCCACATGGCATCCTTTGTAGCCCACAAAGAGGCGAATTGCGCTGCCTCTATCAATCCTTCCTCGAGTGGAGGAAATTGGCTATCCTCCGGTATTCTCCATGCACCGAGCATAATTGATAGTAGCAAGCAAGCATAGTGGAATGGCTTGGTTTGCTCTTGGGCCTCCTGGAATTTCACTAGTAAATCCTGACAAAATTACTTGTCCTAATTAAATTGTACATCTTTTGCACAATGTGCAGCAAGTGAAACTACTGGCACCGAAACTTTGTCCATTCAACATTTCCTCATAACCTTTCCTGCTAAAATTTGGGCATAAAATTTAACTTCCTGGTCTGTAATAGAGGTAATGGAATACCATCACAACTTATTAAGGAGGCCATATTCCTTCTTCATCTTGACTACAAGCTATTTCTCCCCAGTCTTCCCTCCATTTTTTTTTTAAGTTCGTGCCTTTGTAAGGAAGCCGCGTGATTCTGTGAATCAACATGTTCGTGATGGGTATAGGCTCTCCTAGCCACAAGCACCCATCGTGCACTAGTGTGAGGAGCTATCGCACACAGATCGTATTAATGGGGGTGTGGTGATAGTGTGGTGCCAACATTAGATTGAGAAATCTCAATTTCTCAATACCATGGACCCATTCCATCGTCTCCAATGCTGTAACATGCGTTTCTTCATAATAGACCTTCCACGTATATTTTCCCGTTGCCAAATGTGGAAAATTAGTGTGGTTTGTGAGGTTGCAATCCTCCATTTTTAACAACGGGGTCTGCGTGAGCCGAAGACCCTCAAAAGGGACCTGGTCAGGCAGTAGGGGTGTGGATACTGTAAAATTCTTGGTATCAGGGTCCTTCGTTACCTTCACTTTTCCCTTTCACTGTTATGAAACCAGCGCACAATAGAAAAGATAGATCAATGCCTTAGAATTCAGCCTCTTCAAGGGGGAAACCTCCTTTACATTACATAAATGAACAATTCTTCGATGATTCAAATGACAAAACCTCCTTTTTATATATAGGAGTCTAAGGAGTCATAATATAACCCGGCCAACCTAGCAATAATAATATAAGCCACAAAAATAACAATAGAGGGATTCTATGGGGCACAGTAATAACAATATGGGGACAATAGGGGCACAACAATATTAATAAGGGATACACAACAATATTAATAAGGGATACAACTACAATAGTAATGGGGTAATCACTAGTATTATAGGGACCTAATATGCCCCTATCCTTCAAAAAAGTGTTGTCCTCAACGCTTGAGTAGTTTGTCGAGCGATAAAAAGGTGTCTTTTAACTCCTAATTATCTTCACATTAATTGTCAACCCAGGGACGACTTTTTATTTCAAGAGTGTACTCAGTCTGAGGCGGCTATTTACTCAAGAGTAATGTTTTACAGTATAGTTCTTAAAATCCAAAAGTAAATGAAAGCTTGAAAAAGAAATCTAACAATAACATAAACTCAAATGCTCTGAAATCCAACTATTCACTCAGCAAACATCAATTGAGGATACAGTAGCAATAACTCATTCCTCTAGAGATTGATGCAATTGAAATCAAACTAGAACAAGACAATCAATCTGGGAACGAGGAAGCAATAACCAATGTTCTCTACATTTGACAGTCCTGCTTTAAAACAATTAAAAGGAAATAGAAATTGAACTAAAGCTCCCATTGAAAGTAAACTAAGAAAACTCTTTAAAAGAAAACTATTGCAATTAATCAACAGAAATGAACAACAAAGTAAATGGGTAGCAAACTGTAATTAAAGGAATCTGAACAACAAATTCTAATTAATAGAAATGAACAACAGCAAAGCCAAATTAATAGCAATCTTTACTTTAAGAATAAATCGGACATCACACGGAAATAGAACAGCATTGGTTAATGATGGAATATGAAACAACGCTGGAAAGTCAAATATAAATACACAATAACTTAACACACGGCACACCTTAATAGTAATCTGATCTTGGTAATTCGATTATCAGTCTTAGTTATAAAGAATACGACTCTATTTTGGAATGGAACAACAACGTTCATAGATTTAGTAATCGCAAGGAAATATAGTCTCTAAGATGAATTCAGTAATACCAATTAAAGAGTGTTACAACACGGATACGCTGTAATTGAACAACAATACATTCTGTAAGGACCAGCAATGTTATATCAACGATTAAAAGAACAGCAATGCGTTACCAAGTCAAGATGAATCAATACGACATTCCTGTCATAGAGAACGATATTGCTCAATTAAACATAAATCAGATATAACAGAACCGTGATGTAAAGTAATAGAACATACCAGATTACCAAATAATGTTGATAATGAAAACCACACATAAACCAAAGAAATAATATACAGCAGCAGCACAATCCACCAGAGGCTGGGCCCTTAGCCACCAGCGGATGCTGCTGGGCTACTTCAGATGAGAAGAGTGAACGACAACCCTTTTATTTATTCATCATCAAATTGTGAAATTATTACAACAGCTAAAGCTTTGAGAATTATAATGGCAATGCAACAATCTCCTTTTCCTCCTATTCTATCATATCCCATCATCATTCTTGAATCTCTAATTCTGAATCCTCAATTCTCCATTTTTCCATCCCCCTCTCTGATCTATGTTTTCATTTAAATAGAGAGAGATCAGAGAGAAGTTACAACAGAGATAATTACAACATGATTTATATTTCAAAATTAGATTTTTTCCAACAAATTGATCAACAAGAAGATATATTTCCATCCATCTTTCAACAAGAACAAGGCAAATTTGGCTTTGCAGCTGAGATTTGGAAAACTGCCACACAGCGAATCTGAGAAAATTGTGCTCAAAGAACCCTACGTTTCTCTCAATACAAGCTGAATTTGGGCAAACCATTCTTCGTTAAAGTCAATTTGGTTCGTTCTGGACAAAACCCATGTTCTAGATTTTCCAGATTCATCTTCAATTGCTCAGAATCTCAACCGCAAAACTGTCACTTCTTATTCCAGCGCATTTCTGAGTTGGCACTTTTAATGATCAAATCTTCAATCTCGAAATTATCTTGGAGGATAAAAATGGTGAATAATATTATAACCAATTTATTAAACTTTCATTGATAAAATCATGCATAATCATCAATTTATTAGAAATAAAGGAGAATAAATAATATTTTTACATAAGAGCATAAATCATTGTAAAATATAATTATATGATAAATTATGATAAATGACGTGATGACGAATGGTAGAAATGGGTGGAATAAGCGTTCAAAATTGACAACAATAATGGTATATTAACGACCCAACATAGCCCCACACTCAATATGTTGCATGTCCTCATGCAACAAAAACTCAGTATATTGCATGTCTTCATGCAACCCAAAGACAAAACTTATTTGTTAACCAAGAAATAAAAAATTTGTTCATTAATTAATGAATATTCACTTTTAGCACTCTTGATGAAGGCATAACAATTTTTTCATTGACGTTCAAGTTATGTGCATATGAAGTTGCAGCAAAATATGATATAAGTGACAGCGACCTTCATTAACCATTTTCCCAAAAACTACAAACTAGATTTTGTTGAAATGTTGCAAGTAAATTTGTAATATATGAATGCCTCTATGATCCAAAAATTAGATCGTTTTGATGCACGGATTATGAGATATAAACAAAATGGCTGTGGGTGAGAGTGCATGATTTCCGAAATTTTATGAACCAATTTATCTTGAAATTATCTAGGTTTGTATATTTTAATGATATGTTTGTGTTTTCGAGAAATCACAAGAATTGAGTTCATAGTTTTAAACATATTATGGAAATCAATTTCTGCACTGTGTAAAAATGAAATTGTATGCCTTAAATGAGGAAGAAAGTAGAAAACATCCATCATGTGTAGCAATTCCTCCCCCTCTCTGAAGAATTAGCATGCCCTCATGCGATGCTAGAAAACAAATAGAGGTGGTTGCTATCAGCTGTTGAATTCTATGCTTGGTGTAAAACAACATGGAATAAGGGAGGTGTTGAGAATGAATAAGAATAGCAATGGATGATAAAGACTATGAATGACATGGTTATAAGAAAGAAATGAATGAAAGCAACACTCCCCCAAACTGGAAGATAATATGTCGCTGAAAAATGTGGGAAGTGGTAAAGATGTGGAATGAATGATGATAAATAATGCTCAGAATGGATTTTCATTAAATTCTCCTAAATTCATAATAAATCAGAAAGCTATTCTATTTTACCTCAAGTTTTACCTCCAACATGACATATATGGACTGGCATTTGTTGAAGCTGATGTAGGCAGAGTTGGTGCTAAAAGAGATGCAAAAGGTGGAATCCAGGCAAGCACATCATGTTTAAACAATGGTTCACGTTCGCGAGTTGCTCGAGCCTCTTCTGTTAGTTGCAATTGTGTGGTCATGTTGCGAATAGAATTCTGCCCATACTTGTTGTTCTCCTGTAAACAGAGCACTATTTTGCATACAATGTTCTTGAATCCATAGTGTTAGCTTTGAATAGCAACAGATAAGATGCATGCAAAAATTTCAATCAAAAAAACTTATGTAGACATGCAATACTAATATTTTAACAAATCAACAAGTGATGGCAAAGTGCAGTAATCATATTGCATGCTATCTCATAAGGCATACATTCCCCCCTCTAATTGAAAATGGGATTCCATGACCATAAAGCCTATGAAAGGTGTTATGCTGACGACAAGGCAAGGGAATGAACAATACAACAGTAAATGAAACAGAGTACACATATCAATGATAGGACAACGAGAGTTATGGTTATAATGAGAGAAGAGTGTGTAAAGATAGTTATGAATAAAAGATAGGACGTTTTGGATTGATGATAAGTTATGCGGAAAGGAAAAATGACAGCAATATGCCAAAAAAGATGCTTTACTTACGGTATTCTAGTTGAAAATGATGCGATTGATCTGAAAACAATTTCTCATGCATAAAGGTTCAAAACAAAGAAAATTAAGGAAATAACTTCTCTGAGAAAAAGAAAAAATAAGAAAATGGTATTATAGTAATAATTGACGATAAGATATAACTTCAATACCATAAGCAGAGCCTCTGCTGCCAGCAGGCGTCCATAGCCTCGGCAGGGTTGCTTTCTAACCCATATGAGCCAGGATCCTTAATTTATAAATGGAGAGTTACAGTGTTGTTCTACAAAAGAGATCAATGTGCTGGCGTGGTAACCAGATAACTAGACTGTCATTCACTGGGATGTAGCAAAAGTGATCAGGCCGGCTCGTGATGAGACCTCCTGTTCCAAGGATATTTAGCTATCCAATGGATCATAACCCTGGTGTGGTGGCCATAATGGGAATGTCACTTTGTTACAACCTTATGAACATGGTTGGTTGGCTCATAATGAGACCCCCTATCCTCCATCTGCGAACAAAATTTTGTTATTATTACACAGTTTTATGATAAAAAGAGGGAGGCTCAGTACTCCTTAAGAGCAGGGATGGTGGAAGAAGTTGAACATGTCAATAGAAAAATATACCCATAATCTCATTTATTACAGATAGAGAAGATTATAACCATAAGGGTGGAACCAGCATGGTATTAAGATGATCAATCAATATCATGTTCAACAGAAAACAATGCAGTAAAGTAGTATATAAATAATTGTGTCCCTTTTGAAAATATTCTATCATCAAGGAGCTATCTTGTTAAAGATCATAACGTGAATGATATTAACTCGCTTCAATAGAATCCATAATTCTTGTCTTCATAAAAATAATGTACTTTATGCCATGAAGGGGAATCAGTAAAATGTGGTTGAGATGAACTAGGAATAATCCTACAAGAGGAAGAAAAGGTTGCTCTAAAAAATACTCCCAAAGTGTTGCTCTTTTAAAGGAACAACAAAAACACTCAAAAAAGGTGGTGTTCCTTGTAGGGAACAACAAAGGAAATGCACACCAAAAAGCAAAAATACACATAAAAAAGTGTGAAAACGCAAATGACGTTCCTTTGGAAAAAGGAATAGTAAAAACTAAAAGTGTCGTTCCTTTAGAAAAAGAACAGCAAAAATGAAAAGTGTCGTTCCTTTAGAAAAGGAATAGCAAAAACACAAGTGGCGTTCCTTTGGAAAAGGAACATCAAAAATGAAAAGTGTCGTTCCTTTAGAAAAGGAACAGCAAAAATGCAAGTGTCGTTCCTTTGGAAAAGGAACAGCAAAAATGAAAAGTTTCGTTCCTTTGGAAAAGGAACAGCAAAAACGCAAGTGTTGTTCCTTTGGAAAAAGAACAGCAAAATGAATCGCGTAAAAGGAACAACAAAATGAACCGTGGAAAAGGAACGACAAAATGAACCATGGAAAAGGAACAGCTGACACAAAAGGTGCTATTTTTTTGAAAAAGGAACAACAAAACGAAAATGTTGTCCCTTTGGAAAAGGAACAGTAGAAACAACAAAAGTGCACACAAATGTTGTCCCTTCAGAAAAGGAACAGCAAAATGCACAAGCATAAAATGCAAGCACGCAAAGAATGAATTAGTTTTTCACTGTATTGATGCTGAGGATGAGTTACAATTTGAATGAAGCAACACCTGAAACACAAAATATAAGAGAAATAAGGAAAGAAACAACATTTTATTTAAAAAACAGTATGTAAATAAATAAATTAAGTTACAACAGTTATGATGTTATATCAAAAAAATGATTTATTCAAAAAATGTTTTGGTAGCAAAGGCATGACATGAATCTTAAAATGGAAATCAATTCTTCATTTCTTCTATTATGAATCTGTTGAATAATGATTTGGATGGAATTCCTTTGCTTCATTTAAAATTTCTTTCAAGAATCACTCGTCCATAAATTGACATTCTTTTTCTTTTAGGACCTGCAAAAAAACGAGTGTCTACCTGCAATAAAACATTAAATCATGGAGAAAGAGAGGTACACAGCTCCCCTAATCCAAGAATTATGGAAAAAAATAACAAATAGTTACTCTATAGAACAAATCCACGTAGAAAATAACAAAGTAAAATTTATTTGTCACTTGCGGGAGAGCAGTGGCCAAGCATGCTAACCTGTAGTGTTTTGATCACAACTTCTTTGTTTTTCATCCAAATTGAGTGATTCCAAATCCAAATGAGAGCTAATTCAAAGTTTTATCTCCAGTAGCAATAGGTTTTAAAAATTCAATGATATGATATTTCAATTTTAGTTATAACAACCTACATAACAGAGTCATTTTCAATTACCCAGTTTAGACCAACAGTTGATACTTCAAGCATAAATTTTTCGTTTGATGTCAGATTCGAATGATTCAAATTGTAAATGAAAGTAGATCACTTATTTATCTCCAATAGAAATAGGTTTTTAACACAAGAAGAACTGATAGGTCAAATACTATAAGGAACAACCGGAAAGACATAGTTTTAAGGGAGTTGATTTACGATAGGCAGTCAGTATTTTGATCATAAATTCCCCATACGATATCGAAAATGAGTGATTCCAATTGAATTTTAAACTATATTTATAGGGGAATCTACCATAGAAATAGGTTTTAAAAATTCATTCATTTAGGCCTCCAAAAACTGATTGTCCCAACTATGTTCCTAAGCTGCCCGCTAGACACCCTGTGAATGTTTTGGTTCGAACTTTTTCGTTTCATTTCCAAATTGAGTGATTCAAATTGGGTTGGAAAGTAGACATCAAGGGATACTTAGGATAGAAACAGGTTTTAAAAATATTGCATTTTGGTCCCTCAAAGCATGATTGTCCCGACTGTTTTTTCAGAAATTTCATGAAGCCCACAAGCCAAAAAAATGTGATATTCAAGCATTTTTTCAAATTGGTGATAAAAGTGAATATGAGTGTTCGTAGAACTATTATTTCCATTATAAGTCATCTACATACACAAATGAATTAAAAAATTATCACCGATGTTGATTTCCATAGCATGTTGCAAAAAAAAACTACTAGCTTTACAAAAATAAAAATAAAAAAAGATGTATTTGTTTTATTTGTTTATTTATTTTATTTTCTCCACTATCCTACTCTTCTTTGAGAATCGAATATGTTTATGTATAATAGTATTTCCAGTGGAACCATTTTAGAAATAAGGCTTTACGTATGCACATACCCAAATTTGAAAAATGCATGTTGATAAAAATTAGGGTATGAGAAGCCAACTTCCCTTGAAAAGATGGTATCAAAAATTGTTGAAGTATGGAGTGATGATGCAAACATGTGATGGAGTGAAACCAATCATATTTGTTACTTTCTTGATTTCCCATCATACCATGAAGTTCTTGAGCTTTTAAAATGGTTTGTTGGTGCAACCTAAAAGAAACCTCATTTTCTTCCTTAGCTTCTATAATTTTTGAATTTGAAACATTCTGAATCTCATTGTAAGTTTTATCTAATGGCACACGTGACATAGAATGGGTGGGAAGGTTGGGTAAATTTGACAGTTCAACACTGTAAGCATGTTGTACTGGTTTATTGTGGTGAGGGTGTGGAATTAGTTGAGCAGGAAATTCAAAAGTAAAAATGTTGGGAAGTTTCTTACCATAACAGAAGATGTTCTTCATGCGTTTCTTCGAGGCTCCTTCTTCAAATGTTCCTATCAATTAGTTAGTGAAATGGGTGGTGCTTACATCACCACTTGAGTGAAATCATGTGATTCATTTTTCAAAATGTCTATTTTTTTTCTAGTCATTCACACAAAAATTCAAACATCTATTTCTACTCTAAGTTCTTTAACAGTTCTATTGAAAAGTAGGGGGGGAGTAGGGCTTTTACATGCTCTATACGTAGGTTCTTATCTTCTGTTTTTAATACCCAATTCTTTCCTAACAGACACTCATTAGATGCACACTACTCTTTTAAAAATGGCTACACTCTCCCTGGCAACAGTGCCAAATGTCGATCGATAAAAAGGTGCCTTTTAACTCCTAATTATCTTCACATTAATTGTCAACCCAGGGACGACTTTTTATTTCAAGAGTGTACCCAGTCTGAGGCGGCTATTTACTCCAGAGTAATGTTTTGCAATATAGTGCTTAAAATCCAAAAGTAAATGAAAGCTTGAAAAAGAAATCTAACAATAACATAAACTCAAATGCTCTGAAATCCAACTATTCACTCAACAAACATCAATTGAGGATACAGTAGCAATAACTCATTCCTCTAGAGATTGATGCAATTGAAATAAAACTAGAACAAGGCAATCAATCTGGGAACGAGGAAGCAATAACCAATGTTCTCTACAATTGACAGTCCTGCTTGTTGTTGGGAAAAGTATCCAATACGGAATGCCCCTATCCCACTCTAAGAGGTGATAGTGCCTTAGCGACAAACAGGTAAACTTATTCGAGTATTCTTCTTTATGAAATGCAAGTGAGGAAGAATGATCTAACTAACCTGTATCTTCCGCTAGTTTGTCGATCCAAATCACTCCTCTCTTCGGTAGCTCACAGCTTCTTGCTCCTTCGCCGCCCAGCTTCATTGAATTCCTACAAGATCACAAGAAAGAGAAACTACACAAAGATACAGATATACATTCATAAAAAGCTCAAGATC
This sequence comes from Pinus tabuliformis, assembly GCA_031772625.1. NCBI lineage: Eukaryota > Viridiplantae > Streptophyta > Pinopsida > Pinales > Pinaceae > Pinus > Pinus tabuliformis. The sequence goes on from CM062819.1 coordinate 1,093,103,864, forward strand.
AGATTAAGCTAAACATGTAAGCATAACAAAACATCATTGGTATACAACATGTAGGAGAAACTCAAATAGTTTATTGATAAGATAATAAAGTCTGAGAGGAGATACAACCAAGTGAGTTCCAATCCAGCATCTACCTCCCAGCGATGGAATCCCTTCCTCTCCTCCAACAAAGCATAAATCACCCAATGTGCTAATAACAATCTCAAACCAACAACAATTCTCTGCAAAATACAAAATTCCAGCCTCCTAAACATCTGGGTGAGAGATCCATATATAGATGTGAGCAGAGAGGATGAGTCAGCTCATGTTTTGACTTGTGGCTTCTCTCTATTAGTTCTTGCTTCCACTTGGAGGTTGAGAACCTCTTACTCATCACTAGTCGAATTCATTGAGGCAAGTGTCAATGGAGAAGATTCTGGAAGCTTCCAGGGTCTTTCCACCTCGTTGAATGAACTTGCCATTTGTCATTTCCCGCTCAGCGCACCCTGGTAGTGCTTCTACCTGCGTTGCAGTGCACCTAGCGAGTGTAATCTCTACATTTCAGCGCAGACAGCTAGTGGAGCCTCTGAATTGATTCTGAATTGACTGTTTCTGAGTGGTTTTTGGTGGAGAACTTCTGGGAGAAGCTGTCTTTGGTTGACCTTGTTCCTTTAGGGGTAGGAACAACTCGTTTAGGGACTTTGGATCCCTTGGATTATGGACATTTCATGCTTAATGTTGTAAGGAACAAAAATGTCTATAACAGTTGCCCCCTAAAGTATGAGGCCGTTTATCGGGTGAAATGCTTTATTAGGAGGATCCGAAGTTCTTCCAATGCTGGGAGGAGACCTGTAATAAGATACAATACAATACATTATTTTTCATACTGCTTTCATGATCTAGCTGAGGCGGGCATTCCCATGCTCAGCTTTATAAATTCATTTTTCTGTACATAGAACAGACAATCGTCTGATGTTAGACTGATGATTTTGATGAAATCATCATCCTTTTGGTAGGATGATTATCTGCTGTAATGATGTACATGTCAATGTCTTTATCTTTCCTGAATATATATCGCAGCTTGGATGGATGAAACTAGATCTAGGGTCTTCAATCTCGTTCGATCTTCACTCTAAGTACAAGTCGATCCATGTGAGAAATGTTCTGAAGTCGAACATGGAAAGACATTGCTTGATTACCGGTCAATGAGGTAAACCGTTAACAAGCGCGAGAGGAATCATCGATAATGATAATGAACCTCAAGGTACTGCATTACAATTCACGTGGTGTGAATAAAGGACTTGGCGTCGAACACCACGCAAAATCTTTCGGTCGAAGGTCATTGATGTATACCTGTCGCCGGAAGTGAGAAACTTGCCATTGAGGTATGCAAGCTTCAAAGTACTGAAGGGGTTGTTCCTAGATAACCTTCTTGGATAATGAGCTGATGTCGACAAGAAGCGATCCATCAAAGGAGGGCCTTAATGTATCCCACATCAGTGACACGGAATGAAGCAAATGATTTTGATGGAGGTGAAAACGATCTGATGATATATGGTTCAGGGTGGCGGTCATGAAAGGATGAAGGATAATGTATGGCAGTGGATGGAACACGGTTGAATTCTCTGGATGACTTCTCTTGAACATATCGGCAACACTTGTGTGATGGATTGGTAGCATTTACCCCAAAGGTGGATGGTATTGCGAGACCATGGTGATGTGACCGGTGAATGAAACAACCCAACCCGACTCAGGCACGGAGTGGAAGTGTCATGTTCAAGAGCGACTTGCTACCAATAAAGTTCTTTGAGTTTCTTCCCAATTTTTCCCCAGTCATTGCTGACCAGCACCTCTTTATTTTTGTCAAGCTTGAGGAGGATAACATATGCTTGTTCTATAATTTTCCCTTCGGGCAAACCCATCGCTATGTTTTAACAAGCCTAGCGATAGTGAAACTCGTTCTCGTCTAAAGACAAGTTTGTCGCTATTTAATGCTTTTAACGAGTCTAACGACAAAGATAACTCGGTCCTTTTCATTTTTAGAGAGTCTGAAAAGGTACGTAAAGTCAACTCCGAAAGTCCTTTTTTGTCATCTAATCCCTTAAGTCCGAAAAAGTATAAAACAATACAGAAGGGATGAGTTTTCGATAGTTTTAACGAGCCGAACAAAACAAGCACTCGATCTTTTTGTGCAATAATCCCTCAGGTCCAAAAAGATTAAAATCTAGAGGAGGGTAGCACTTCCAGTTGCTTTAATGAGCTGGAAGGCCAAAACTCGGCAATCTTTTCATATTTTACGAGTCAGATGAAAAAAGCTTAAAGAAGACTCGTCTTTTGAGGAACGAGTGATAAAACGGGTTAGCAGCTGATTCCAGGTAAAGGTTGGAATTTTCCAATCACGGCAGTGTCACAAGGATGGCTAGTGAAATCACTCTTCGCAGTTGTTCCTCAAAATGGGTAAACAATCATATGGAGGTGAACGATCGGCCAAATCAAAAGTGGAGGTGACGGTGCAAACACGACCAAGGCTTTAATGGCTGATATTGTTACATTCACGGTGGTTATTTACCGGAAGATAGTTCATTTTTTAACGAGCTTAAACGCGGAAAAACACTGCTCAATCTTATGTTTATTTTTTAACGAGTATGAACTATGTGCTAAAACTGCTCGATCTTATGTTTATTTTTTAACGAGCATGAACTATGTGCTAAAACTGCTCGATTTTATGGTCTGATTTTGATTTTTTACCATAACTAGCTTTGCCCTTTTCAAAGATAGTACTGTAACTTCAATTGCTGCATCAAACTTAGTTAGAAATGAATAACATTTGCTTGAAAATGAGATTAAAACCCTAATATTTTGCTTCGAACTATGTAAAAAGCAATTAAAAAGTGTTTTTACCTCTCATTTTACCATTTCATTTGAACTTGGTTTGTTGGAGCTTTGGAGGTGCCTCTTCCCTCTTGATTTTCACCAGCTGATTTCAGGAGATTCTGTGGACGATTCTCGGCGCCGTCTGGACCAGGTAGGAGCTAAACCTGAGCTCTTTCATTTCATGGTCTCCTTTCTGCATTCTGTGCTTGTTTTCCTATTTTTCTAAGCCCCTGGGGTTTTATGGGGTCGCTCTGCCATCAACGCACCTTGTGCACTAAAAATCTGTGTTGAATGTCAAATGGCATGAAGGCAGTTTGACGTTCAACGCAGGTGGAACACTGTGTAAGTGCGTTGAGCGCAGAAAATGATTTTATTGCACAGTTTTTGATGAAAATTTTTGCCTGTTTCTCATCAAAATCAGGATCTAACTCATCTCATGTTTGTTTTTCAAAGATATTGGAGCAAAATGACCCTTACATGGCGAGAACGAGAACATGAAGAAGAGGACATGATTGCCCTACATAATCCTGTCACGGTGAACGCGCTGCGGAACTGTGGCCTGCTGAAGTTCTTCCGCATCTCTAGCATGAGACAGCAGATCGCCTTACTGCAGTATTTGCTCGATGCTTGGGATCCTATCAACCAAGTGTTTCAGATTAGGGGCAAATCTATCCCCTTGACCGCAGTAGACATTTACTTCTTGACTGGCTTGTCGAGGCGGGGTGCCCCCATTTCTTTGTCAGGTTCGGCCCGAGGGAGTGACTTTGTGAGAGATTATGTCCGCCTGTATTGCAAGGAAGGATCTCAGCCGAGTAAAGACGACAAGATTGCTATCCGTGAGGTTGCTGACAGGTCCCTTAGGTCTATCCTGTACACTATTGGTAGGATGGTCGGTAGTGCGTCTCTTCATGTGGCCAACAGATCTTATATGTAGCATGCCTTGGAGTGCCTTCAACCGAAAATATTCAACTGGTGTGATACAGTACTTCTTCAGATGAAAAGTCAGTTAACCAAGGTAAAGGACGGGAAGTTGAAGAACTTTGGGTTTGGTTTTATTTTGACCGCCTTTGCTTTGGAGAAGATACCACTGATGCAACCACAGTACATTGCACTCGACTTGCCTTCTCCTACTGAACCACGCATGCAGAGATGGGTTGATTACATGTCTAGGCATGCTGGTCAATCTCAGATTTCTTTCTCTGATACCTTATTCAGGTGGTTCGAGTGTCAGGAGATGGTCTATTCCGAGTATCCATATGTTGGCATGGACTTCCGGGGCGATCCGGATTTGGTACTGCCGGACGGCGAGCAGTGGGGCGCTATTGGTAAAATCTTCGACCATGTCACTGTTTACTGTTTTTATTTATAATGTCCTTGTGCTTTATTCTATCGAGACTTTAATCAAACTCATGTGTGCATGCAGATGTTGGTCCTGTTCGTCCAGCAGTTCGCCCGAGAGCACCAGCTGCTGCCCCAGCAGGGGAGTCTGCTGGGAGGGTTATTCTTCATGACCTTGATGTGGCCGAGACCCTTACAGCTGTGTAGGAGCAGGTTGAGAGCCTTACTCTCGGCATTCCAAATGTGAGGATCGACGAGTTACCTTTACAGTGGCAGCGGCATACTACTGGTGTGCCTAGACGATGGACACGTCTCTTACGCATGATCGCACAGGCCGTGACGTGCTATCATGAGCATCACTAGACTAGGGTGCCCCCTAGCATTTTGAGTTTTTGGGTCATGCGACTGATTTTGTCTTGGTTACAGAACATTATATGTAAACCATAAACAACTTATATATATATATATATATATATATATATATGATTTTTGGGGTTTTATTCTGGTTGAGTTATATGATCCATATGTACAACATTGATGATGTGTTTCTTTTTAAAAATGTCGCAAATGTCTATCTAACACATAGTTTGCTAATGAGTCGGTTATGTGTTTAAGTTTTTGGAAATACGCTGGTATTGAATTAAATCAAACTGTCTTTCCAAAATCTTAACCCTTAGAAACATGCGATAAATGGCTGGATTTCGGACGGAATATATACCATTGAGTTGTAGTATTACGAGTTGTGAGTCTAGCCTGACGATCAGTCGGCGTATACCATGGGTGATGGAATCAGAGAGTAGTTATATCAACGCGCTATACTCAGCGATGTTATTCGTTGATTGCCCAATACATACACCTCTGAAACTTACTAACTCGCCGCTTGGATCAAAAATGGCCCAGGCTACGGAGGACAGGTTCCGTGAACTACGACTCGCTCCGTTGGCATATCCAACACACGTCTCCAAAAGGTTTGACATCTGCAATAAATGTAAAAAGGTGGATTACTCGACCAAAACAAACACTTCAGCGAAAACAAAATACAACAAAAGCATACTGGTTACTATTTAAGCATAGTAACGCTTGAGGTACAACCCATTACGGGGTTGCGCCAGTGGAATTCCGTCATAATCCATTAACTTGTAGGCTCCTTTTGCTAACACTCGTTTAAAAATATAGGGGCCCATCCATAAAGAATTAAATTTACCTGCTCCCAATTTATCGGATTCTTGGTCGTAAAGCAAGACAAAGTCACCTTCTGAGAAGACACGGGGTTTGACATTTTTGTCGAACTGCGCCTTGACTCGTTTCTTATGGGCTTCGTTAGCCAACGCGGCATCACGACGAGTTTCATCCAATTGGATTAATTCCAAGAAACGGGCCTCTTCTTCTGAAGTTCCGGGGAGGAGATCAATTGCGAATTTAAGAGACGAGATTTCACACTGGACTAGTAAGACTGCTTCCAGGCCATATACCAGTTGGAAAGGCGTGAACCCGGTCGCATTCCTTACCGATGTTCGGTAGGCCCACAAGGCTGAGTACAGGATTAGGTGCCACCTTCTTTTGTGAACTCCGATCATCCTTTGCAACATGCGCTTCAGGACTTTGTTGATTGCTTCAACTTGTCCGTTGGCTTGCGGATAATACGGGGTAGAGCTGTCGTGAGATAGCCCTAGCTTGGCAGCTAATTCAACCATCATGTTATTGCGAAAATGCGATCCATGATCCGTAACTATAGCCTGTGGTACGCCGAATCTGGCGACTACATTATTGAAAAAGAAAAGGGTAGCTGTTTCACCAGTGTTATCTAATGTAGGCATCGCCTCGGCCCATTTGGTAAAATAGTCAACGGCGACTATAATATACCCATGCCCCTCGGTTGAGGTGGGGTTACATGTCATGAAATTGATGCCCCATTTGGTGAAAGGCCCAACAGCAACTATTGGTTGTAAAGGTGCGGGTGGTCTTCTGGTTTTGCTATCAAAAATTTGACAAGCATGGCAACTTTTGACTGCGGTTATGCAATCTTTGAACATGGTTGGCCAGAAGTATCTTACTCGTAAGATTTTTTGTGCTGTAGCATATCCAGATTGATGCCCCCCACACGCACCTGAATGACACTCATTCAGGGCTTTTTCGACCTCCTCGTGGGTGAGGCACCTTCTCAGAACTGTATCGATACCACGACGGTAAAGCGTATCACCGACGATCATGTAGTCTTTTGCTTGGTATCGTATACGTTTCTGTTCTGAGTGAGAGGTGTCAGGCCTGAACTTTTGGGTTTGGAGATAAATTATTATATCTCCATACCACTCATTGCTTGTAGATATCAGAAACAAATTTTCGTCCACGATTGATTCTTCGGATGTTTCATCGTTGGACGACGATGGGAGATCACATAATAATTCTGCGAAAACTAGAGCTTTCTTTGATTTGGATTTTACAAATTCCAGATCAAACTCTTGAAGGATTGCTATCCATTTTGAATACTTGCCCCCCAACAACTGTCGCGACAATATATAAGTCATGGGGTTGCAATCAGACAAAATGGTAGTTTTCCGAAAGAGGACATAGTGTCGAAACCTTTGTATCGCTTGAACAGCCGCAAGCGCTAGTTTTTCAACATAAGAATATTTACTTTCTGTATCATTTAAGTTTCTACTTAAATAATATATAGGGTGTTCTATTCCATCAACTTCTTGAACTAAAACCATTGCGATGGTCATATCTGCTGCAGCTAGATACAGGTTAAAGTCTCTTTAATAATCGGGTGCGTACATTAATGATGCTTTTATTAAGGAATTCTTTAAAGCATCAAAGGAAGCTTGCACAACCTGATCCCAGACGAAGGGTACCTCCTTTTTCAAAAGACGTGTATAACCTTTAGCAAGTTCGGCGTAATTTGGAATGAACTTCCTCAGAAAGTTTGCTTTCCCTTGGAGTTTCTGAATCTGAAGCAAATTTGAAGGTGGAGGCAAATTGATGATTGCCTGGACCTTGCAGGGGTCGAGACGAATCCCATCCTTTGAGACCACAAAGCCAAGTAAACGACCAGAACTGACGCAAAATACACATTTGTGTGGATTGAGTCGTATCTTGTAGTGTCGGCAACGTAGAAATATCGCTCTTAAATGCTGCGGATGATCAGTCCGCTTTCGCGAATGAGCCGGAAGGTCGTCGAGGTATGGTTGAACGATGTTCTTGATGTCATGGAAGGCATAATTCATTGCCCTCTGAAACGTCGCCCCTGCGTTCTTTAAACCAAAGGGTAATTTTCGATATGCGAATGTGCCCCACGGACAAATGAATGCAGTCTTTGACTGGTCCTGTGGGCGGATATTTATTTGATTATACCTGGAAAATCCATCCATGAATGAAAAGATTTCACATCCGGCGCATTCATCAATTATCTGGTCGATGAAGGGTGTAGGGTAGTTGTCTTTTGGACAAGCTTGGTTTACATCCCTATAATCGACACACACTCTAATTGTCCCTTGTTTCTTCATAACAGGAACAATATTCGATACCCGATCGGTTAGAGGAACCGGGTAGATGAAACCAGCATGGAGAAGTTTTTCAACTTCTGCCTTAATGGCAGCGGCTTTCTTGGGGTGCACCTGCCTGAGTCGTTGTCGTACCGGTTTGACATCTGGATACATCTTAATTTCGTGTTCAACGATACTCGAGTCGATGCCTGGCATTTCATCATATGACCAAGCAAAGACATCTCTGAACTCGCGAAAAAGAGCGTTATATATTTCCAGTTCTGAAGGAGAACAACCTTTGCCGACATAAATATTCTCTACAACATTTGTTTTAGTCGAGATATTTATGGCTATAGTCTCCTCAATATTGGATAAGTTTCGCTCGGAATCCACCGTATTTACAGTATTTGATAGGAATTCAAAAACTGAAGGGTGATAAAGGTCATCTTGAGTATGTTCTTCATAGTCAGGAAGAAGGGAACGATGGTGGTAATCATTCCATGGTGCCCCCTCAATCAACATTGATTGTAGAATTCATTCGTTGGTTCCATGCACTCGCGACCAAGGATCTAAAGGGGTGCCATATTCTCTAGACCTATCTACCCAAACACTTGATGAGCGTTGATTTGGGTTCGCCTCCCATGCCAGAAACATTGATTGCTATAATATTTCTATTGGGCTTGGGGGCAAAACCATTGCATGATCCATGTCGATATCGTCTTCTGAGATCTTCGTGGAAGATATCATATTGCAGGTACCTATCGACGCTACTTCCGCCAAATCGATTGGAGGTGGAAGAGCGAAAGTTCCCATTAGTATGGGATCTTTTAGTAGGCCTACTCCGATATTCTGAAGCGAATGGGGGTTTCCATGGATCATGGGAATGCTTCTTGTAACTTGTGAACCATTAGGGAGGAAGTTTTGTTGGTTGACGATCGTAATTCCCCCTTGAAAGGGGAATGCAACCTTTCTAAAATAGGTCGACACAACAGCTACCATGGCATAGATCCACGGTCTTCCTAGTAGGATGTTGTAATCAAGATTCCCATCGATGACTTCAACATCTATTTCTACTGTTTTTCCCCCTAGTTCAACCTTCAAGTTATTTAGGATACCATACGGGGTATATGTCCTTCCGTCGAATGCTTTTAATGTTGTCGAGGACCGCGACAAGGTTGGAGATCCTATAGTTTTCCAGCAACTCATCGACATAATACATGTAGATGCCCCCTCATCAATAATTGTTCGGTGAACAGTTTTGTTGAGGGCTTTCACTTGGATAAGGAAATCTAGTTGAGCTGGTAACTGAGGATCGTATCCTTTGTGGTCAAAGGATACAAGATTGGAATCCTTAGGATCAATCCCACCAATGGCTGATAACAAAGCCTGCCATTGGGATGGGAAATTTTGTAGTACTTCAAGAGTCGACATAGCGGATGGCGATTGGGCCAAATCTTCCACTATGTTATAATGCTGCGCTGCTCTGGCGCGAGGATTAAATGTCGACTTGTGTACTACTCCCTTTTGCAGTTTTATTGTTAATTCAGGAATGATGGGTGGTACAACTTCTGTCGAAGTTGTTGTCGAACTGCTTGGTTGATCTTTATCCTTGTCGTTCGACAGCTGCGAATTCCCGTAATCTTTGTTTCTTGTCGAAATCAAAGCATCATTTTGTTGCAAGGAAATTGACAACATAAGCACTTGCGACGGGGAAGCATTTCCACTATCAACCAGATTTTGTCCTGGATTTGGAAACGGATCAGTTAACACAGCTGAGGTTTGCGAACTCTTGAAGAACCTTTTAAGCTCAGCTTTGTATGGACATTCTTTCGTCCAATGATCCTCATCACATATCTGACACCCTGAGGGGGGTGGTTTCCTATTTCCAGGAGGGTTTGAAGAAGTTTTTTCAGGAGATGATTCATCCTGTTTCTTCTTTTTCCCTTTATTCTGTTTCTTCTTGCTTCTTGGTTGTTTAGTTTCTTTGCCTTTATCTGCTGATACGGCATTTACTTTCGAAGCAAGAATTTCGTCTTTTGCATTTTGATCTGAAGTCTTATGGGCCTTCTTGGAGTTGGCCTTTGTCGACTTTGCATTTGTCGTGCCAATCACGCCATCACCGACATGAGAGTCATTGTTTGATTTAGGAGGAGGAATTGAGAATTCCGGTCTAGGGGCGTCAGGTATTTTGTCGTAGAGCGTGCTAGACTGAGTATAGACCAAGTCTAGATATTGTGCACGAGCGATAACTTGCTCTTCCGTCACGACTCCCCCCTTCGCCACATCTTCCGTTATGGCAGGAAGTAACGACTTGATAAACCATTCAGCTAATAGCTGATCGGGAACGTACGTTTTTACCATCCTACGATGATGTCGCCACTCATGTATATGATCAGATATGTGAGTGGCCGTTGTCTGTTTGAAGTTGGTTAAGATTTCCGTTCCCGTTTCATACCTTATTGGTAATTGAAAATGGGTTAAGAAAGTTGTGGCTAAGGTGCTGAAATTGTCGAACGAAGCTCTAGGCAATTCAATATACCATTTTTCCGCTGGACCCGTTAACGTCCTCTGAAAAAGGCGAAGCCTTATCGAATCATCATTTAGGGTGTTTGATGAACACCATAGATGAAATGTCATCATGTGATTCGATGGGTCCTCACCTGGATTTCCATTAAATTTAGGAATGTCTGAAGGAAGTTTGTGAGGAATCGCTGGCCACCAAGGGGCGTAAGCAATTGGATCGTTTGTTAACCGATGTAAATCGGGTAACTCTAAAGTTGCCACGAATGGTAACTGTTGATTCAGGTTAGGTGAAGCATACCCAGGATACGATGGAATTGCCTGAGCAGTTGGTCTTTGCATACCGGCATAATGTAATTGATATTGGTATGACTGATACGGTTGGTGGACATGACCACCGTAAAGTGGTTGATTTTGACCGTTTTGAATGTACGGTTGTCCACTGTTCGCAAAGATCTGCTGCTCAGAACCTTGGTATACTTGTTGGAATTGTGGTTGTTGATATTGCACCAGCCACGGTTGCGAAGCCATGTTCTGTTGCGCTATACTAACCGTTGGACCAAGGTGTGGGGTAATTGTACCCGTTTGGACCTGTGTCGCCCCACCAGTCGGCAATTGTGGTTGAGTCACAGGGTCAAGGGGCTGTTGCATTACAACCTGAGAGATCTGAGGTTGACATACAACAGGCAACGTTTGAACTTGCGACACTGTCACAATAGCTGGTGTAGTCGGGATGTTCGACATAGGTACACATTGTTGCATAGAATACACAACGCTTGGTTGTTGGGGTAGTATAGGTACCCAACCACTTGATGTAACTCCAGTATAACCTGAATACTGTTGTGAACTCCCGTATGGATATCCTCCCGAAGGGGATAATGAAAGGGCATACTGCCCCCCATACGGTGTCAATCCGGAACTCAAGGGGATTGTCTGCCCTTGGGGACTGGATTGCCCAAATTGACCTCCAAATGGATCAATTTGGCGAGTCTCAACATAAGAGTTTCCGGATATTATTCCAGAAGAACAAACAAGAACGGGCCACACTGTCGAAATAGTCCCTGGGTGGACTCCTTCTAGCGGTTGTGAGCTAGTCGGGACAGATGGTATACCGGCAAACATTGTCGGAGTGACGGCAGGGAGTTCTGTTGTCGTTGTGTCATTTGACACAGTCCTAGATGTTGACGGCTGTTCAGACATTTTGGGTCTATCCAAAAGATTACCTAGCAATTCTACAGGAACTTCCACTGGTGGTAGACTAACTTCTAATGTCGAAGGAAATAGAGTGACCCCAACTCCAAAATGTGTTGGAGTACTTGCTTGCGGATCTTCTACAATTTCCTCTATCACAATCAAACCAGGTGGAAGGGGAAGACCGTCAGGTCCGTAAAATATTTCTGGTGCCGAAGAAGGGGTTGAATCAAAAGCGACAGATGTTTGAGGAACAAGACTCTCTGAACCGGTTACAGATGGAACTGGTTCAGTAACACAAGTGTTTGCTCTCAGACTAGGATCAGTGTCACTATCCCTCTGTGGTTGTTGAACTTCTTCTGTAGAGGCAGGGTTTCCAGAAATGTTTGGAGTAACCGGAATCTCAGATGTTGTTGGAACACTTGTTCTAACTTTGATAGGAGATTTTGAACCGGTTAAACGAGTTCGCTTTGTCCGTACTGTTTTCGATTTCGGAGACAAAGACGGTTGACTCGTAAGCCTCCGCGAACGACGGGGTTTCAATTGAATTTCTTCCACGATTACGGATTACTCGATCAACCAAAATACAAAAAGGGGAAAGTATGTTTCCGAATTAAATGAATTTTTAGACGCTTTAGACACAACTTGTTTTTTCACTTTTAAAGAGTCGAGAAAAAGCTAAAGATGACTCTAGTCTCCTTCGATGTTTTAACGAGCCCGAAGTGACAAATGCTCGGATGGACTTTTTCCGTTATAGAGTCTGAAAAAGGCCAAAAGGAACTGCTCTGGAGTTCTAGGTAGAGGGTGTGCCAAACTTTTCGCAAAACTGCAGAATACTTTTTAAGGTACGGGCGGTCAATCTTCCCGAATGCTGTGTTCAGTGCATTGCGATCAGTAGGGCGGCCGACATGGCTTCCTAAGGATAAAGCTTTTATGCCTATAGGGGTCTCCAAATATATACTTGATGGTACGTGGGAGCACAATCCGTACTGGCGCTATCGTCCCTCAGGGGGAATCACCCAACCATCAGCGAGATCGACAGTCACCAGGTTTTACGACGCCGGAACACGTCTCTAGCCTAGACCTCTATGTTGTGCGTTATGTTACAAAGCGTTGTTAAGTTCATTCAATTTATTTTAGGTTAATCTTTCTTATAAGTTTGCCTTTTTGGATCACCACGAGATGTATGATACAATTCCTAAATGCAGTCTAAAGATGATAAGCAAGCTTTTATATATTTTCAACAATGAAAATCCTAGCTACAAGGGGAAAAGAATATACAAACTTTTCTCAAAGAGCATAGAGCACACTGTAATGCACTTTTCCCTAAATCAAAGCATGCAAACTATCAAAATGCAAATGCACAAATGCATGTATTTGTTTTCGCTTCCTTAATATTGATGTCTAAAAAGAAAGCTGTTGTACAAATTTGAATTCGATTTCAAGTGAAAACATAAACAAGTTCCTTTTTTCAAAATCAAAAAGACGATTACGACACCTTATGATTTACTTGTTTCAACACTAGAAATGCATAACTTCAAACCAAACGACAAAAGTAAAAGCTAAATCAACTGTGAATAGCAAACAAACTCACTCCTAAGATCAAAACGACACCTATGACAGGTCTAGATCTAAGGGTGACAGTATGACTAGTTTACTTTTGTAATGGGAAACTGCAAATGATGTAACAAATACACAAAGAACAAATACAGTTTCTTTATACAACTGAGGCAGAATTGAGGCAAAGAATAGGGGTTTCAGATAGGTACACTGACTGATAACAGGCTGCAAAAAACAGAGATAAAACTGAGCAAAAGGAAGCAGGGAACCACAGCTGCACAAGGCAAAGACTGATCAGCGCACCCTCAGCACAGAGGTTTTGACATTCAACACATGTAGCCTTCACGGGACCTACGTTGAAATGCAGAACCTCTTCACAGAGTCTGCGCTGAAGCAGAAACGAGAGTTGTTTCCGGGTTTTGGGTTACGGTTTGCAGTTAAATCAACAGTTTTTGGCCAAATCAAAGCTATCAATTAGGTACAATTAGGAGGATGATTTATAGGAGGACTAAGGTCTATCACAAAGGGCTGTTAGAGCACTTGTGGATCAGTTTGTTCAGATCATAAAAACAGGCCCAGTGAGTGGACTAGAGAGGCAGATCTCTACTTTGCACTTGAAAATGGCAAGTGCATTTCGATTCAACACTCCTGAGTTTATGAGAAGAACAATACCAAAAACACAAATAAACCAACAAGATACGATCCCCAGCGGAGTCGCCAATTTTTTGTTGGGAAAAGTATCCAATACGGAATGCCCCTATCCCACTCTAATAGGTGATAGTGCCTTAGCAACAAACAGGTAAACTTATTCGAGTATTCTTCTTTATGAAATGCAAGTGAGGAAGAAGGATCTAACTAACCTGTATCTTCCACTAGTTTGTCGATCCAAATCACTCCTCTCTTCGATAGCTCACAGCTTCTTGCTCCTTCACCGGCCCAGCTTCACTGAATTCCTGTAAGATCACAAGAAAGAGAAACTACACAAAGATACAGATATACATTCATAAAAAGCTCAAGATCAGATTAAGCTAAACATGTAAGCATAACAAAACATCATTGGTATACAACATGTAGGAGAAACTCAAATAGTTTATTGATAAGATAATAAAGTCTGAGAGGAGATACAACCAAGTGAGTTCCGATCCAGCATCTACCTCCTAGCGATGGAATCCCTTCCTCTCCTCCAACAAAGCATAAATCACCCAATGTGCTAATAACAATCTCAAACCAACAGCAATTCTCTGCAAAATACAAAATTCCAGCCTCCTGAACCTCTGGGTGAGAGATCCATATATAGATGTGAGCAGAGAGGATGAGTCAGCTCATGTTTTGACTTGTGGCTTCTCTCTGTCAGTTCTTGCTTCCACTTGGAGGTTGAGAACCTCTTACTCATCACTAGTCGAATTCATTGAGGCAAGTGTCATTGGAGAAGATTCTGGAAGCTTCCAGGGTCTTTCCACCTCGTTGAATGAACTTGCCATTTGTCATTTCCCGCTCAGCACACCCTGGTAGTGCTTCTACCTGCGTTGCAGTGCACCTAGCTAGTGTAATCTCTGCATTTCAGCGCAGACAGCTAGTGGAGCCTCTGAATTGATTCTGAATTGACTGTTTCTGAGTGGTTTTTGGTGGAGAACTTCTGGGAGAAGCTGTCTTTGGTTGACCTTGTTCCTTTAGGGGTAGGAACAACTCGTTTAGGGACTTTGGATCCCTTGGATTATGGAAATTTGATGCTTAATGCTGTAAGGCACAAAAATTTCTATAACACTGCTTTAAAGAAATTAAAAGGAAATAGAAATTGAACTAAAGCTTGCATTGAAAGTAAACTAGGAAAACTCTTTAAAAGCAAACTATTGCAATTAATCAACAGAAATGAACAACAAAGTAAATGGGCAGCAAACTATAATTAAAGGAATCTGAACAACAAATTCTAATTAATAGAAATGAACAACAACAAAGCCAAATTAATAGCGATCTTTATTTTAAGAATAAATCGGACATCACAGGGAAATAGAACAGCATTGATTAATGATGGAATATGAAACAACGCTGGAAAGTCAAATATAAATACACAATAACTTAACACATGGAACACCTTAATAGTAATCTGATCTTGGTAATCCAATTATCAGTCTTAGTTATAAAGAATACGACTGTATTTTGGAATGGAACAACAACGTTCATAGATTTAGCAATCGCAAGGAAATATAGTCTCTAAGATGAATTCATTAATACCAATTAAAGAGTGTTACAACACGGATACGATGTAATTGAACAACAATACATTCTGTAAGGACCAACAATGTTATATCAATGATTAAAAGAACAACAATGCGTTACCAAGTCAAGATGAATCAATACGACATTCCTGTCATAGAGAACGATATTACTCAATTGAACATAAATCAGATATAACAGAACCGTGATGTAAAATAATAGAACATACCAGATTACCAAATAAAGTTGATAATGAAAACCTCGCATAAACCAAAGAAATAATATACAGCAGTAGCACAATCCACCAGAGGTTGGGCCCTTAGCCGCCAGCGGATGCTACTAGGCTACTTTAGATGAGAAGAGTGAACGACAACCCTTTTATTTATTCATCATCAAACTGTGAAATTATTACAACAGCTAAAGCTTTGAGAATTACAATGGCAATGCAACAATCTCCTTTTCCTCCTATTCTATCCTATCCCATCATCATTCTTGAATCTCTAATTCTGAATCCTCAATTCTCCATCATTATTCCATCCCCCTCTCTTATCTCTGTTTTCATTTAAATAGAGAGAGATCAGAGAGAAGTTACAACAGAGATAATTACAACATGATTTCTATTACAAAATTAGATTTCTTCCAACCAATTGATCAACAAGAAGATATATTTCCATCCATCTTTCAACAAGAGCAAGGCGAATTTGGCTTTGCAGCTGAGATTTGGAAAACGGCCACACAGCTAATCTAAGAAAATTGTGCTCAAAGAACCTTGTGTTTCTCTCAATACAAGCTGAATTTTGGCAAACCGTTCTATGTTAAAGTTAATTTGGTCTTTTCTGGACAAAACCCATGTTCTAGATTTTCCAGATTCATCTTCATTTGCTCAGAATCTGAACCGAAAAACTGTCACTTCTTATTCCAGCGCATTTCTGAGTTGGCACTTTTAATGATCAAATCTTCAATTTGGAAATTATCTTGGAGGATAAAAACGGTGAATAACGTTATAACCAATTTATTAAACTTTCATTGATAAAATCATGCATAATCATCAATTTATTAGAAATAAAGGAGAATAAATAATATTTTTACATAAGAGCATAAATCATTGTAAAATAGAATTATATGATAAATTATGATAAATGACGTGATGAAGAATGGTAGAAATGGGTGGAATAAGCGTTCAAAATTGACAATAATAATGGTATATTAATGACCCAACATAGTTCTGGATGCTTCTATATAAAATTCTCATCCTCCCATGTGGAATCTTCAGCGGATATGTTCTTCCACTTGATGAGATACTCCGAAATTGATCGATTTCGTAGCTGTCGAGTTCTTGTTTCTGTGATTGCTTCTGGTTCCAATATAATTTTTCCTTCCTCGTCAAGTTTTGGAAATATTGTTTGAACTGGGAGCTTGTCAACTATAACCTTCTTTAAACATGAAACATGAAAAACTAGGTGCACTCAAGAAGTTGCACGAAGCTCCAATTTGTATGCCATAGTACCAATCTTTTGCAACACCTTGTACAGACCATAATACTTTGGTGATAATTTATTATCCTTCTTAGCTTGCTTGAGGGACATTTGTTTATATGGTTATAGCCGTAGGAATACCCAATCACTTACATCAAAACTTCTTTCGCTACGATGTTGATCTGCCTGTTGTTTCATTCTATTCTGTGCCAACACGAGGTTATTCTTTAAGAGTTGGAGGACTTGTTGTTGATGTTCGATGTGATGTTCCACTACTTGAACCTTATAATTTCTTCTTTATCTAAGCTTTGTTCCTGGAGTATATCCTCTTCTTTTGACCTTTCTTGCTCCTTTTCTTCTTCCTATTCACAATCTATGTAGAATAATTTCTTCTCAGCACACTTATGACCTTTAGTGTATTTTCTATCACAACTGTAACAAAGCCCTTTTTCTCTTTTTTCTTCCAATTGTTGTGGTGTCAACCTTATAGGTTATGGAATACTAGGGGCAACAACACTTCCATCTTTAATTTGAGAGTGGTATGCTTCCTGGTTGCCATAATTTTGCTTTCCATTTTTCTTGCTAACCTGAATAACTTCTCTAATGAATCAAGTTCCCAAAGGCGAACGTCATGTTGGATATTATCCTTTAAAGTCCCTATGAGCACATCAATCCTATGCTCCTCTGGAATATTTTTTACCCTTATGTTCAATTTTTGGAACTCCTCAATGTGCTCCATTATTGAACCCTTTTGTTTGAGACTTATCAATTGGCTAAAAACAATGTTGCTTTTTGTATCGTCATAATGTGTTGTCAATTCTTCTATAAAATTTGCCCAAGTGATAATTTGTTTACGAGAGAAAAGCCATTGATACCATACAAACTGATTTGGTTCCAAATATAAAGTTGCAATATGTACCTTTTGTGTGTTTTTCACATTATTGAGATTGAAAAATTGTTCCATCTGTAATATCCATGTTGCAGGATCCTTGCCATCAAACTTCCTCATATCGATTTTTAGAATATTGTGGGTCTTCGATCCCACATTAGAGTCTATGAAATCATGATTAACATTTCTTTTGTTTTCATCATGAGTTTCCTTTACTACCCTTCACCATTAGTAAGCATTTCTTGTAGAAACTTTGTCAAATCTGTCTTCAAATCTTCCATGCCTGTCTTAAAATATTCCATGCCTATCTTCAAACAATCCATATTAGCTTCTACGCCTTTCTTTAAACCATCCATCTTAGCTTCTACATCTTTCTTTAAACCATCCATCATCGATTCTGTTACTTTTCATGCAAGTGACACTTGTTGCAATTGGTCTCGTAATTTTGATATATCATGTTGCATTTGGTCTCGTAATTTTGATATATCATGTTGCATTTCTTCCTCTTCTTCATGATTCATGCTAGAGCTTTCAAGTTGCTTACTAGGTGTTTGCATCTTCTTTCCTCGGGGCATCAATTATCGATAATAATTCTTTAGTATGCCATTCGAATTCCTTCAAACTAATTTTTCAAACCAAGCTTATGCAAAAATTTAAAAAAAACTACACACCTATTTTCAATTTGTAGGAGCTTGATATTGAATTTGATGTATCTCTATAATTTCGGATCATCCAGTTCTGAAATTGCAACCTATGGTATCCCTCTGCATCCTCTTTCCAATTCCACCAGTTTGATCCAAATTGGATTCTCCAGGTAAGAGTTATGCCAAATCTCCCACAGTGACCTGATTATAGACTAGTTTAGTAGAGAGAAATTGTATGACATGCCACGAGTCACTGTTTCGACCATTGGCTCTGAAAAATATATACAAGAAACTACAATCCGTCCTCTTTCTATACCTTCTTATGAAATTTAAATCCGATGCTCAGAGAGAAAGTTATGACGATTTTCCCTAGGTCACTAGTTTGGAATGTAATTCAGGAGTTTACAAAGAGACCAACTTCCTCAGATCATATCGCTGAATATATAGTGCGAAAAGCTCTAAAATTAGTACCCGAGGTTTAGTGAAATTTCATCTTAAATGGGTTTTTTTTAAGCTTTCGAAACATTGCAGACCTATTTGGAGCAGTGAAACCCTAGAATCCAAAGCTCTGATACCAAATGTTATGAAACCAGCTCACAAAAGATAGAAAAGATAGATCAACGCCTTATAATTTAGCCTCTTCGAGGGGGCAACCTCCTTTACATTACATAAATGAACAATTCTTCGATGATTCAAATGAAAAAACTTCCTTTCTATATATAGGAGTCTAAGGAGTCACAATATAACCTAGCTGACCTAACAATAATAATATAAAGCCACAAAAATAACAATAGAGGGATTCTATGGGGTGTAGTAATAACAATATGGGGACAATAGGGGCACAACAATATTAATAAGGGATACAACTACAATAGTAATGGGGTAATCACTAGTATTATGGGGACCTAACATTCACAGAGGGATACACTTAGGTAGCCTCATCATGGGTTCCATTCCTTCAGCATCAATATCCTCCATTCCCTAGAATTATTCCACCTCTAGGTCCACTATGCTCTCTAGCTCCTTAGCTTTCTTCTGTTTTCCTTTTGTTTCAGTATGCTTCGTTGGTGATGCGCACACCGACACTGACTTCTTGTACTTTTCCTTCGCTACTGGTTTCCTTTCATTCATTGTGGGTTGTTTTTCTTTTGTCCCAGCATGTTTCGGCCTAGGCGAACATAGTGGCGTGGGCAGCATAGGCATGGCCTCTACACTTGACACTTCTCATCCTGGTGCATCGAACACAACTGCTTCTGAAATCAGGGCTTCGGTTGGGTTAGTGGCAGTCATTCTCTGCATAAAAAGCTCGAAAGCTATGGAAGAAATGTTTGCTCGTGACACGAATTCTTCCAAGAATGCTCAGCTCATAGGCACTAGACAATGAAATTCATTAAAAAATCTTAGAGCACAAAGTGTTCTCTTTTGGACCAGAATGTGTAATTTATAAGGGGTTTTGAATTCAAATCCGACCGTTCCCCTCAAATTTTGGTAATAAATGTTGGTTTGGGGATAGATCTTTAAATATTTTTTCCTTAATTGTCTCCACCCGCTCCACTTAACCGTTTGCTGGCCATCATCTCATGAACAGTAACTTCAACGGTCATTTTCTTGTTGGGATGCGCGGTACTTTCCCTTCCAGTGTAACCTCCTATGCACAAATTCATTGGTTTCATCTTCGTCATTCTTAGCCTAGCCTGTTTGGTGCATTATCCACCGAGCTGGGCAGCATAGTTTATAGTTTCATGCTCCCTTGAAACTACTTGGAGTAGTAACATTATCTTACTGCCATATAGTCATTGCGCAGGATCCCCTATATACAAATTCAATCGGCTCCCATTCACTCTTCTTAGAAAGGGTTCCCCATTCAGCTTTGCGAGCTAAACTATGCCACAATCTATAATTTTCTCGACAATATATAGCTCTAACCAATGCATTTGGAATTTACCCAGAAATTTAGTGAATTTACTTTCATATAATAGGAAAATATGGTTTACCTTGAACATTTGAAGCTTGATATCACGATCATGCCATGTTAATGGAATCCTGCCAAAAATTGATCTTCTTCGAGATCCAATGGATGCGTGAGTGTTCCTCTAAGGCCTCGTGGTTCGCCATATTCATCAAAGCTGCAATGCGCAAAATAGGAACAATGTATTCCATCGACATTATGGATTTGACCCCATATACTAATCTTAACAATGTTTTCCTTGTCAGCTTCTTACAAGAAGTCCTATAAGACCACACTATTGCAGGTACATGCACATTCGAATCATTCTGCTTTGTGTTGCAGATCTGTATCAATGCATTTTCAAAAATCTTGTTAAAGGCCTCAACAGTTCCATTTTCCTGTGGGTGATAAGGTGTACTCTTCTGATGGTAGACCTGGAATTCTTCAGTCAACATGTTGATCATTTCATTCAAAAAGTGCGTACCCCTATCACTCATCAACACTTTCAGGCATCCAAATCTGGTTAAGACATACTTAAACAAGAATTGTGCTTCCACACCCCTTGTACAATCCTTAACCAGTTGTGCTTCCACTGATCTGGTTAGATATGTCATCGTAGTGATAATATAGTGTGCACCTGTTTTCTTTCCAAGGGGCTGAATTGGCCCAACAAAATCAATCACCCACTTCTCAAAGGGTTACAAAAATACCTGAGGATGTAGTGGTAACTCATTTCTTTGCAATGGTGTGCCAGTTCTTTAACATGCATCGCATGCCTTACAGTATGCCTTGGAATCCTTGTGTAGTGTTGGCCACCATAGACTTATGCGTAAAATCTTCTACGCAGTTGCTTTGCCTGCATAATGGCCTCCTACAGCTCCCCCATGAGCTTCGGCGAGAATGTTTTCCCGTTCAAAGTCCAACAAATATCTTCATAATATTTCAGCTACACCCATTTTATACAAATGTCTATAATAACTGAAAAATTGGTTGTGCACACTACTAATTCCTTCTTCTGTTGACTTGTATACCCTTCCGGTGCCATCCTCGTAGTCAAGAAGTGAATAATGTTTGCAAAATTTTCACCCGCTACGCACACCACAAAGAGTTGTGCTTATGGAAACCCTTCCTCCAAATTATTAGGTTCTTCTCCTGTTTCGATTAATGACAGATGATCAGGTCCAACATTTAATCTCCCTGGATTTATAATGACTTCAAAGTCATACTCCTCAAATAATAGAAACCACCTGCATATCTCCCCCCCAACACAGGCTTGTTGACCAGGTATTTCAAGGTAGAATGATCTGTGTACATCTTGAAATGACCGCGTAACAGATAATGCCTGAATGTTTGTAGTGCGTACACCATGGCAAACCCTTCGTGCTTATTCATTGAATACTTTTTCTCATCCTTTGATAACTTCCTACTTGCGAAGGCTATATGATGGTCAATTTCTCCTTCATTGGCTTGTGTTAGCACTGAACCCAACACAATGCAAGAGCCATCCACATGTACAATGAAACTCCTTTTTCCAACTGGGAAATACTATGATCGGTGTAGTGACCATCTTTTCTTTCAATACATCTAAGTTGCACTGACATTCTTTGTCCCAGTAGAAAGTGTTAGGGTCCCACCCTAACCCGCTTATTTATGTAATGGGATCATGTCATAGTCAAGAGTTAATAAAGCCCATATTAATAATTGTAAGTGGTTAATCCGCAATTAATGACGGAACCACAGTTAGTTGCAAATGGGCCGTAGTATTAGATAGATGGTATTAATAAAACCCACGGTATTGGCCCGTGGTATTTCATGTATGAGTCATATATAAAGGATGGAGACTCCCTGTGAGGAGCATCATGTCTTATTTTGTAGTCGAGCTCTGCTCTATTGGAGGTTGCCCCCTCGAAGAGGCAAGTGAACATTACTCTCTGAATAATAAAATCATTGCTATTATGTGTTCTCGGTATCTTTTCTTCACATATTTTGTATTTGGGTATCATTTTGCAGGTTAAGAGCATAACAAGTGGTATCAGAGCACTTTCCAGGGCCGGTGGGATCTCCATTTCTTAGCAAAATTGTTTTTTGCTAGAGACGTGTTTCGGCGTCTTTAAACCACGGGATCTGTCATTGAGCGCATAAACCTGCAGATTTGGGGAAGCATGCACGCAGGAAATACAAGAGGTGGTCACGTCTGTTGGACTCCCTTGTAACCCCTGTGGGTACCCCTTCGAGTAGTAGTGCATTAGACAAAACCGCGCATGGACTGTCTTCCACGTACCCTCTGGGTATATCGGAAGCCCCCTAGGCTCCCTTGAAACCTCACCATAGATAAACTGTCGGCCGTCTTGTGGCTATAGTACACCGAGAATAGCACTCAGAGAGATTACTCGCCCGTACGATAGGGTAGTCGGGTTGTACGGCTAAGGGTACGGTCGATCCTCCTTAGTTAGAGCCCTGAAACATTGGGCCGAGTACTACTGCCAGACCCTTATGTATATTCCGATCTGTAGCACCTGACACTCCTCAAGACCATAGTTCCCTTTTCTATCGGGGGATCACACATCATCTCTTCCAGATTCGCTTGTGCAAAGGAGTGCAGCAGCAACAGACATCAGTCTCGTAGTCTCGAGTTCGCGGATTAGCCATTCCGATCTATTAGATCCATCAGATCTGCAGAAGCAGTCTGTTCCGCCACCCAGAGCTATCAGATCTGCCATTCAGATCTCTCAGATCCACCAGATTGGAGTCGTTGTGAAGGGTTCCTATACCGGGGTATAATTTTCGCAAGACTTTTGGCCGCATTGACATTTTGAGGATTTGGCCATTGCAGTATTGATAAGGAAGGAGTAAAACTCCGTTAGGAATCTAAGATCTTTTGGGACGCTTATTGGTGATATGGCCCATCAGAATTAGGACGACGAGCTGAGCATGGTGGTACCATTCACTTCTTAGTGAAATTTTTTTTAGGCGGTCCCAATTTTCAAAAAAATCAGGTTGGTGTATGGTAGAAACTAGAGCTCAAGCGATGGCCAATAAAAGGATGGACAAACTTGAAGAATCAATGCAATCCCTCCACATTCAGCTTAGCGGACTATGTAGCATGGTCGAGAAAATAGTCCCAAAGGGCAAGGAGCAAGCCCACAAGGAGGCGTATAATGGCAATGAACACAACGAGGGTGAGTCTAGCCACTCTCCTCACGTCTGGCACACCCACCAACAACCCAGTCAGCGACCTCCCAAGTTGGATATGCATAAATTTGACAGTTCTCACCCGTTAGCATGGATAGCACAAATGGAGCAGTATTTCAAATTGAATCACATCTTCGATGATGCAACTCAGCTTATGTTGGGGAGCATGTACTTGGACAACGAAAGGTGGCAATGGTGGGAATGGCATCAACGTTGCACTAGACCTTTTAGGACTTGGACCAAATTCACCAAAGCTCTTCAAGACCGCTTTGACCAGGAATCATCTTTTTTGGGTCGTCTTACTAAGCTCCGACAGACTGGTACAGTGGATGAATATATTACAGCTTTTGAAGCCTTAGCCTTCGGCACTTGGGGTCTCTCAGATGTGTTCTACACATAATGTTTTATCAACAGTCTTAAAGAAGCTATCAAAGCCCAAGTCCTACTACACCACCCTCCCACATGGATGAAGGCTTGCAAGGTAGCTCATAACGTGGAACGTGCATTAGCAGCCCAATACAGTCGCCCCAATTTCTCCGCTAAAGGTCACCCCCCATAGGCTCACAACAAGACTCAAACACTTAAGGTCCAAAAGGTGTCACCTGCGGAAATGGCCGAAAGAAGAAAGCAAGGCCTATGTTACTACTGTGATGAAAAATACGCCCCAGGTCATAAATGCAAGGAGCCCAATTTTTTTCAAATTGATTCCACTAACTACAGCTCAACAGAGGAAGATCCACCACTAGAGGAACATGAGCCGCTAGAAGAAGACAACCAAAAGGACAATGTCTCTGACGAACCAGTTATTTCGTTGCATGCTTTGGCAAGAATTTCTTCCCCTCAAACTCTCAAAATCAGAGGTTTTATTAAACATTGCCTAGTAGTAGTCTTGATTGATAGTGGAAGTACACATAATTTCATCCATCAAAAAGTCGCAGAAGCAGTGCATTGTTTTGTACGAGAAATTTCTAACTTCCAAGTTCAAATTGCGGATGGAGGCACAATGAAATGTGAAGGCCTATGTGAAAATGTCAAACTTCAAATGGGGGATTATCAATTGGAAACCCACATGTTTGCCATACACATGGGGGGTTGCGACATTGTCCTCGGTGCTGAATGGCTCCGCACTCTTGGGCCAATCACAATGGGTTTCCAGGAGTTATATATGAGTTTTAAGCAGAACAACTACACACATACCCTCCGTGGACTCCAGGCGGGAGCCCCCTCTATCATCAGCTCACATAGGATGGAAAAATTGTTAAAAAAGGGCAATCATGGAGGTGTATCTCAATTTAATGCCATCCAGGCAGTCGAAACCAAGCCTCTGCCAATTCATCCTGAGATGCAACAGATTTTAAATAACCATCTGCTGGTCTTTGACAAGCCTCATGAGCTTCCACCCTCGCGAGGGGAACATGATCATAGCATCACCTTGGTTCCAGGGGCCCAACCCCCAAATGTGCACCCATACAGATATCCGTTCACCCAAAAGAATAAAATAGAAAAAACCATCAAGGAACTTTTGGAAGCAGGTGTCATTCGTCCCAGCATTAGTCCTTATTCATCCCCAGTGGTCATGGTGCTCAAGAAAGATGGGGAGTGGCGAATGTGTCCCGACTTCAGGGCCCT
This sequence comes from Pinus tabuliformis, assembly GCA_031772625.1. NCBI lineage: Eukaryota > Viridiplantae > Streptophyta > Pinopsida > Pinales > Pinaceae > Pinus > Pinus tabuliformis. The sequence continues at coordinate 1,093,128,799 of CM062819.1, forward strand.
CAATAAGTTGACAGTCAAAGATAAATTTCCCATCCTGGTGGTTGATGATTTGCTGGATGAACTCAATGGGGTTCAATTCTTCACTAAGCTGGATCTTTGCTCAGGCTACCACCAAATTCGCATTAAGGAAGTCGACATCCCCAAGACTGCTTTCAGAACTCATGAAGGCCATTATGAATTCCTGGTCATGCCATTTGGTCTTTGTAATGCCCCCTCTACTTTTCAGAGCCTTATGAACCACATTCTCAAACCATATCTCAGGAAATTTGTCCTTGTCTTCTTCGATGACATCCTCATCTATAGTTGCACTTGGGCCGCACATCTTCAGCATGTAGATCTACTCTTGCAACTGCTCCGCAAGAATAAATTATTTGTCAAGATGTCCAAGTGTTCGTTTGGCATGGCAAAAGTAGAGTATTTGGGCCACATTGTGGGGCGTGAAGGTGTCAAGGTGGACCCCAAAAAGATCCAGGCAATGCAGGAATGGCCTCAACCTAAGACCTTGAAGAGCTTGAGAGGATTTTTGGGTCTCACAGGCTATTATCGTAAATTTGTCCGCAACTATGGTCGCATAGCGAAGCCCCTCACCCAACTCCTAAAGAGAAATTCATTCTTCTGGAATGAGGAAGCACAACAGGCCTTTACAGCTCTAAAAAATGCCATGTGTTCCACTCCAGTCTTAGCACTACCTGACTTCACCAAATCTTTTGTCATTGAATGTGATGCTTCGGGTACAGGTATTGGGGTGGTCTTAATGTAGGAATGGCGACCGTTGGCCTTCACAAGCCAACAACTCAGTGGGAGGAATCTGGGCCAATCTACCTACGAGAAGGAAATGATGGCCATCTTACATGCAGTCGAGACCTGGCGACCTTACTTATTGGGGCGACGTTTCCAAATCCGCACAGATCATCACAGTCTTAAATATTTTTTGGAGCAATGCCTATCCTCCCCATAACAAAATAAATGGCTAGCCAAAATGCTGGGATATGATTATGAGATGATTTACAAGAAAGGGAAAGACAATAGTAGCAGATGCATTATCTCGCCAATTTGAGGAGGAAAGTACTCTGCTAGCAATTTCCCTCCCCATTCCAGAATGGATTGAAGAGGCTTGCAGGGAATAGTTTTCACACCCCAGGCTCTCCCAACTCATTTCTCAATTGCAGGTAGATCCAAATTCCACCAAGGGCTACTCGTGGCAGGATGATATTCTTCGCTACAAGGACAGAGTCGTAATATCACCAACATCCACCCTCAAAAGTCGCATTTTGGCAGAATTGCACTCATCTCCCATTGCAGGACGTTCAGGCTTTCAGAAGACGTATTCTCGCACCAGAAGATCCTTTTTTTGGACAGGCATGAAAAAGGACATCCTTACTTTCGTAGCAGAATGCGATGTCTGTCAATGCCACAAAGGGGAAACCGTCAACACACCAGGCACATTACAACCATTGCCCATTCTGGCATCGATTTGGACGAAGGTTTCTATGGATTTCATTACAAGTCTTCCAAACTCAGGGAACAAGTCAGTCATCATGGTGGTTGTGGACCGACTGTCGAAGTATGCACATTTCTGCACCCTACCCCACCCGTTTACACCAACTTTGGTTGCTCAATCTTTCATGGATCAGATCTTCAAATTGCATGGCATGCCCACTTCTATTGTGTTCGACCACGACCCGATCTTCACCAGTAATTTTTGGTAGGAACTCTTCAGAATACAAGGCACTCAACTAAAACTCAGTACTTCCTATCATCCGCAAACAGATGGTGAAAACGAAGCCATCAACAAATGTCTGGAAACCTACCTTAGGTGTTTCACTTCAGAAAAGCAACACCTTTGGGTACAGTGGTTACCTCTGGCTGAATGGTGGTATAACACCAACTATCATGCCACCACCAAAATGACTCCCTATGAAGCAATATATGGTCAACTCCTGCCTTCACCTACTTCGTATCTCAAGGGATGCTCAAAAGTACAAGCAGTGGATCAACTCCTACAACACCGCACAACCATGCTCGTCCATCTTAGAGAGAAGCTTCATCAAGCTCAGAACCGCATGAAGCAACAGGTAGACTAGCATCGCTCAGAGCGCCAATTTCAAGAAGGGGATCAGGTCTTTTTACGGCTACAACCATATAAGAAAACATCACTCAAAGACAAGGGGTGTCAGAAACTCTCTCCCAAATTCTACGAACCATATCAAGTACTTCAGCACATTGGAGAAGTGGCTTACAAGTTGGCCTTGCCACCTACTGCAAAAATCCATCCAGTTTTCCATGTCTCATGCCTCAAGAAAATGATTTGGAACAATTGCAGAATTCAGACCAGTCTACCTGAATTGGACGAAGAAGGGTCCATCTGGCTTCAACCCGAACAGGTCCTAGAGACACGAGACAAGCAACTGCGCGGTTGCATGATTAAGGAAGTCCTCGTCAAATGGAAAGACACCTCTCCGGAAGATGCAACTTGGGAACCAGCCACTATTCTTCAGCAGTTTCCGCAGCTTCAGCCTTGAGGACAAGGCTAGTCTTAAAGGGGAGGGCATGTTAGGGTCCCACCCTAACCCCCTTATTTATGTAATGGGATCACGTCATAGTCAAGAGTCAATAAAGCCCATATTAATAATTGTAAGTGGTTAATCCGCAATTAAGGACGGAACGAGAGTTAGTTGCAAATGGGCCGTAGTATTAGATAGATGGTATTAATAAAACCCACGGTATTGGTCCGTGGTATTGCATGTATGAGTCATATATAAAGGATAGAGACTCCCTGTGAGGAGCATCGTGTCTTATTTTGTAGTCGAGCTCTGCTCTATTGGAGGTTGCCCCCTCGAAGAGGCAAGTGAACATTACTCTCTGAATAATAAAATCATTGCTATTCTGTGTTCTGGGTATCTTTTCTTCGCATATTCTGTATTTGGGTATCATTTTGCAGGTTAAGAGCATAACAGAATGTCGCATCCTTCTTTAGCAGTTTCTCCATCGGCGCAGTGATTTGAGCATAGGCTTTAATAAATTTTCTATAGTATCTCGTATGTCCCAGAATTGTGCGCATTTTTTTCACGTTCTTTGGGGCCTCTAAGTTCACAATTATCAATATATATGTAGGGTCCACCATCAATCCTTGCTTGCACACAACATGACCTAGCAAAATCCCAAAAGGAACATAGGATATGCATTTTTTCAAATTCAGTTGATCTGGTATCTATGACATGTATCCAACATCAAGCGCAAACTTTCTACATGGCATTTCAATTATACAAACATCATCCAGTCATCAAAGTATACCTTCATAAACTTATGAATGAACTCTTTCAACGTTGTGATGACTACGTGGGAAAATAATGCAGGCGCATTCTTTAGTCCAAATGGCATTACAGTTTATTGAAAACAACCCCACTTTGTTGCGAAGGTCATTTTGATTCTATCCTCTTGCACGATCTTGATTTGATGATACCCTGAAAACCTGTCACTAAAGGAATAAGCCTCTTGCCCTCCAACATTGTCTAGCACTTTGTCTGTGAATGACGTCGGAAATGGATCATGGACACATGAATCATTAAGCTTACGTAGATCTACACAGATCCTTATTTCTCCTTTTTGTTTTTTTCTTGAACCACCATCGGACTCACCCAATTATATTCTTAAATAGGTTCTATGATGCCTAGTGAACCTTTTCCTTATACTTAGGATTAAGGAAGTAAGGCCTCTGTTTAATGGGCTTCACGTCTAGCTTTAGTGTGATCGTCATAACACCCAAGTCACTAATTATGCCCTTTGGATATAAAATCTTATTTGGGAAGAGATCCTTGTTATAGACATTTTTGTGCCCTGCAACCACAAGCATGGAATTTCCATAAACCAAGGGCTCCTAAGTCCCTAAAAGTGTTGTTCTAACCCCTAAAGGAACAAGGTCAACATATTACAGCTTCTCCTAGAAGTTTTCCATGAGAAAATGCTCAGAATTGGTCAAAACAGGATCATTTCAGCTGCTCCACTGGCTAGGTGCGTTGCATTGCACCTAAATACACTGTGATGGCGCATTGCATTTCAAAAGTCCCTTATGTGGGGTGCGATGGGCGAGAAATGACAAATGGCAGTGTCATTCCGCGAGGTGGAGAGACAATGGAAGCTTCCAAAACCTTCTCCTGTGACACTTACCTCACTGAATTCGACCAAGGATGAGTAAGAGGCCTCCAGTCTCCAAGTGGAAGCAAGAACTATCAGAGAGAAGACACTAATCAAATCACAAGCCGACTCATCCCCCTTACAGATATCTATATATGGATCCCTCATCCCAGAGATCCAGAGGCTGGAATTTTGCATATTGTAAGGAATTGCTGTTGGTTTTTTGAGACAAACATCAGATTGTTGGGTGATCTATGCTTTGTTTGAGGTGAAGAGGGGCTTCTTTGCTGGGAGGTTGATGCTGGGTCGGAACAACTGGTTGTAACTCCTCCTGGATCTTTTCTTGTTTATCAATAAAAGCTATTTGAGTTTTCCTCCATGCTTTTGTATCATTGATGCTTGTTACATTTGTATGGTCAATTTACATCTGATCCTAGATTGTTTATGAATATAGATCCATGTCTTTGTATAGTGCTATGCTTCTGTGATCTTACAGATACTTTGTGAAGCTGGGCGTGCAAGGGAGTAGGTAGCTGAGGACTATCAAAGAAGAGAGGGATCGAATCGAAGGATTAGCGCAAGACATAGGTTGGTCCTTCTGTTCCTCTCTATCTATAATTCATAAAGGAAAGACAAAAGTAGTTTTTCTCTATTTGCTTCTAAGGCAGCTGTCACACCTTAGTGGGATAGAGCAATTCTATATAGACACTTTTCCCTGTAACAAAATGGCGACTCCGCTGGGGAATTAATTAGTTTGTTTGTTTATCATTCTTTGTTTGTTTGTTTCATAAACTTATAAGTAGAATTCGAACTGCATTTGCCATAACAAATGCAGAGTAGACAACTGCTGCTTCAATCCATTCATCGGATCTGTTTATGATTTAAACAACTGATTCACAAACTATCTGATTGCCCTTGTGATAGCTCTTAGATCCTCCTTAGATCTACCCCTGATTGTTGAATTACTGATTGCTTTTTACTCGGCCAAAAACCAAGAACTGAACTACAAACTGTGACCCGGAACCCGAACAGAGTCTCGTTTCTGTCCCAGCGCAGGTACTGTTCAGAGATTCTGAATTTCAGTGCACTTGCCAAGTGGACAACCTGCGCAGCATTTCAGATTCTATGAGTTACAAGTGCACTGATCAGACTAGCTCTGTGCAGTTGTGGCTTCTGTGGTTCATTCTTTCCAGTTCTATTCCTGAATTTTGCTCCCTGTGATCAGTATATGTCTGTTTGAAACTCCTTTTCCTTGCTGTTATTCCACCTCCTTTGTACAAAAGAACTGTAGATGTTTTTGTGTGTTTGTTGAGTCATTTACAGTTCTCCTTTGCAAAAGTAGCATAATCGTACTGTCGTCCTTTGATTTGAATCTGTCGCAAGTGTCGATTTGAACCGTAGGAAAGAGTTTGATTGCTGTTGATGGTTGATTATCCTGTTACTTTTGCTTTTGGTCTGAATTTGTGATTTTCTAGTGCCAAAAAATGAGTATTCATTTCAAAATCGTAAGGTGTTGTGATCGTCTCCATTTTTTTATTTTGGAAAGAGACTTGTTTATATTTGTCGCTTGAAAAGAAATTCAGATTTGTGCATCAACTTTCTTTTTAGCATCCATATACTAAGAAAGTTGAAAACAAATACATGCACGTGCATTTGCATATAGACAGTCTGTTTGGCTTGATTTAGGAAAGTGCATTTATAGTGTGCTCTTTGCTCTTTGTGAAAAGATTCTGTCTTTCTTTTCCCTAGTAGCTAGGATTTTCATTGCATAAAAGAGATAAAAAGTTTGTTTATCATCTTAGATTACATTTTAGGAATTACATCTACATCTCATGGTGAACCCAAAAGGCAAACTTCATAAGCAAGATCAACTTAAAATAAATTCAATGAATCTAACAACGCTTTGAAACTTAACGCACAACATTTAGAGGTCTAGGCTGGAGACGTATTCCGGTGTCGTAAAGCCTGGTAACTGTTTTTCTCACTGATGGTTGGGTGATTCCTCCACTTTGAGACGATAAGTGCTAGTACGGACTTGTGCTCCCACGTACCGTCGAGTATATTTTGGGAGACCCCTATAGGCTTAAATCCTTTATCCATAGGAAGCCGTGTCTGCCGCCCTATCGATCGCAATGCACTGAACACAGAATTCGGGAAGATTGACTACCGTACCGTAAAAAGTATTCTGTAGTTTTGCGATTGGTTTGGTACTCCCTCTACCTAGACTTCCAGAGCACTCCCTTTCGTTCCTTTTCAGACTCCTTAACAGAAAAGGTCCATCTGAGCACTTGTCACTTCAGGCTCATTAAAAATTGAAGGAGACTAGAGTCATCTTTTGTTTTTTCTCGACTCTTAAAAACTGAAAAAACAAGTTGTGTCAAAGCGTCTAAAATTCATTTAATTTGGAAACATACTTCCCCTTTATTTTAGTTGATCGAGTAATCCGCAATCGTGGAAGAAAGTCAATTGAAACCCCGTCGTTCGCAGAGGCTTACGAGTCAACCGTCTTTGTCTCCAGAATCGAAGCCAATACGGACAAAGCGAACTCATTTAACCGGTTCCAAATCTCCTATTAAAGTTAGAACAAGTGTTCCAACGACATCAGAGACTCCGGTTACTCCAAACATTTCTGGAATCCCTGCCTCTACATAAGAAGTTCAACAGCCATAGAAGGACAGTGATACTGATCCTAGTCTGAGAGTAAACACTTGTGTCACCGAACCAGTTCCATCTACAACCGGTTCGGAAAGTCTTGCTCTTAAAACATCTGTCGCTGCTGATTTCACACCTTCTTTGGCACCAGAAATATTCTACGGACCTGACGGCCTTCCCCTTCCACCTGGCCTGATTGCCATAGAAGAAATTGTAGAAGATCCTCCAACAAATACTCCAACGCAATTTGGAGTCGGGATCACTCTATATCCTTCTTCATCAGAAGTTAGTCTACCACCAGCGGAAGCTCCTGTAGAATCGATAAGTAATCTTTTGGATAGACTACAAATGTCTGAACAACTGCCAACATCTAGGACTGTGTCGTCTGACACAGCGATGACAGAACTCCCTGCTATCACTCCGACAATGCTCGCCGGTATACCATCTGTCCCGACTAGCTCTCAACTGCTAGAAGGAGCCCACTCAGGGGCTACTTCGACAGTATGGTTTGTTCCTGTTTGTTCATCCGGAATAATATCTGGAAACTCTTATGTTGAGTCTCAACAGATTGATCCATTTGTTGGTCAATTTGGGCAGTCCAGCCCCCAAGGGCAGACAATTCCCTTGAGTTCTGGATTACCACCGTATGGGGGGCAGTATACCCTTTCATTATCCCCTCTGGGGGGATATCCATACGGGAGTTCACAACAACATTCAGGTCATACTGGAATTACCTCAAGTGGTTGGGTACCAATACTACCTCAACAACCAAGAGTTGTATATTCGATGCAACAATGCTTACCTATGTCAAACATACTGACTACGCCAGCTATTGTGACGGTGTCGCAAGTTCAAGCGCTGCCTATTGTATGCCAACCTTAGGTTTCTCAGGTTGTAATGCAATAGCCCCTTGACCCTGCGACTCAACCACAATCGTCGACTGGTGGAATGACACAGGTTCAGACGGGTAGAATTACCCCTCATCTTGGTCAAACTGTTAGTATCAGTCAACAGCACATGGCTTCACAACCATGGCTATTAAAATACCAACAACCGCAATTCCAACAAGTATACTAAGGTTCTGAGCAACAAATCTTTGCTAATAGTGGGCAGCCGTACATTCAAAACGGTCAAAATCAACCATTTTACAATGGTCATGCCCACCAACCTTACCAAAGTTATCAGCATCAAATGCATTATGTCGGTATGCAAAGACCAAATGCTCAGGCAATCCCATCTTATCCTGGGTATGCTTCACCTAACCTGAATCAACAGTTACCCTTTGTGGCAACTTTAGAGTTACCTGATTTAAATCGGTTAACAAACGATCCAATCGCTTACGCCCCTTGGTGGCCAGCGATTTCGCATAAACTTCCAACAGATATTCCTAAATTTAATGGAAATCCGGGTGAAGATCCATCGAATCACGTGATGACCTTTCATCTATGGTGTTCATCAAACACCTTAAATGATGATTCGATAAGACTTCGCCTCTTTCAGAGGACGTTAACAGGTCCGACGGCAAAATGGTACATCGAATTGCCTAGAGCTTCGTTCGACAACTTCAGTACCTTAGCCACAACCTTTTAACCCATTTTCAATAACCAATAAGGTACAAAACGGGAACAGAACTTCTTACCAACTTCAAACAGACAACGGCCACTCACATATCTGATCATATACATGAGCGGCGACGTCGTCGTAGAATGGTAAAAACGTACGTCCCCGATCAGCTCTTAGCTGAATGGTTTATCAAGTCATTACTACCTTCCATCACGGAAGATGTGCAAAGGGGGGAGTCGTAACAGAAGAGCAAGTTATCCCTCATGCGCAATATCTGGACTTGATTTACACTCAGTCTGAAACGCTCTACGATAAAATACCTGGTGCCCCTAGACCGGAATTCTCAATTCCTCCTCCTCCTAAATCGAACAATGACTCTCATGCTGGCGATGGCGTGATTGGCACAATAGACACGAAATCGACAAAGGCTACATCCAAAAAGGCCCGTAATATTTCAGGTCAAAATGCAAAAGAAGAACTTCTTGCTTCGGAAGTAAATGTCGTATCGACAGATAAAGGTAAAGAAACCAAACAACCAGGGAGCAAGAAGAAAGGCAAAGGGAAAAAAAGAAACAGGATGAGTCATCGCCTGAAAAATCTTCTTCAAACCCTCCTGGAGATAGGAAACCAAAAAATCCATGTCTCATATGCGATGAAGATCATTGGACCGCAAATTGTCCACATAGAGCTGAGGTTAAAAAATTCTTCAAGAATTCAAAAACCTCCGCAGTGTTAACTGCTCCGTTTCCAAATCCAGGAACAAATCTGGTTGAAAGTGAAAATGCTTCCTTGTCTCAAGTGCTAATGTTATTGATTTCAAAACAGAAAAATGATGCTTTGATATCGACTAGGAACAAAGATTATGGGAATCCACAACTGTCGAACAACAAGGATAAAGATCAACCTAGTAGTTCGACAACAACTTCGATAGAAGTTGCGCCGCCTACCATTCCTGAATTGACAATAAAATCGCCAAAGGGAGTAGTACACAAGTCGATGTTTAATCCCCGCGCTAGAGTGGCACAACATTATAATATAGTGGAAGATTTGGCCCAATCACCATCCGCTATGTCGACTCTTGAAGTACTACAGAATTTCCCATCCCAAAGGCAGGCTTTATTATCAGCTATTGGTGGGATAGACCCAAAGGATTCCAATCTTGTATCCTTCGATCATAAAGGATACGATCCTCAATTACCAGCTCAACTAACTTTCCTTGTTCAAGTGAAAGCCCTCAACAAAATTGTTCATCGAACAATTATTGATGAGGGGGCATCTACATGCATTATGTCGATGAGTTGCTGGAAAACTTTAGGATATCCAACCTTGTCATGATCTTCGACAACATTAAAAGCATTCGATGGAAGGACATATACCGCATATGGTATTCTAAGTAACTTGAAAGTTGAACTAGGAGGGAAAACGGTAGAAATAGATGTTGAAGTAATCGATGGAAATCTTGATTACAACATCCTACTAGGAAGGCCATGGATTTATGCTATGGCGGCTGTTGTGTTGAACTATTTTAGCAATATTGCATTTCCCTTTCAAGGAGGGATTACAATCGTCGATCAACAAAACTTCCTCCCCAATGGTTCTCAAGTTACAGGAAGCATCCCCATGATCCATGCAAGCCCTCATTCGCTTCAAAATATCAGAGTAGGCCTATTAAAAGATCCTATACTAATGGGAACTTTCACCCTTCCACCTCCAATCAACTTGGCGGAAGTAGCGTCGATAGGAACCTGCAACATGATATCTTCTACAAAGATCTCAGAAAACGATAACGACATGGATCATGCAATGGTTTTGCCCTCAAGCCCAACGGAAATATTGTAGCAATCAATGTTCCTAGCATGGGAAGCAAACCCAAATCAACGCTCATCAGGTGTTTTGATAGATAGGTCTAAAGAATATGGTACCCCTTCAGATCCTTGGTCGCGAGTGCATGTCACCGACGAAGGAATTGTCCAATCAATGGTAATTGAAGGAGCACCATGGAATGATTCCCACCATCGTTCCCTTCTCCCAGATTATGGAGAAGATACTCAAGATGACCTTTATCATCCTTCAGTCTTTGATTTCCTATCAAATACTATAAACATAGTGGATTCCGAGTGAAACTTGTCCAACATTGAAGAGACTATAGTGTTGTTGGGAAAAATGCCTATGCAGGACGATCCTATCCACCTAAGGTGTGACAGTGCCTTAGCAACAAACAGAAACAGCTATTCTAGTACTCTTCCTTTATGAATTAAGAATGAAGGGAGATGGATGGACTAACTGGTGTCTTCTGTTTGTCCCTCGATCCGGTCTCTCTTATCTTTGAGAATTCCTAGCTACTTGCCTTCTCGCTCGTCCAGCTTCAACAGGTTCCTGCAAGATCACAAGAAGGGAACTCTACACAAAGACATAGATTCATGTTCATAACTAGTTCAAGATTAGAAATGAGCTAAACATACTAATGCAATCATACATCAAAGACACATCAGTATATAGGAGAAACCAAGATAGCTTTATTGATGAAATAACAAGGTTCAAGAGGAGATACAACCAAGAGAGTTCCAATCCAGCATCTACCTCCCAACGAATGAAATTCCTATAATCACCTCCTTTCAAAGCATTAAGCACCCAATGATTCCAATCTCAAACCAACAACAATTCTTTGCAATAACGAAATTCCAGCCTCCTGGATCTCATGGAGGAGAGATCCATATATAGATGTTTGGAGAGAGGATGAGTCAGCTTGAGATCTGACTAGTGTCCTCTCCCTCTGTCAGTTCTTTCTTCCACTTGGAGACTAAGAGCCTCTTACTCATCACTAGTCGAATTCATTGAGGCAAGTGTCATTGGAGAAGATTCTAGAAGCTTCCAGGGTATTTCCACCTCGTTGAATGAACTTGCCATTTGTCATTTCCCGCTCAGCGCACCCTGGTAGTGCTTCTACCTGTGTTGCAGTGCACCTAGCCAGTGTAATCTCTGCATTTCAGCGCAGATAGCTAGTGGAGCCTCTGAATTGATCCTGAATTGACTTGTTTTTGAGCAGTTTCTGGTGGAGAACTTCTGTGAATTGCTGTGGTTTGTTAGCCTTGTTCCTCTAGGGGTAGGAACAACATGTTTAGGGACTTTGGATCCCTTGGATTATGGACATTTCATGCTTATAGATGTAAGGCACAAAAATGTCTATAACAGTTGCCCCCTAAAGTATGAGGCCGTTTATCGGGTGAAATGCGTTATTAGGAGGATCCGAAGTTATTCAATGCTGGGAGGAGACCTGTAATAAGATACAATACAATACATTATTTTTCATACTGCTTTCATGATCTAGCTGAGGCGGGCATTCCCATGCTCAGCTTTATAAATTCATTTTTCTGTACATAGAACAGACAATCGTCTGATGGTAGACTGATAATTTTGATGAAATTATCATCCTTTGGGTAGGATGATTATCTGCTGCAATGATGTACATGTCAATGTCTTTATTTTTCCCGAATATATATCGCAGCCCGGATGGATGAAACTAGATCTGGGGTCTTCAATCTCGTCTGATCTTCACTCTGAGTACAAGTCGATCCATGTGAGAATTGTTCTGAAGTCGAACATGCAAAGACATCACTTGATTACCGGTCAATGAGGTAAACCGTTAACAAGCGCGAGAGGAATCACCGATAATGATAATGACCCTCAAGGTACTGTAGTACAATTCACGTGGTGTGAATAAAGGACTTGGCGTCGAACACCATGCAAAATCTTTCGGTCGAAGGTCATTGATGTATACCTGTCGCCGGAAGTGAGAAACTTGCCATTGAGGCATGCAAGCTTCAAAGTACTGAACGGGTTGTTCCTAGATCAACTTCTTGGATAATGAGCTGATGTCGACAAGAAGCGACCCATCAAAGGAGGGCCTTAATGTATCCCACATCAGTGACACAGAACGGAGCAAATGATTTTGATGGATGTGAAAACAATCTGATGATATATGGTTCAGGGTGGCGATCATGAAAAGAATGAAGGATAATGTATGGTAGTGGATGGGACACGGTTGACTTCTCTGGATGACTTCTCTTGAACATATCGGCGACACTTGTGTGATGGATTGGTAGCATTTACCCCAAAGGTGGATGGTATGGCGAGACCATGGTGATGTGACCGGTGAATGAAACAACCCAACCCGACTCAGGCACGGAGTGGAAGTGTCATGTTCAAGAGCGACTTGCTACCATCAAAGTTTTCTTGAGTTTTTCTCAATTTTTCCCCAGTCATTGCTGACCAGTACCTCTTTATTTTTGTCAAGCTTGAGGAGGATAACATATGCTTGTTCTATAACTTGCCCTTCGGGCAAGACCATCGCTATGTTTTAACGAGCCTAGTGATAGTGAAACTTGTTCTCGTCTAAAGACAAGTTTGTCGCTATTGTTAGCGCTTGAGATTTCACCCTAGGCTGAGGAAGGTAAACCTTCAAGGCAACATCAAACCATTTCACCTCGTAGCTAGCCCTATGGGGTATGAGAAGGCTCTCTCCGGTCAATCTCAGTAAAATATTCAATGGACAGAGATGACCAATACAGTGACACTGATATTAGGCTAGTAAACTGATAAGGAGGGTTGATTTAAAGTTTTTGGGGTTTTTGGTGGCAATTGGAGGGAGTGCAATTCAGGGTGTGGGGATTGAGCTTAGTTTTTGCAGGTGGGTCTTTGGGGCAAGGTAGGAGTTTGTGCTGATGCCTTAAACTGAGATGGATGATCAAGGAAGAAAGAGAGGGAGCTAAAGAGGGCAAACAATGACTTTGAATCCTCTTTAGACAGTGGAAAACATAAATATTAAACAAAATTGAAAGCTGAGCATGGCATGCATGAATTCAAACTTTATCACTTCTTTTGTTTAATTAGCAGCAATAGAATAAGAGATGGAACACATAAACACACTTACAATGACCAGTAGGAAACACACTATCAACACAATAATCCACAAGAATCCACAATGATGTCTGCAAAACCCTGGCCTTCCTTTTTCTCAAATTGCAGAGATACAAGTAAAATATACAATAGAGCTTCTCCCTCCAGAGTCCAACCATGAAAATGAGCAAGAGAAGGCATAATATAGATGATCTAACTACTTTCCCCACCTCTAGGGGTCGAGCTCAGCTTCCTAGGAGCTGTTTCAACTAATTCTAAACTGAGCACTAGATAATAGGCAGTCAAAACAACTTGCCTCTATAAACTTGGAAACCAGTTCATACAGTGAATTTTACCCTTTTACATGAATGAATCTTCTAGAAGTGTTAAACAAGAGTAAAAGTGTCCTAGAGTTACAATAATTACATCAAAGATAATCATCTTCCACCCCAAAAAGTCAAACTGAGTCAAATCTGCGTTTTCTGGGCTGTACAGTGCAATCTGGCAAAAAACTGCCTGACTGGTCGCGCCCCCCTGCCTGACTGGTCGCACACATTCAAAGCTTTGTTTGAGGGCCTTCCCGGTGTCCAAATCAGGTACAAGATAGCTCGTTGGAAAGGTCTGCGAGTATACTTTCCAACCCCACTAGAATTTGTGAATTTGGAGTTGATTTGACCCCTCAAAAGTCATTTCTCCCAAGACAGCTTTCTGCAACTCAAAATAGGGGCAGAAAGTCAAAATTTGCATGTATTTTGAGCTTTTGGAAGCCCAAATCTTCATAAAATCTGAAACCCATCCATAGGCAAGTGTATTTTTGCATGAAAATTCCAAAAATGTAGAGTTTTCCCCGTTCTGAGCTTTCCCCATGACTGGTCGCGCGCGGGGTGAGACCAGTCAAATGGCCAAAACCTGTAAAATTCCCAAAAATGCTAAAAATGCCTCAAAACTCTCAAAATTTCTTGGGCTCCTCTCTTTTATGATGACCACCTTTGCCTCCCCCATGAGGCCTCCGCTGTACGTCAACCTCGGTGGAAGAAGACCGGTCATCACCTTGCTCATAGGTTTCAGTGGTTGACATGGTGCTTTTGAGCAAAGTGGAGAAAATAGATAAAGTAAACTGCTGCCCTTGCCTGCAAAAATACTTAGTTGTATGCTGTTTTCAAGGGGAACAAAATCATGAAGGAAATGTTAGGGGAGGGGATTTTTCATAAGGAAAGGGAAACATATAAAAATAGGGAATTTCTTAGGGACAATTCACAAACTGTCAAACATACAATCTCATCTTAATCACCGGGAAATCATTTGCAAAGAAATGTTTTTATTAGGGAAACATGGATGATAATAACCAAGGGAAAGGGTATACATGCTCAACAGGGGGTAAGGGACAGCATGTATAATAGGGGTATGGGACAGCATTGTTCATTTGATTTTTTGTCTTCTAATGTACATCATAGGGCAAACTCTGTTTTTTCAAAGGGATTCATGTACATTTGGTCATAAGGGGAAATGGGATTTTATTGACAACTTCAAAAGGGAAAAGAGTTGTATTGAAACAAGGATATTTAGGGGATAGAAGGGAAAAGGAAAAACAGGGTTTGGTTTTGGGAGACACAGCAACATTATTTTTGTAATGAATACTCAAAGCAATATGTCTTTTTGATAAATATACACAGCTGCATTGTCTTTGTTTTTGCTTTGAATATACACAGCAAATATGTTCTCTGTTTTGTAATGACTATGCACAGTCATTTTGCCTTTCTTTTAGTTTTTGTCATTTTGCCATCATATTGCCTTTTTCTTTTTACCCAACATTTTTTATCCTTGCTGTGTGGAGGGTATTAGGGTTTGGGTAGAATATATGAAAGGGCATTAGGGTTTTGTAAAGGGATTTGGGATGAGAGATTTAGTATTTATTGCAATTGAGATAAGATATATATGACATTTGTGAATTTAATAGGAAACAAGGAGGGAATAAATAGGGATTTAAAGCCTTGAAAAAACATCAACCCTAGCATAATGCCTACATGAACAAGCAATCACCCAAATCCATTTCTCCTTACATTTCTTGGTGATAAACATATATATGCAAGCCCATCATTTCATGTTCCAAGCATTCAAACGCACTAGAAGACCCTACCTCGATCAGTTGAGCAAGCAAGAGGGCGATTTAGTCGATTTGGAGTGGTTCTGTAGAAGACAGCTTGAGTGGTCGCGCCCCTGCTCTGAGTGGTCGCGCCCTGCCTGAGTGGTCGCGCCCTTTAGAAAAATACACTGCAGAGGGGTCGCTGAGTGGTCGCGCCCCACCCAACTGGTCGCGCACTGAGCCTGAGTGGTCGCGCCCCTGAGAATGACTCCAACTTTCTGCAAATCGCCTCTTTTGACCTCTCACTCGTTTTTGCAAGCTCTCAAATGCATAATGAGGCTGTTTAGAGGGAAATTTACTCTTTATAGGCCCAATTTGAAAAAATTAACTTACCAAACCCACTTTCTAATGTTTTTGTTTTGACATTCACTTTTAACACTGTTTTGAGTTCACTTTATCCTGAATTTGATCTTTTGAGTGCTTTAACTCCGTTCTTTTTGCAGGTTGACCATCTGATGGACTCTGGCGAGGAGACCAGGGTTATTGCCGGCATTTTGAAGAATTTTGAAAATTTTCTTTATTTTTTGCAAATTTCACATGACCTTGGGTTTAAAAACAGGGTTTTTAAATCCAAGGTATAAATGAGCTGTACCTGATGAAAAATATCAATGGAACATATTAACATACCTCCTTCCGGCTTGCTGGGGACTATTAGACCTCTGACTCATGACCTTTCAGTGATTTTTGACCAAAACCCTAGACCTAAGACTTGGGACTTCAAGACAAAACAAAACAAGCGTGACACAAGTTCATTAACTGATATGACCTGATCCAGCAAAGCCAAGAAGGGAACAAGGACCAGCTCCTCCATCAGTTTTATGGCATGCCTAATGGGATGCAAAATTGATACTGATGAGACACCTACTTATGCATATGCAAAGAGTTTTTTGATCACTGATGGAGGGCATCATGACCGACACTAACATTGGCTCCAATGGGGATGGTAGCTCCTTGGAGGTGCCAAGAACCTTAGACCTCTCGGAGAGCAGACCAGTGCCTTACATCCATTGGGCGATGGAGTCATTATTTCGGCAAACGACACAAGACTTTGACTCATTTATTGAATGAAAATTTGACTGAAAACTAACTGAAACTTAACTGAAGCTTGACTCAAACCGACTCGATGACAAACTGAAATAACTTGAAAAAACTCACTCAATAGACCAAACACAAATGACTCATGACTGATTTAACTAAAACAAGAGAAGGGCAGCAGTCCATCAAGATTTGAAATCATGATGACAACCACCGGTGTTTCTTACAAGACAATATACATCAAACTATATCAAAATGCCAATGCAACCAATCAAGCAAATGTCTTCTTGATTGATTCTCCTGATCAGATCTTCTGGTCAACAGTACAAACCTATCACTGGGCATCCAAAAACATAGTTGACCATGATCTCCTTCATCACTGAACACAACAATAATCACTTTCACTGCTGGCTGCAACAAACTTGCTAGAGGATCGTGAAAAACATGAAGATTTGCCCCTGCCACCTCCTGCTGAAAGAACAAGGTGTCCTTTGTTTCAAATTCTAATCTGCCTTCATCATGTGCTTCGGTAAAAGGATGCTCATAAGCTTCAAAAAACTCTGAACAAATGGATGAGCAGATCTCTTCTTGGAAAAACATTTCAGCACATGAAACATATGAAGAATCTGAAAGGTAATCCTGTATGCTATGATCTTCGGTAGTCAGACAATATGGTGGTTGATCTTCGCATGATATGACAGCCGGATTATCATTATCTGTTTGCTGATCTATAAAACTAATTACAAGACTGTCATCATTTTCAAAAGAGGAAGAAGTTTCACCAACACTTTCGTGACCATGTGCACACTGCCGATTTGCTTTAGCTTGGGTTGTAGCATGACCTTTCAAAAGCTGATCTATCTCCTCTTCAGACAAAGGAGACAATGCCTTTTGTTTTCTTTTGCTCAAACAAGTCTTGTCTTCTTGAAATAACATTTCAAAACATGAAAAATCTGAATGATAGTCCTGATCTTCTGAAACTTGGAAACATTGTTGATCATCTTCATATGACATGGCAATCAAACTATCCAAATTATGATTGAAAGAAGAGTTTTCACTTACTTGAACAAAGATCTCATCTTGTTGTTCATGAACATCTGAATCCAAAACTTTGTCTATGATCTCAACAACAGAGCTCTCCTTGATGGGTTGCATGCTGCTGTCTTCTGTGGGCAGATCTGAAACAAGCTCTTCTCTTTCATCATCTTTAGCCATATGGCCATCTTCAACCTGCTGATCTTGACAAGTATCTTCTAAGATTTCTATGTGCTGCTGAAATGGAATCTCATACAAAGCCTCCATGATCTCAATATCCATAAAATTATCATCTTCATAATATTTTTCAAGGCTTTCAATAAAACCATAAGCATGCTGGCAACAGTCTTGAACCAAATTTAATGATGGATAAGATGCTAGATATCTTTCAATGAACATAGCATGAAAATCCTTTAAACAGTAAATACAAGCAGGCGGCAAACTTTCATACCACGATTGGGCTTCACCTTCCAGAGTGGCCAAGAATATCTTCATCAAGCAATCTTCAGGAAAATCCACCTTCAATTTCTGAATATGCATGTGAAATCTAATTAGATGTAAAGCAGCATCCTTCTTACCATCATCTTTAAATGTAGGCAAATTCCTTGACCAATCTACCTTGGGAATCTTATTCGGAAAACCTGGAATGTGATCTTGGCTCAGGGGAGCATATCTTCTTGCAATCTGATCCATCTTGAAAAGCTCAAAGCTACTGATCTCTCTGCAGTGAAGTCACCATGAAGCATTGATCTCTGGAGTTTTCAGTGAAGGAGTCGCCAGTGAATGATTTCAGCCTTGTCAGTGTCTGATCGTTGTCCACTATCAACAATCAGATCTAAACTTGATACATGTACTGGGGTAAAATGCAAATAAAGTGGTCGTATTCACAAGCTCACGGAGATTGACTGAAGAAGCGTTTATCTACTAACGCTGATGTAAAACAAGAGCGTTTTCGAAGGCTACCTGGCGTAACTTCAGGCTCCGTCTAAGACTTATGAAACAAACACATCAATCAACAGACAAGTTTGTTCTCCCCAGTATGGTCGCCACTATGTTAGCGCTTGAGATTTCACCCTAGGCTGAGGAAGGTAAACCTTCAAGGCAACATCAAACCATTTCACCTCATAGCTAGCCCTACGGGGTATGAGAAGGCTCTCTCTGGTCAATCTCAGTAAAATATTCAATGGACAGAGATGACCAATACAGTGACACTGATATTAGGCTAGTAAACTGATAAGGAGGGTTGATTTAAAGTTTTTGGGGTTTTTGGTGGCAATTGGAGGGAGTGCAATTCAGGGTGTGGGGATTGAGCTCAGTTTTTGCAGGTGGGTCTTTGGGGCAAGGTAGGAGTTTGTGCTGATGCCTTAAACTGAGATGGATGATCAAGGAAGAAAGAGAGGGAGCTAAAGAGGGCAAACAATGACTTTGAATCCTCTTTAGACAGTGGAAAACATAAATATTAAACAAAATTGAAAGCTGAGCATGGCATGCATGAATTCAAACTTTATCACTTCTTTTGTTTAATTAGCAGCAATAGAATAAGAGATGGAACACATAAACACACTTACAATGACCAGTAGGAAACACACCATCAACACAATAATCCATAAGAATCCACAATGATGTCTGCAAAACCCTGGCCTTCCTTTTTCTCAAATTGCAGAGATACAAGTAAAATATACAATAGAGCTTCTCCCTCCAGAGTCCAACCATGAAAATGAGCAAGAGAAGGCATAATATAGATGATCTAACTCCTTTCCCCACCTCTAGGGGTCGAGCTCAGCTTCCTAGGAGCTGTTTCAACTAATTCTAAACTGAGCACTAGATAATAGGCAGTCAAAACAACTTGCCTCTATAAACTTGGAAACCAGTTCATACAGTGAATTTTACCCTTTTACATGAATGAATCTTCTAGAAGTGTTAAACAAGAGTAAAAGTGTCCTAGAGTTACAATAATTACATCAAAGATAATCATCATCCACCCCAAAAAGTCAAACTGAGTCAAATCTGCGTTTTCTGGGCTGTACAGTGCAATCTGGCAAAAAACTGCCTGACTGGTCGTGCCCCCCTGCCTGACTGGTCGCGCACATTCACAGCTCTGTTTGAGGGCCTTCCCTGTGTCCAAATCAGGTGCAAGATAGCTCGTTGGAAAGGTATGCGAGTCTACTTTCTAACCCCACTATAATTTTTGAATTTGGAGTTGATTTGACCCCTCAAAAGTAATTTCTCCCAAGACAGCTTTCTGCAACTCAAAATAGGGGCAGAAAGTCAAAATTTGCATGTATTTTGAGCTTTTGGAAGCCCAAATCTTCATAAAATCTGAAACCCATCCATAGGCAAGTGTATTTTTGCATGAAAATTCCAAAAATGTATAGTTTTCCCCGTTCTGAGCTTTCCCCATGACTGGTCGCGCGCGGGGTGAGACCAGTCAAATGGCCAAAACCTGTAAAATTCCCAAAAATGCTAAAAATGCCTCAAAACTCTCAAAATTTCTTGGGCTCCTCTCTTTTATGATGACCACCTTTGCCTCCCCCATGAGGCCTCCGCTGTACCTCAACCTCTGTGGAAGAAGACCGGTCATCACCTTGCTCATAGGTTTCAGTGGTTGACATGGTGCTTTTGAGCAAAGTGGAGAAAATAGATAAAGTAAACTGCTGCCCTTGCTTGCAAAAATACTGAGTTGTATGCTGTTTTCAAGGGGAACAAAATCATGAAGGAAATGTTAGGGGAGGGGATTTTTCATAAGGAAAGGGAAACATATAAAAATAGGGAATTTCTTAGGGACAATTCATAAACTATCAAACATACAATCTCATCTTAATCACCGGGAAATCATTTGCAAAGAAATGTTTTTATTAGGGAAACATGGATGATAATAACCAAGGGAAAGGGTATACATGCTCAACAGGGGGTAAGGGACAGCATGTATAATAGGGGTATGGGACAGCATTGTTCATTTGATTTTTTGTCTTCTAATGTACATCATAGGGCAAACTCTGTTTTTTCAAAGGGATTCATGTACATTTGGTCATAAGGGGAAATGGGATTTTATTGACAACTTCAAAAGGGAAAAGAGTTGTATTGAAACAAGGATATTTAGGGGATAGAAGGGAAAAGGAAAAACAGGGTTTGGTTTTGGGAGACACAGCAACATTATTTTTGTAATGAATACTCAAAGCAATATGTCTTTTTGATAAATATACACAGCTGCATTGTCTTTGTTTTTGCTTTGAATATACACAGCAAATATGTTCTCTGTTTTGTAATGACTATGCACAGTCATTTTGCCTTTCTTTTAGTTTTTGTCATTTTGCCATCATATTGCCTTTTTCTTTTTACCCAACATTTTTTATCCTTGCTGTGTGGAGGGTTTTAGGGTTTGGGTAGAATACATGAAAGGGCATTAGGGTTTTGTAAAGGGATTTGGGATGAGAGATTTAGTATTTATTGCAATTGAGATAAGATATATATGACATTTGTGAATTTAATAGGAAACAAGGAGGGAATAAATAGGGATTTAAAGCCTTGAAAAAACATCAACCCTAGCATAATGCCTACATGAACAAGCAATCACCCAAATCCATTTCTCCTTACATTTCTTGGTGATAAACATATATATGCAAGCCCATCATTTCATGTTCCAAGCATTCAAACGCACTAGAAGACCCTACCTCGATCAGTTGAGCAAGCAAGAGGGCGATTTAGTCGATTTGGAGTGGTTATGTAGAAGACAGCTTGAGTGGTCGCGCCCCTGCTCTGAGTGGTCGCGCCCTGCCTGAGTGGTCGCGCCCTTTAGAAAAATACACTGCAGAGGGGTCGCTGAGTGGTCGCGCCCCACCCAACTGGTCGCGCACTGAGCCTGAGTGGTCGCGCCCCTGAGAATGACTCCAACTTTCTGCAAATCGCCTCTTTTGACCTCTCACTCGTTTTTGCAAGCTCTCAAATGCATAATGAGGCTGTTTAGAGGGAAATTTACTCTTTATAGGCCCAATTTGAAAAAATTAACTTACCAAACCCACTTTCTAATGTTTTTGTTTTGACATTCACTTTTAACACTGTTTTGAGTTCACTTTGTCCTGAATTTGATCTTTTGAGTGCTTTAACTCCGTTCTTTTTGCAGGTTGACCATCTGATGGACTCTGGTGAGGAGACCAGGGTTATTGCCGACATTTTGAAGAATTTTGAAAATTTTCCTTATTTTTTGCAAATTTCACATGACCTTGGGTTTAAAAACAGGGTTTTTAAATCCAAGGTATAAATGAGTTGTACCTGATGAAAAATATCAATGGAACATATTAACATACCTCCTTCCGGCTTGCTGGGGACTATTAGACCTCTGACTCATGACCTTGCAGTGATTTTTGACCAAAACCCTAGACCTAAGACTTGGGACTTCAAGACAAAACAAAACAAGCGTGACACAAGTTCATTAGCTGATATGACCTGATCCAGCAAAGCCAAGAAGGGAACAAGGACCAGCTCCTCCATCAGTTTTATGGCATGCCTAACGGGATGCAAAACTGATACTGATGAGACACCTACTTATGCATATGCAAAGAGTTTTTTGATCACTGATGGAGGGCATCATGACCGACACTAACAACTATTTCATGCATTTAACGACTCTAACGACCAAGATAACTCGGTCCTTTTCATTTTTAGAGAGTCTGAAAAGGTACGTAAAGTCAACTCCGAAAGTCCTTTTTCATCATCTAATCCCTTAAGTCCGAAAAAGTATAAAACAATACAGAAGGGATGAGTTTTCAATAGTTTTAACGAGCCGAATAAAATAAGTGCTCGATCTTTTTATGCAATAATCCCTCAGGTCCAAAAAGATTAAAATCTAGAGGAGGGATAGCACTTCTGGTCGTTTTAACGAGATGGAAGGCCAAAAATCGACAATCTTTTCATATTTTACGAGTCAGATGAAAAGAGCTTAAAGAAGACTCGTCTTTTGAGGAACGAGTGATAAAACGGGTTAGCAGCTAATTCCAGGTACGGGTTGGAATTTTCCAATCACGGCAGTGTCACAAGGATGGCTAGTGAAATCACTCTTCGCAGTTGTTCCTCAAAATGGGTAAACAATCAATATGGAGGTGAATGATCGGCCAATGGAAAAGTGGAGGTGACGGTGCAAACACGACCAAGGCTTTAATGGCTGATAATGTTACATTCACGGTGGTTATTTACCGGAGGGTAGTTCATTTTTTAACGAGCTTAAACGCGGAAAAACACTGCTCGGTCTTATGTTTATTTTTTAACGAGCATGAACTATGTGCTAAAACTGCTCGATGATAATTTTGTATGCCCCCAGCATAATAACGCAAAACGAGTTGTATGCCCCCAACATAATAACGCAAAACGAGGTGCATGCCCCACAAGCTTCATTGCATTCAACTCGGTGGTTGGAATGAAGGTTTACCTTTGAGATTTGGAAAGGGGATTGTTTCATTTTTTAATGAGGTTGACACAGTAAAAGAACTATCCTCATGACTCCTTGTTTCATTTTTTAACGAGGTCGACACAGGATAAGAACCGTCCTCGAAGTCCAAATCCATTAGATATAGAAGGTTTCATATTCCACTGTGGCCACTTCCGCCAGATTACTCGGAGGTGGTAGGGAAAAAGTACCCATTAAGGCAGGGTCTTTTAGGAGACCTACTCCGATATTTTGGAGCGAATGGTTGCTTCCATGGATCATTGGAATGCTTCCAGTAACTTGAGAACCGTTGGGGAGGAAGTTTTGTTGATCGACGATTGTAATCCCTCCTTGGAAAGGGAATGCAATCTTTCTAAAATAGGTCGACACAACAGCTGTCATGGCATATATCCATGGTCTTCCTAGTAGGATGTTGTAATCAGGATTTCCATCGATGACTTCAACATCAATTTCTACTGTTTTTCCCCCTAGTTCAACTTTCAAGTTATTTAGGATACCATATGGGGTATATGTCCTTCCGTCGAATGCTTTTAATGTCGTCGAAGATCGCGACAAGGTTGGAGATCCTAAAGTTTTCCAGCAACTCATCGACATAATACATGTAGATGCCCCCTCATCAATAATTGTTCGATGAACAGTTTTGTTGAGGGCTTTCACTCAAATAAGGAAAGCTAGTTGGGCTGGTAACTGAGGATCATATCCTTTATGATTAAAGGCCACAAGATTGGAATCCATTGGGTCAATTTCACCTATTGCTGATAATAAAGCTTGCTCTTGGGAGAGGCAATTTTGCGGTACCTCAAGTGTCGACATAGCAGACGGCGATTGGGCCAGGTCCTCTATTATATTATAATTCTGTGCTATTTTTGCAGGAGGATTAAATGTCGACTTGTATACTACTCCCTTTGGCGACTTTATCATTTCTTCAGGAATGGTGGGTGGCACAACTTTGGTCAAAGTTGTTGTCGAACTACTAGGTTGTTCATTAGCCTTGTTATTTGACACCTGTGGATTCCCATAATATTTATTCCTTGCCAAAGCATCATTTTGCTGCTTTGAGATAGACAACATAAGCACTTGGGATTGGGAAGCATTTTGATTAGCAACCAGTTTGGTTCCCGGGCTTGGAAACGGATCAGTCAATACTGCTGAGGTTTTTGAACTCTTAAAGAGTTTCTTAACTTCAGCTATATGTGGACAATCTCTCGTCCAATGATCCTCATCGCATATATGACACCCCGCAGGGGGTTTCCTTTTTCTCCCTTTCTTTTTCTTCTTACCCCCTGGTTGCTTCAGTTGTTTTCCCTTGTCGGTCGACACGGCATTTACTTCCGAGGCAAGAAGTTCCTCATTTGCATTTTGATTGGAAATCTTACGGGCCTTTTTAGATGTAGCCTTTGTCGATTTTGTGTCTGTCGCGCCAATCACGCCATCGATGGCATGAGAGTCATTGTTTGATTTAGGAGGTGGAGGAATTGAGAATTCTGGTCTAGGGGCGTCAGGTATTTTGTCGTAGAGCGTGCTAGACTGAGTATAGACCAAGTCCAGATATTGCGCACGAGCGATGACTTGCTCTTCCGTTACGACTCCCCCCTTTGCCACATCTTCCGTGATTGTAGGAAGTAAGTATTTGATAAACCATTCAGCTAATAGCTGATCGGGAACGTACATTTTTACCATCCTACGACGACGTCGCCACTCATGTATATGATCAGATATGTGAGTGGCCGTTGTCTGTTTGAAGTTGGTTAGGAGTTTCGTTCCCGTTTCATACCTTATCGGTAATTGAAAATGGGTTAAGAAATTCGTGGCTAAGGTACCGAAGTTGTCAAACGAAGCTCTAGGCAATTCAATATACCATTTTGTCGCTGGACCAGTTAACGTCCTCTGAAAAAGGCGAAGCCTAATCGAATCATCGTTTAGGGTGTTTGATGAACACCATAGATGAAATGTCATCACATGATTCGACGGATCTTCACCCGGATTTCCATTAAATTTAGGAATATCTGACGGAAGTTTATGCGGAATCGCTGGCCACCAAGGGGCATAAGCAATTGGATCATTTGTCAGCCGATTTAGATCTGGTAATTCTAGAGTTGCTACAAAGGGCAACTGTTGATTCAGGTTAGGCGAAGCATACCCAGGAGAAGATGGAATCGCCTGAGCAGTGGGTCTTTGCATACCAGCATAATGTATTTGATGCTGGCAACTTTGACAAGGTTGATGGGCATAACCATTATAATATGGTTGTTGATAACCGCTTTGGAAATTCAATTGCCCATTACTTACAAAGACTTGTTGCTCAGGTCCTTGATATGATTGTTGGAATGGGGGTTGTTGAGTTTGAACCCGCTCTGGTTGTTGAACCATTTGCTGTTGACCAATACTGGATGATTGACCAAGATGAGGAGTCACAGTACTTGTTTGATCCTGAGTCACTCTAGATAAGGAGGCACTAACCTGAGGTTGTGATTGAGTCGTTGAGACAAGAGGCTGTTGTATTGCAACCTGAGGCTGTTGGGGTTGACATATAACAGGTAGTGCTTGTACTTGCGACGTAGTCACCATAGCAGGTATAGTGGGAATATTCGACACAGGGTGGACTGGTTGCATTGAATATACAACCCTTGCTTGCTGAGGCAGTATTGGTACCCAACTGCTGGATGTAATTCCAGTTTGACCTGAACTTTGTTGTAAACTCCCATATGGTTGTTCTCTGGGAGGGAACAATGAAAAGGCATACTGCCCTCCATATGGTGGCAATCCAGTACTTAAAGGGTAGATTGGCCTTTGAAGACACATTGGATTAATTTGTTGAGTTTCAACATAAGAAATACCAGATGATAATCCGACTGAAGAAATAGGAACTAACCATGTCGTCGAAACAGTCTCTGATTGGACTCCAGCTTGTTGTTGACAATTTGCCGGGACAGATGGTATACCAGCGAACATCGTTGGAGTAGCAACAGGAGGCTCTGCCGCTGCTGCGTCGGATGACACAGTCCTGGATGTCGACGGTTGTTCAGACATATTTAGTCTATCCAAAAGATTTTCTAGCGATTCTACAAGAACTTGCAATGAAAAGAGACTAACTTCGAAGACCAACGAGGGAATGGTGATGATTATTCCATTTAAAATAAATTTTAGACGCTTTGACACAACTTGCTTTTTCAATTTTAAAGAGTCAAGAAAAAGCAAAAGATGACTGTAGTCGCCTTTGATGTTTTAACGAGCCCGAAGTGACAAATGCTCGGATGGAATTTTTCCATTATAGAGTCTGAAAAAGGCCAAAAGGAACTGCTCTGGAGTTCTAGGTAGAGGGTGTGCCAAACTTTTCGCAAAACAGCAGAATACTTTTTAAGGTACGGGCAGTCAATCTTCCCGAATGCTGTGTTCAGTGCATTGCGATCAGTAGGGCGGCCGACACGGCTTCCTAAGGATAAAGGTTTTATTCCTATAGGGGTCTCCCAATATATACTCGACGGTACGTGGGAGCACAATCCATACTGGCGCTATCGTCTCTCAGGAGGAATCACCCAACCATCAGCGAGATCGACAGTCACCAGGTTTTACGACGCCGGAACACGTCTCTAGCCTAGACCTCTATGTTGTGCGTTAAGTTACAAAGCGTTGTTAAGTTCATTCAATTTATTTTAGGTTGATCTTTCTTAGAAGTTTTCCTTTTCGGATCACCACGAGATGTATGATACAATTCCTAAATGCAGTCTAAAGATGATAAGCAAGCTTTATCTCTTTTTCAACAATGAAAATCCTAGCTACAAAGGGAAAAGAAAGACACCATCTTTTCTCAAAGAGCAATCAACATACTCTAAATGCACTTTTCCTAAATCAAGCATGCAAACTATCAAGATGCAAATGCACAATGCAGGTGTTTGTTTTCCGCTCTCTTAATATTGATGCCTAAAAAGAAAGCTTTTTGTACAACTTTGAATTTGCTTTTAAATGACAAATACAAACAAGTTTACTCTTTCGAAATCAGAAAGGGTAGAAGAGAATACAACACTTTACGACTTTCGAAATGAACACTTGTTTCGACACTTAAAAGAGACAAACTCAAACCAAAAGCAAAAGTAAATGTATAATCAACTGTAAACAGCCAATGAACTCTCTCCTAAGATCACAATCAACAGATCTGAATCAAGGGCTATAGGATGACTATTTCACTCTTGCAAAGGAAAACTGTAAATGACGCCACAAACACATAAAAACACTCACAGTCGTTTTTGTACAAAAGGAGGCAGAATTAAAGCAGAGAAAAGGAGATTCAGATAGGTGTACTGACTGATAACAGGCTCCAAAAACAAAGATAAAACTGAGCTAAAAGAAACAGAGAACCATAGCTGCACAAGGCAAAGACTGATCAGCACACTCCTAACACAGAGGTTTTGACATTCAGCGCAGGTAGCCTTCACGGGACCTGCGTTGAAATGCAGAACCTCTTCACAGAGTCTGCACTGAAGCAGAAACGAGAGTTGTTTCTGGGTTCTGGGTTACAGTTTGCTGATTAATCTACGGTTTCAGGCCAAATAAAAGCAACAAGCAAGGTACAATCAAAGGGATGATTTGAGGGAGGGCTAAGATCTATCACAAAGGATCATCAAATCATTTGTGAGTCCATTGTTTAGATCATAGACAAATCCAGTGATTGGATCAAAGCAGCAGCTGTCTACTTTGCATCTGAAAATAGCAGATGCAGTTCGATTGCTGCTCTTGAGTCTATGAAAGAAACAATGATAGAGACACAAATAAAATGACTAAACAGGTCTCCCCAGCGGAGTCGCCAATTTGTTGTAGGGAAAAATGCCTATGCAGGACGATACTATCCACCTAAGGTGCGACAGTGCCTTAGCAACAAACAGAAACAACTATTCTAGTATTCTTCCTTTATGAATTAAGAATGAAGGGAGATGGATGGACTACCCGGTGTCTTCCGTTTGTCCTTCGATCCGGTCTCTCTTCTCTTTTAGAATTCCCAGCTACTTGCCTTCTCGCTCGCCCAGCTTCAACAGGTTCCTGCAAGATCACAAGAAGGGAACTCTACACAAAGACATAGATTCATGTTCATAACTAGTTCAGGATTAGAAATGAACTAAACATACTAATGCAATCATACATCAAAGACACATCAGTATATAGGAGAAACCAAGATAGCTTTATTGATGAAATAACAAGGTTCAGGAGGAGATACAACCAAGAGAGTTCCAATCCAGCATCTACCTCCCAGTGAATGAAATTCCTATCTTCACCTCCCTTCAAAGCATTAAGCACCCAATGATTCCAATCTCAAACCAACAGCAATTCTTTGCAATAACAAAATTCCAGCCTCCTGGATCTCATGGAGGAGAGATCCATATATAGATGTTTGGAGAGAGGATGAGTCAGCTTGAGATCTGACTAGTGTCCTCTCCCTCTGTCAGTTCTTGCTTCCACTTGGAGACTAAGAGCCTCTTACTCATCACTAGTCGAATTCATTGAGGCAAGTGTCATTGGAGAAGATTCTGGAAGCTTCCAGGGTCTTTCCACCTCGTTGAATGAACTTGCCATTTGTCATTTCCCGCTCAGCGCACCCTGGTAGTGCTTCTACCTGCGTTGCAGTGCACCTAGCCAGTGTAATCTCTGCATTTCAGCGCAGACAGCTAGTGAAGCCTCTGAATTGATCCTGAATTGACTTGTTTTTGAGCAGTTTCTGGTGGAGAACTTCTGTGAATTGCTGTGGTTTGTTAGCCTTGTTCCTCTAGGGGTAGGAACAACATGTTTAGGGACTTTGGATCCCTTGGATTATGGACATTTCATGCTTATAGTTGTAAGGCACAAAAATGTCTATAACATATAGCCATAAATATCTCGACCAAAACAGATGTTGTAGAGAATATTTATGTTGGCAAATGTTGTTCTCGTTCAAAACTGGAAATATATAACGCTCTTTTTTCGCGAATTCAGAGATGTCTTTGCCTGGTCATACAGTGAAATGCCAGGCATTGACTCGAGTATCGTCGAACACGAAATTAAGATGTATCCAGATGTCAAACCAGTACGACAACGGCTAAGGTAGGTGCACCCCAAGAAAGTCACTGCCATTAAGGCAGAAGTTGAAAAACTTCTCCATGTTGGTTTCATCTACTCGGTTCCTCTAACCGGTTGGGTATCAAATATTGTCCCTGTTATGAAAAAACAAGGAACAATTAGAGTGTGCGTCGATTATAGGGATGTAAATCAAGCTTTTCCAAAAGACAACTACCCTACGCCCTTCATTGACCAGATAATTGATGAATGCGCCGGATGAGAAATCTTTTCATTCATGGATGGATTCTCCTGGTATAATCAAATAAATATCCGCCCACAGGACTAGTTAAAGACTGCATTTATTTGTCCGTGGGGCACATTCGCATATCGAAAATTACCCTTTGGTTTAAAGAATGCAAGGGCGACTTTTCAGAGGGCAATGAATTATGCCTTCCATGACATCAAAAACATCGTTCAACCGTACCTCGACGACCTTCCGGCTCATTCGCGAAAGCAGACTGATCATCCGCAACATTTAAGAGTGATATTTCTACGTTGTCGACACTACAAGATACGACTCAATCCACACAAATGTGTATTTTGCGTCAGTTCTGGTCGTTTACTTGGCTTTGTAGTCTCCAAGGACGGGATTCGTCTCGACCCATGTAAGGTCCAGGCAATCATAAATTTACCTCCACCTTTGAATTTGCTTCAGATTCAGAAACTCCAAGGGAAAGCAAACTTTCTGAGGAGGTTCATTCCAAATTACGTCGAACTTGCTAAAGGTTATACACGTCTTTTGAAAAAGGAAGTACCCTTTGTCTGGGATCAGGTTGCGTAAGCTTCCTTTGATGCTTTAAAAGAATCCCTAATGAAAGCATCATTAATGTACGCTCCTGATTATCAAAAAGATTTTAACCTGTATCTGGCTGCAGCAGATACGACCATCGCAATGGTTTTAGTTCAAGAAGTCGATGGAATTGAACATCCCATATATTATTTAAGTAAAAACTTAAATGATACAGAAAGCAAATATTCTTATGTTGAAAAGCTAGCACTTGCAGCTGTTCAAGCGATACAGAGATTTCGACACTATGTCCTCTTTCGGAAAACTACCATTCTGTCAGATTGCAACCCCATGACTTATATATTGTCGTGACAGTTTCTGGGGGGAAAATACTCAAAATGGATAGCAATCCTACAAGAGTTTGATCTGGAATTTGTAAAATCCATGTCAAAGAAAGCTCTAGTTTTCGCAGAATTATTGTGCGATCTCCCATCGTTGTCCAACGATGACACATCCGAAGAAACAATCGTGGACGAAAATTTGTTTCTAATATCTACAAGCAATGAGTGGTATGGGGATATAATCATTTACCTCCAAACCCAGAAATATAGGCCAAACACCTCCCACTCTGAACAAAAACGTATTCGATACCAAGCGAAAGATAACGTGATCGTCGGTGATACACTTTACCATCGGGGTATCAATACAGTTCTGAGAAGGTGCCTCATTCATGAGGAGGCCGAAAAAGTCCTGAATGATTGTCATTCAGGCATGTGTGGTGGGCATCAATTTGGATATGCTACAACGCAAAAAATCTTACGATTAGGATACTTCTGGCCAACAATGTTCAAAGATTGCATAACCGCAGTCAAAAGTTGCCATGCTTGTCAAATTTTCGATAGCAAAACCAGAAGACCACCCGCACCTCTGCAGCCAATAGTTGCTATTGGGCCATTCGCCAAATGGGGCATCGATTTCATGACATGTAACCCCACCTCGACCGGGGGGGCATGGGTATACGGTTGACTATTTTACCAAATGGGCCGAGGCGATGCCTACATTAGATAATACTGGTGAAACAGCTGCCCTCTTCTTTTTCAATCATGTAGTCGCCAGATTCGGCGTGCCGCAGGCTATAGTCACAGATCATGGATCGCATTTTCGCAATCACATGATGGTCGAATTAGCTGCCAAACTAGGGTTGTCTCACGACAGCTCTACTCCATATTATCCGCAAGCCAACGGACAAGTTGAAGTAATCAACAAGGTCCTGAAACGCATGCTGCAAAGGATGATTGGAGTTCACAAAAGAAGATGGCACCTAATCCTGTACTCAGCTTTGTGGGCTTACCGGACATCGATAAGGAATGCAACCGGGTTCACACCTTTCCAACTAGTATATGGTCTGGAAGCGGTCTTACCAATCCAGTGTGTAATCTCGTCTCTCAAACTCGCAATTGATCTCCTCCCCAGAACTTCAGAAGAAGAAGCTCGTTTCTTGGAATTAATCCAATTGGATGAAACCCGTCGTGATGCCGCTTCGGCTAACGAAGCCCATAAGAAATGAGTCAAGGCGCAGTTCGACAAAAATGTCAAACCCCGTGTCTTCTCAGAAGATGACTTGGTCTTACTTTATGACCAAGAATCCGATAAATTGGAAGCAGGTAAATTTAAGTCTTTATGAATGGGCCCCTATATTGTTAAATGAGTGTTAGCAAAAGGAGCCTACGAGTTAATGGATTATGACGGAATTCCACTGGCGCAACCTCGTAATGGGTTGTACCTCAAGCGTTACTATGCGAAATGGTAACCTGTATGCTTTTGTTATGTTTTTGTTTTCGCTAAAGTGTTTATTTTGGTCAAGTAATCCACTTTTTACATTTGTTTCAGATGTCAAACCTATTGGAGTCATGTGTTGGATATGCCGACGGAGCGAGTCGTAGTTCACGGAACCTATCTTCCGCAGCCTGGGCTATTTTTGATCCAAGTAGCGAGTTAGTAAGTTTCAGAGGGGTATGTATTGGTCGATCAACAAATAACATCGCTGAATATAGTGCATTGATAGAACTTCTCTCTGATGCCATCACACATGGTATACGCTGACTAATTGTTAGGCTAGACTCACAACTCATAATACAACTCACTAGTATCTTCTCTGTCCGAAATCCAGCTATTTATCGCATGTTCCTAAGGATTAAGATTTTGGAAAGACAATTTGATTTTATTCAATATCAACATATTTCCAGAAACTTAAACACATTAACTGACTCATTAGCAAATTATGTGTTAGATAGACATTTGCAACATTTATAAAATGAAACATACCATCAATGTTTGCATTTGGATCATGTAACATAACCAAAATAAAACTCTAAAAATAAAAAATATGTATAATTGTTTATGGTTTACACATAATGTTCTGTAACCAAGACAAAATCGATCAAATGACCAAAAAACTCAAAATGCTAGGGGGCACCCTAGTCTTATGATGCTCGTGATAGCAAGTCATAGCCTGTGCGATCATGTGTAAGAGACGAGTCCATCATTTGGGCACACCAGTAGTATGCTGCTGTAACCTCAAAGGTAGCTCGTCAGTCCTCACATCTGGAATACCAAGAGTGAGGCCCTCAACCTGCTCCTGTAATGCTGTGAGAGTCTCGGCCACGTCGAGGTCACGAAGGATAGCCCTTCCGACGGCCTCTCCTGCTGGGGTAGCAGCTGGTACTCTCAGGCGAACTGCTGGACAGACAGGACCAACATTTGCATGTACACATGAGTTTGATTAAAGTCTTGATAGAATAAAGCACAAGGACATTATAAACAAAAAACGATAAAGAGGAATATGGTAAAAAAATTTACCAATGGCGCCCCACTATTCACCATCCGACAGTACCAAATCTGGATCACCCCGGAAGTCCATGCCAGTGTATGGATACTCGGAATAAACCATCTCTTGGCGATCAAACCACCTGAAGAAGGTATCAGAAAATGAAATCTGAGACTGGCCAGCATGCCTAGGCATATGGTCAACCCATCTCTACATACGTGGTTCAGTAGGAGAAGGTAAATCGAGTGCAATGTACTGGGGCTGCATCAGTGGTATCTTCTCCAAGGCAAAGGTGGTCAAAATAGAACCATACCCAAAGTTCTTCAACCTCCCACTCTTTATCTTGGTCAACTGTTCTTTCATCACAAGAAGTACTGCGTCGCACCAGTTGAACACCTTCGGTTGAAGGCCTTCCAAGGCATACTGCATATAAGATCGGTTGGCTACATGAAGAGCCACACTACCGGCCATCCTACGAAAAATAAATAGAATAGTCCTAAGGGACCTGTCAGTGACATCATGGATGATGATCTTGCCGTCTTTACTCGGCTGAGATCCTTCTCTGCAGTACCGGCGAACATAATCTCTCACCGAGTCACCTCCTCGGGCCGAACCTGATAAAGAGATGGGGGCACCCCGGCTCGAGCTAGTCAAGAAATAGATGTCTACTACAGTCAAGGGGATAGATTTGCCCCTGATCTGGAAAACCTGGTTGGTAGGATCCCAAGCATAGAGCAAATACTGCAGTAAGTTAATCTATTGTCTCATGCTAGAAATGCGGAAAAACTTCAGCAAGCCACAGTTCCGCAGTGCGTTTACTGTAACTGGATCATGAAGGGTAAGCATGTCCTCTTCTTCATGCTCATGTTCTCGCCATGTAATGGTCATCTTACTCCAAATATCTCTGAAAAACAAACAAGAGAAGAGTTAGATCCTGATTTTGGTAAGAAACATGCAAAATTTCCATTAAAAATTGTGCATAGAATTCCTTCTCTGTGCCCATCGCACCTGCAGCAGTACTCTAGGTGCGTTGCATGTCAGATGGCCTTTATACTGGCCAACATTCAACGCACCTTTTGATACACAGAGGGTGCGCTGAAGGCAGAACGAGTTTTTCAAACCCGAGGGGCTTAGAAAAACTAGGAATCAAGCTCAGAATGAAAAATGGAAACTATGAAATGAAAGAGCTTAGGTTTAGCTCCTACCTGGTCCAGACGGCGCCGAGAATCGTCCACAAAATCTCCTGAAATCAGCTGATGAAAATTAAGGGGGAAAATCACCTCCAAAGCTCCAACAAACCAAAGATCAAATGAAATGGTAAAATGAGAGGTAAAAACACTTTTTCATTACTTTTTACGTAGTTCAAAGTAAAATATTAGTGTTCTAACTCGTTTTCAAGCATATATTTTTCATTTCTGACTAGTTTGATGAAGCAGTTGAAAATACAGTACAATCTTTGAAAGAACTAAGCTATTTATGGTAAAATAAAAAAGGGACCATTCAATCGAGCAGTTTTAGCACATAGTTCAAGCTCGTTAAAAAATAAACATAAGACATGAGCAAATGTTTCCACCCACGTTTAAGCTCGTTAAAAAATGAACTATTCCTCGGTAAATAACCATCGTGAATGCAATACTTCAGCCATTAAAGCCTTGGTCGTGTTTGCACCGTCACCTCCACTTTTTCATTGGCTGATCATTCACCTCCATTTGATTGTTTACCCATTTTGAGGAACAACTGCGAAGAGTGATCTCACTAGCCATCCTTGTGACACTACCGTGATTGGAAAATTCCAAACCTTACCTGGAATCAACTGCTACCCATGTTATCACTCGTTCCTCAAAAGACGAGTCTCCTTTAAGCTCTTTTCAACTGACTCATAAAATATGAAAAGATTTCCGAGCCATTGGCCTTTCCAGCTCGTTAAAGGGACAGGAAGTGCTATCCCTCCTCTAGATTTTAATCTTTTTGGACCTGAGGGATTATTACACAAAGAGATCGAGCGCTTGTTTTTTTCGGCTCGTTAAAAGTATCGAAAATTCATCCCTTCTGTATTGTTTTATACTTTTTCGAACTTAAGGGATTAGATGACGAAAGAGGAATTTTGGAGTTATCTTTACGTTCATTTTCATACTCTCTAAAATTGAAAAGGACCGAGTTATCTTTGTCGTTAAACTCGTTAAAAACATTAATAGCGACAAACTTGTCTATAGACGAGAACGAGTTTCACTATTGCTAGGCTCATTAAAACATAGCGATGGGTTTGCCCGAAGGGCAAATTATAGAACAAGCACATGTTATCCTCCTCATGCTTGACAAAAATAAAGAGGTACTGGTCAGCAATGACTGGGGAAAATTGGGAAGAAAACTCAAAGAAACTTTATTGGTAGCAAGTCGCTCTTGAACATGACACTTCCACTCCATGTCCGAGTTGGGTTGGGTTGTTTCATTCACCGGTCACATCACCATGGTCACGCCATACCATCCACATTTGGGGTTAATGCTACCAATCCATCAAATCAGTGTCGCCGATATGTTCAAGAGAAGTCATTCAGAGAATTCACCTGTGTCTCACCCACTACCATACATTATACTCCATTCTTTCATGGCCGCCACCCTGAACCTTATATCACCGGATCGTTTTCACCTCCATTAAAATCATTTGCTCCGTTCCGTGTCATTGATGTGGGATTCATTAAGGCCCTCCTGTGATGGATCACTTCTTGTCGACATCAGCTCATTAACCAAGAAGTTGATCTAGGAACACCCCATTCAGTACTTTGAAGCTTGCATGCCTCAATGGCAAGTTTCTCACTTCCAGTGACAGGTTTACCTCAATGGCCTTCGACCGAAAGATTTTGCGTGGTGTTCGATGCCAAGTCCTTTATTCACACCACGTGAATTGTACTGCAGTACCTTGAGGGTCATTATCATTATCGGTGATTCCTCTCGTGCTTGTTAACAGTTTACATCATTGACTGGTAATCAAGCGATGTCTTTCCATGTTCGACTTCAGAACATTTCTCACATGGATCGACTTGTACTCCGAGTGAAGATCGGACGAGATTGAAGACCCCGGATCTAGTTTCATCCATCCGGGCTGCGATATATATTCAGGGAAATAAAAGATTTAAATGTACGTCATTGTTGCACAGATAATCATCCACTCAAAAGGATGATGGCTCTATCAGAATCATCAGTCTACACTCAGACGGTTGTCTGTCCTATGTACATGAAAATAAATTTATAAAGTTGAGCATGGGAATGCCCGCCTTAGCTAGATCATGAAAATAGTATGAAGATAATGTATTGTATTGTATCTTATTACAGGTCTCCTCCCAGCATTGAAAGAACTTCGGATCCTCATAATAAAGCATTTCACCCGACACCAAAAAGGTTAACGACCTCATACTTTAGGGGGCAACTGTTATAGACATTTTTGTGCCCTGCAACCACAAGCATGGAATGTCCATAAACCAACGGCTCCTAAGTCCCTAAAAGTGTTTTTCTAACCCCTAAAGGAACAAGGTCAACAGATTACAGCTTCTCCCAGAAGTTTTCCATGAGAAAATGCTCAGAATTGGTCAAAACAGGATCATTTCAGCTGCTCCACTGGCTAGGTGCGTTGCATTGCACCCAAATACACTGTGAGGGTGTGTTTCATTTCAAAAGTCCCTTCTGTGGGGTGTGATGGGCGAGAAATGACAAATGGAAGTGTCATTCCGCGAGGTGGAGAGACAATGGAAGCTTCCAGAATCTTCTCCTGTGACACTTGCCTCACTGAATTCGACCAAGGATGAGTAAGAGGCCTCCAGTCTCCAAGTGGAAGCAAGAACTATTAGAGAGAAGACACTAATCAAATCACAAGCTGACTCATCCCCCTTACAGATATCTATATATGGATCCTTCATCCCAGAGATCCAGAGGATGGAATTTTTCATATTGTAAGGAATTGTTGTTGGTTTTTTGAGACAAACATCAGATTGTTGGGTGATCTATGCTTTGTTTGAGGTGAAGAGGGGCTTCTTTGCTGGGAGGTTGATGCTGGGTTAGAACAACTGGTTGTAACTCTTCCTGGATCTTCTCTTGTTTATCAATAAAAGCTATTTGAGTTTTCCTCCATGCTTTTGTATCATTGATGCTTGTTACATTTGTATGGTCAATTTACATCCGATCCTAGATTTTTTATGAATATAGATCCATGTCTTTGTATAGTGCTGCTTCTGTGATCTTACAGATACTTCGTGAAGCTGGGCATACAAGGGAGCAGGTAGCTGAGGACTATCAAAGAAGAGAGGGATCGAATCAAAGGATTAGCGCAAGACAGAGGTTGGTCCTTCTGTTCCTCTCTATCTATAATTCATAAAGGAAAGACAAAAGTAGTTTTTCTCTGTTTGTTTCTAAGGCAGCTGTCACACCTTAGTGGGATAGAGCAGTTCTATATAGACACTTTTCCCTGTAACAATCCTGGTATTTGCGAAGTAATTCCACAACTTTATCTACTGTAGCGTCATCTGAGTAATCTCCAATATTTGTGAACTTTGGTTCTTCCTTAGTGCTAGTGTTTACTTTCTTTGTTTTCAAAGGTGCTGATATGACTGGGTTATCTATTTGTGTTCGCTCAACTTTGTGATATCCTTCCGCTTCTAGAATATTGATGTTCCTGGGGTCTTCTTCTTACTCTTCAGTGGTCACATTATAACATTCTATTGTGTGGTGCAGCTGGGTGCTCCAGTCTGGTTGGGCTCTTTTCATAGGTTTCATCAGTGTTCTGAAGATAACCGCTTTAGTTTCCTGCAGTGCTTCATTGATGCTTGCAAACCTATCCTCAAAACTGAAATTCAATAAGAACCCTTCCTTCAATACATCCCATTCCACGGTGCCATGTTAGGGCTCCATTTCAAGATACTAGTTCATGGGAATTGTATTAAAGGTATGGAAAAATATGTTTACCCATTCTGGCTGTGGTTTTGTTCCCCATGCTTTAATACATTTCGCTAGGTGATCACGTGAATCATCCCTTCCATTATATTTCTCAATTATTCTGGTGTTACCACACCCAAACCATAGCTTCATCATTCTTTTGTCATCTCGC
Organism: Pinus tabuliformis; assembly: GCA_031772625.1. NCBI lineage: Eukaryota > Viridiplantae > Streptophyta > Pinopsida > Pinales > Pinaceae > Pinus > Pinus tabuliformis. Next base: position 1,093,166,430 of record CM062819.1, read on the forward strand.
CATCCAATAAAAGTATTCTTATGCTCACACCACCATCATGCAGGCATAGCGCGTAGTGCCAAGCCTAATGCTTGGAAGAAATGGTCCTCAGGGAATTTGTGCTCAAATTCATCCAAAAATAGATCTACATCAGTTAAACCATCATAGTAAGGTAAGTTTCTTACCTCCGACAAAACACAACACAATGACTTCGTCATCATATTGCATCGCAATGTAGACACTTCATGCAAGTGATTATGCCAATTATCTAACTCCTTGTATGAATCAGAGGTGTAGGAACTCTCTTGGTCATACATGATGCTTTGCGGACCCATCCCTCCTCTTCATGTTGTTTACCTTTGTCAGTGCCAGTCGTCATTCCACTTCTTAGCACAATATTAACGCTTTCATCTTCTTCGTGGGGCTTAGCCCTCATCTTCTATAGATTTTGTGTAGGTTGTTGAGTCTGTGTTTTCTTCTCTTGCATTTTAGCTATTAGCACCGACCATTCTTCTATAGTATGTTCAAACTGTCTGCAGTATTAACATGACAAGTGTGTAGGATTCTGGCACTTGCACGCATAGTGCCCCAACTGTCCATAGTTGTAGCAAATAATCTTATTGCAACCCCTACTAGGTCCTCCTCCTCCTCGGCCCTATCCTCGACCCTAATAACCTCCACACACTCCTCTGACACCTTGATCAGGAGGCTGAGCCTTTGCTTGCATATGGTACGTAGGGTTCCTTTCCATCATCTTCTCATAACTCTAAAAGTGGTGCTCATCTTGGCCTACCGATTTGTAGAAATTACAAAACAATTGTTGCGACGTCTGGATGAACTTTTGAAGTAAATGGAAATTATCTGTCACATGTTGTCCAACAACTTGACAAATAGAGCACCATAGCGCTTCCCCCACGCTTGGCCCTGGTTGGGCTTCTGTCTTTAGGGGAATTGGCCACCATCCTATAATATAAATCGCATACATGAGACAATGATCCTTATCGTGCCCATGGCCCTTGCATTTCAAGCACCAGACTTCTATGTGCACTTATGTTTTAGTCTCCTTGTCTTTCTTAAAACTTTGTAACACTAGATGTAAGCTTGCTAATTGTGAGTGGATTTGCTATACTCCCAGGTTCATGTACTGAATAGGGGATGCCTGCAGCCTTGTTGTGATCTCCAAACATTTTTCCTGTGTTTCTATCTTCTATTGTGATAGGGCGATTCTCAAGTGGGGTAAAAGTGGCACTATAAACCATTCGCAATGCTGGCTATCTGTGATCTTCATATTAGCTTCTCTGATCTGACACTTCAACATGTTATAAAAATCCAAAGCTATCTCATTGACCCTCATCATGATCTCTTTAAATCCAATTACTGACTATGAGTCAAAATTAGGCTTACTAAACTCTTTGTTTAAAGTCACCTTAGTCTCTGCTAGCGTCGGAAGATGATTATCAGAACAATACTCAATGTACCAAGTTAGCGTGTGATCCTACAAATCGGTAACCAATTTCGCCTTCTTTATATTGTTATCATTAATCCGTTGTGTTGTCCATACAACATTCACAACAAACCAGAACCGCTTTGCATATTCACTTCCTATGCTCTTGAAGATTAGCATCTTCATCACGTTCGCCATGTTGAATGGTGGTGGTGGAGGTGGGGGTGTGGGTGAAGGTGTATGCAGTGAAGATGGAGGTGGAGGTGGAGTGGAAGGATGATTTGTTTGAGGAATCCCCTAAGTGATTAGCTAAACAATGTTTTGTGGCGTAATTTGCCCATCCCCTTCATCGTCACTTGAAGGAGGTCCAATCAATGGACTATACTATGGTCCTGATCCTTGCGATTTCTAAAGAATCGTCCACTTTGTGTAGCTCTGAACATCAAGGTAATGGCATCACCCTTTTTTCACATAACATCATTTTAATCCAAGTATTCAATGATATTAAATACTTACGCCGCGTTCCTTTGAAAAATTGCTGCTTTTCTTTGTTATAGCTTACTGAGGTATCAACTGCAAATTCTGTAACAAATCCTCCTAGAATTTGATTGAGGCAATGATCGACAGCCCACGCGATCTTGATTTCAGAGGTTTCTAGTCATCACACTAATTCTGGAGTCCACACTATAGGGCTATCGAGCTTCCACCTTCCTTGACTATCTGTCAATTTGGATAGCCACTTGTACAGTTCAATGGGGAAGGTGCAGAAGAAGATCTTGCGTATATGTGTATACAAGTACCTGTTCAACCACTCTCCCTTCAACAGGAACAAATTCCTATTTTTGTGCACCACGAACTCGTAAATCTTCCAATCCAACCACTTTTCAATATATTTCTTGGTTGGATTCCAATGATGTGACATAACACATCTCTTTCAAGCAGATCCCGGTCCCAAGAACGGAACCGTTTGTTGGCTTAGTGGGGTCCTAACCTAGGTTCAAAATTAGCTATGCCAACCAACAAAACCCTACACTATTGGCCCTTTTAGCAACAACCCGCGTAGCGTAGGCTCACCCAAAGCAGTATGGGGGGATGCCAGAACCAAGTTTTTGCATCCAGAGACTAGTGTGATGTCTTCCAATGCCTCAGATCCGCCTTTGCGCAGATTGATAAACTATTAGGGAACTTTACTACAATTCTATTAAAACAAACTTTAGACCCTCGCGAAGGTCTATGATCAGTCCTTACGGACCTTTAGCAGTCAAGGTACCTACTTACGCGCATCAAGAAACAATTCTAAATTGGTGTTCTCGTAGATTTACTTAAGTTGTTAATAAACATGAGAGGAATCACCAGAGTCTTTGTGAATATATTAAACATGCATTGCATACTTTATTAAGACTTATTCAAGAGAATTTCATAGCATTCAATCAATATTTCATAAAATAAGTCTTTCATCAATGACATATAACATAAATAGACATGAACATAAATGCTCAATAATTCTTCAAAAACTTGTCTTTATTGATCTCAATTCACAGATTACAAACTCAAAATTTCCATGGACACAGAGCTATAGGAGTCCACGCACTCAGCTGTGGAGTCTACATAGGCCTCCATGCACTCAGCTGCGGAGCCTTTTCCTCTCTACCTAAGTTCAGGAAGCAGATACTTCCTGCCCTAAACTCTTCAAGAAACCCAATTCCTTATCTTCATTCCATTCCTTATTCGTCTATCTTTTTTCTAAGACTCACTATTTATACAACTTTTTTCATACAATGCCATGGTCCACAGACCATGGGAGAATCTCAAAAACCAACTCAAAACTTTTACAAAACAAGGGGCTAAGCCCCTTTGACTGCTAATCATCTTCACACTCTGCATCCAAAAATCACAGAGACATTACATTAATTAAAAAAATTGTACCAAATTTTGGATTTTCTTAACCCCAAACTAAAATAGGGGCCCCTATCCCAACAGGAAGGGGCCAAGGTGAAAAGTCTTTTGAATTTACAAATAAGGGGTATATATAGCCAAGGGTAAAATTGGCCCTTGTGACTATTTGACTTACATGCCTCTTCAAATTTACACGACTCTTGAGATTTACATGTGGGTCTCTTAGACTTCCACGTTACATTACAACTATTACAACAGTATGGCCCACAGTAGTGATGTGGTCGAGATGACTCATGACATGAATCAACATGACCGTGCTGGTATGTTCATGTTGTTGGTGGTGTCCATGTCAAGCTGCAGTGTTGTTAAGTGATGAGCGTGCTCTTGGTGTACCATAGATTCACCTCTGCATGGAAAGTTGTATGAAGTCCTCGATGGTCCTGGTGTTCTCTTGATAGTTCATGCATGTGCATGTGTCTTCTTTGCTTGCTTCTTGGTACACTTTTTGTGTTCATCCATTAATGAAAAACTCTCCTAGCATGCGCTCCTTATTCATCCCATTTTTCGCCGTGTCATGTCTTATCCATTCAACTGTATCTGCAATCAATCATGACGAGATGACATCAAATATAGAAATCTCTTAGTCTACCATGATGCATCATTCTTCGCTTTCGGGTGCAGGTGACCGAGAGAGAGGACAAGGCTCTGAAACTGTGTAGGGAACATTTCAGGCCGCGATGTAGGCTCCAGACACTGTAAATGAAAATCGTGCAGAGGTCCCTGGGAGGCTGATATGGGTAGTCTGAATCAGCAGCGACTATCTATGGGATTAGGCTTGGTTAGAGGGAAAATCTACGTAATTTCTCTAGGGAGACAGTGTTGTCAATAGGGGGACACTCGTAGTGAAAATTGCTCAAATTCTCCAGGGAGGCTGGCAGTGGGTTACAGGAGCTTGCTGGCCAAAACTATGAAAAGCTCGGAGGATGGCTTGCAGGACATCCCTGTGCAGTTTTTGGGCTGAGCGGATGCTGGGCAGCTCAGAGATAGTGAATGAAAACTAGACAATTTTCAGAAGGAGGAGCAAGCCAGCTGCGAAAGCTATGCAATTTTTTAGGGCATTGCAATGACAGGAAACGTGTGTTTGTCCGGCATGTCTGCACAATTTCATCAGTTAGCAGAATTAGGCATGCTTGGAAGCTTCTGTGCAATTTTTTTAAGTAGTGAGGCTTGACATCACTACCCGGTCAAACTCTCCGTTTACAAGTTGGAGGCTTGATGGCTTTGCTTGCGAGCAGCACAAATTGAGGGGACTTGTTGAGAAATTTATTCATTGTTCTGGGTGACAGTCAGTCCGGTTGACTCCAGGATTGTGTACTGTAGACTTCCTAGGATGTAGCCTCAAGCTCTGCACAATTCTAGGCAGAACTACATGTTCACTGAGGGTCAAGATTGTGCAATGTAACTTAGCAATGGTTGAACTGTTAGAGGGTAGTCCGGTCTACAAAGTTTCAACAAAATGATTGTGTGTGAATGAGTGACTTCGTACATGCATGATCTTATGAACACACAAAAAACATGACTTGAGAAAAAGACAGGTCGAATCATCAAGAGAGCATACACTTAGTGTGAACGAACGACGGGTGTGAGAAACAAGCGTGACACTTGTGATAGATTATTGAACAACCATGACGACACTTGCATGACAATGCTTACAATCATCATTTGTGAGTGCGATCGATGTTTACATAGTGATCACAACTCAAAAACAACCTTCAACATCACCAGAACGAGGTCATAAGCATGACATAGCAATCAACATGCCAAAGATGACGGTTAGTGAAACAAGTGAAAAAGAAGAAAGACATGTAGAAGAAACACATAAAACAACTATTCACATTTGCACACATGCATGTTACTGAGGACATGATGATATGAAAATGACAAGCAGTAATGCAAACTCAACTAAGAGGTGTACTTCAAAAGGTGTTCTTTACTTACAATACTTACCCTGAAGATGATCATGCATCCGACAGAGTCTGCATTTGGTCCTGATCTTTTCCATTACTTGGTTCCTTGGTCCTTCTCCTCAACTCCTTGGAAGCGATTTCAGCATGTCACTTTTTCCTCTAGTCACTGAGAGGTATATCTACACAATTTCAGTGGATAGTGACAACTGCTAGAATGATGCCCTTGGAGGCTCGTCTCCATAGTTTCTGCATGCAATACAGACAGGGTAGTTTGGATAACACTACACAGTTTTGAGGCATAGGACATTGCTGCGAGATGGGGGTCCTGGGAGGACAGCTATGCGCAATTTCTGAGTGCAGCACAGTTGGACTGCTTTACGCATTTCTAGAGAGCAGTGTTGGCTGCTTGACTTCTCTTCACAGTTTTGGAGAGCAGTGTTGATTGGGGTCTTTGCGGGCTGCAGGTTTCATCCGACGAGGGATATTGGTGTCTCTGCAGGATAATGGGTTTTAGTAGGCAATGGAGGTTCATGTGTCTGCAAACTGTAGGGTTTCAACAGGCAAGGGAGGAAGCTTAATGGTTACAGAAGAAAAGCACACAGCTTTGGGAAGATCGATGAGGCTAGGTTGCATGCGAAAATAGCTAAGTGTGAGATGAGTGAAACATATGTAAACATTGATAGGACTTGACTGTAAGCGCACATGGACAATTAGTAACACAACGTAGGCCATCCCAAATGCATAAGACATACTTTTCTTGATCCAACAACCTTCATGACAAGAGTGCATAAGTGAGAGTGAAACATGTTTATGTGATGACAACCACTCATGTGCACATGCTTTCACTTGAAGCAAAACAATATTTCGTCTGCATGACAAAAAACAACCCCTATGCTTGATGATGGCACATGTTGCATAAATATGAGAACGCAAACAACTCTTAGGATCAAGGAAGGGAGCTTGAAATCATCAGATTACCAATAGGTGACCAAGTATGATCGATCGCAGATCCAAGGTGGCCTCTGAAATTTGCATGTGAGCCAAAATTTTGGAGGGCGGTTTTAGGCGCTACAACGAAACATTAAAATGCACTGCAAAATTTCTGCACTTTCATCTTCTTATTCTTTCATAATTCTGCTAGGATTTGCTGCTTAGGATTTTGTGTTTATCCAACCCTCTAGAGTGAATTCCCTCCTTACTTTCCCTCTTCCCATGTTTACTGCAATGACAAAGTTTAATTTGCATTTTCTATGTGTCGGCCACCAGTCCTAAAGAATTTATTCTTTGGAATGATACATAGTTCATGTGTATATTCAATCCATCTCTATGAAAGGGAATTACCCAACCACCTAAATCCATTTGATTCATCTCTCTAGCTGCATCGAATTATCTTTCAAGAGAGACTAAGATGTCCTAGGAAATGACCCTTTCCTAAACACAGGGGTTGTCTCTAGGAGCTACAACATCTTCTAGGGCCGTTGTCTGGGAACGAATCAAAATATTTTTCCCTGGGTATGAAAATTTTTACATTCCCTCTGTCAGGTAAGCAAGGGAAGTGAGGGTTGAAGATCTATCACCCTGGTGACTCCATTGTCTATATATTATTTTGAGCACCCTGCATTTCAATATACTTCATACTCGCTCTGATGTTAAACAATATAAAACTTCCACTACATTTGACCCTTAGAGCACTCACCTAAAGGGATTTTCAAAATGGCCATTCCTGCATTCTTGGCCAACAAATTTACCCACTGGTTTTTTCTTCTGTTGTTTATTATCCCCATCATGTTCCTCCATATCATGAATGGTCTGCCTATTTTCCTAAATTTAGTGGAAGCACAGATAGAAGCTCGAACCAGCACCTCAAGGACATTCACGAATGCATGGAACAATACGGTATTGTTCTTGAAGATGTGAAAATGAAATTATTCATGTATTCTTTAGATGAATATGCTAGAGTTTGGTACAAAACAATACCTCATGGCAACATATCATTGGCTTAAGGGGGGCCTAACCTAGGTTCAGAGTTGTTTGCTCCAACTAACTGCTGGCACTTTCGACAACAACCTGCATAGCATAGGTTGCAGTCTCACCCGAAGAAGTATTGGGGGATGCTATAAATAGGTTTCTGCATCTAGAGATAGTGTGGTAAGTGGTCTTAAGCTCTTATAACTCAGATATGCCTTCGCGCATATCAACATCCTTCTATGGATCGTTATTGTAACTCAAGTAAAACATCCTCTAGACCTTCACAAAGGTATTCGATCAGTCTTTATAGACCCTAAGGAAGCATTCTATCTACTTTCATGCTCTAATCAATAACCCTAGATCTTCTTTGACATAGATCTATCCAATCCATCAGAAAACATAACAGAATTAACCCTTAAATTTGCGAACACATATAGTTACTTAATTCATGCATAATTGTTATATATTCAACATATTCAAGTATAAATTACACATTATTTCACAAAAAACACTTTAGTAAGTGGCATAACATAACACAAACAAAACTTGCAATAATTCTTAAATGCAAAGTATTCTTCATAATTAGTCTTTATTAAGCTTAAATGTTTATATTACAAACTCCTTTACCCAGCGCAATCAGCTACAGGAGTCCGCGCACTTAGCTGCGGATTTACCATAGCCTCCTATGCACTCAACTACAAGATCCTTCCCCTTTCACCTAAGTATAGGAAGAAGAGCCTTCCTACCTTAGCACTTGCATCAAAATAGTCTCTATATTGACTTCAAGTTATCAATTACTACTTCTAGACTCGCTATGACTCAACTATATATAGCTTTCGTCAGTAGAATACCATGGTCCACGGACCATAGGTGTGTCTCAAAACCAACCTATTTACTTATCCAAATAAGGGGCTAAGACCCTTTTAACTCCTATCTACCTGCATGCTCAACATCCACATTTCATGGATACTTTACATATTTTACAAAGTTTGGGTTAACTAACCCCAAAACTGACCCTAAGGACCCTATACCAACATGCCTCCAACACAAATATCGTGACTCGCCCTTGAGTCACTCAGTTGGTGCCTTGATATTGCAATGGAGACCATGTAGCTCGACATGTAATACTACAACTTCAGTAGCACTCTGCACTTCTTGTCCTATGTGTCTACTGCAACAGCTTTAACTTTTGCTGAAGCAAGAGAGTAAGCTGGAAGGCTTCCTCTAGCCACAGTTTTAATCTAGCCTTTAGAAGGGCCTCTTTCCTCTATAATTCTTGTGTGTGTGCTTGCAACTTCTTTTCTTCATGTAACTTTGCGAGGTGCTACGCTGGCGCCAAAGTGCGTGTAGTCACTCGGACCTCATCATACTTGCACTGTGTCTCTTTGAAATTTGTGTTCAACCTTTGTAAGTTCGAATCCTCCTCCAAGTTTTTCCACAATTGCATTGCTTGGTAAAACATCATTGCACAGTCTGTGACAACGGTATCCAATGTGTTCATATTTTCATTGATCTTTTCTCTCAAACCTCTAGTGGGGTACTTGGTTGCAACTTCAACTACAACTTTGATATCTTCATTTGAAAATCAAATGTAAAATTGTCAATCTCATCCTTTGATGCACATACTGCAGCAACTAATTTACAACCTTTTGTTGAAGCTGCAGCATGCTATGGGATGCTTAGCTCTGGAATTGTCTTATAGGCCTGCTCTATGGATATTTGTAGGATTTGAATTCATGTCTGCAGCTCCTCCTTTTCTTTCACAGCCTGAGATTTCTCTATGAACATCTGCTCATTATTCACGTTAAAATCACTTATGACTGTGAGGGCACGTTTCTCTTTGATCCTTAACTCATCTGAAACCCCCTAATGCAACACATGGAGAGTCTAAAGCATCATCTCGACCAAGTTGATGTCCATGTCCTTCATGGTGCTTAACATGGCACAATCCTCCTTTGACTCTGCGTGAACAGACCCTTCTAGTAAATGTATCACTCTGAGATCCAGAGTCCATTCCAATTCTGCTAATGTTCTTCTTCCTTGTGCTAGGCTTGCTTGCACCTTGTTCGCTTGCCCAATGCTTTCTTAAATCCTGCTAGTCTAGATCTGGAGCTCACGCAGATCCTTTTTTACGCTCCCCAACCTCTGCATACACTGTTGCTCGAACTGCTGCAACAACTCTGTTGTGGTATCACTGATCCAAATGGATCCAAGAACACTCTCTAAGTATTGAAATCTCTTAAAAACATGCCAAATATCAAAACAATCACATGCCAAGAGCCCTTAGAATGGCTGAAAAACACTATCGGGAGGCAAAAACCAGAGAAAACCGTGAAAAAATAGAGTATTGGAGGCGTGAGCAATGAATGCATAGTATTCGTTAGATCTGGCTGATCAATGGTCAAGATTTGATCGACAATCGCAATAGGCACAGGTAGACAATGGATATCGGTGCAGACTACATACCACTTGCGACGACGACTGGAGGAGTCAACTAGTACCATCGATCAAGTGTGCAGATCGACGACTCACGTTGCATCGCATGATCACTATCGAAGATTACAAGAGCACTTACAATGGCCTGGGGTTATCACAATGTGTGATTGTGATCAATCGCATCGCGATATCACAATCAGGGCTACATAGAGGAGCGGGCATATACACATACACATCTGCGATCTGATGAGCTGGACATGACAATTATATAAATATTATTTCATAAGATTTGAGATCTGTAGAAACGGAATTTTTAATGTATTTTTCGTATTTCATTCATTAAACGAAATACAAGGGGTGAAGCGCAAATGCGATAAGCCAGACCCAAAATGGTTCCTTAAGGCTATTATATATTGTTTCAAGTCCGGAGAAAGGCCATTTCTAATGCATTTTTGAAATTTTAACGTATTTCTAAAATACAATGGGGAACCTTGGAGCAAGGCTGAAGCGACTTGCAATAACGATTGGGGATGGACCCGATGGGGGAAGAGGTCATATTTAAGGACTTTTGAAGTTTGAAATGAACTGTGTTTTGGGAGAATTTCATAGTCATGAATGCATTTTCCTGTGTTAGCAGAAAACAACCACGTTCGGGATTCTGAAGGATTTCAAGGGTCCGAGGCACTCTTATGTTGCCGAATAGGTGGCCACCTCCCCTTTAGGCATTATGCAAAGATTGTGTAATCCTGGAAGAGGGATTCGAGCAGACAAAGGCCTAGGAGATAGAAAGCCAAGAAGGAGAAATGAACAGGCAGCCCAGATTGGATTTAAAACCATAGCAAACATAAGGCAGAGCAGGCAGTGCCGAGCGAGAGCTAAGACAAAGACAGAGAGTGATCCAGAGAGTCTGTGTACTCAGAGAAAGCTTGAGAGGTTCAAGCAAACTCTTACTGTTATATCTGTGTGTATTGAGTCTCAAATTGAGCTCATACTGTTGTAAAAACTCTTCTTTAAGACATAATAGAGAGGCCACCACTAAAGGCTGGACTAGGAGATGTAGCCCAAGAGTATTGGGTGATCTCCTTATTAAAATTGTTGTGTTTTTATGTGTTTGTCTATTATAGTCTTTTAATGCTTCATATTCTATGTATTTCGCAATCTTATTGATCCATTGCATAAAATAACATAGGCAAATCCATGCACATGAGTTTGTAATACCTTATTGTCTTAGATCTCATTATCAGATCAATCACGGACCTTATCATTGATCTCATTGAGATCCCCTTCTGTAAGGAATGTCGGTTTGATGTGCGTCTTCTTATCTAACTTATAATTTTTTTGTTATCCAACAGTCTTCTCCGTTCCATGCCTCTTTAAGGTGAATGGAGTGCTCTGCTCGTCTCCATCGCCTCCTTCCTACCCTGAGAGTTCCTTCTCATATGTCTGTTCTGAAGCCGATTCTTCGACCTCTTCAATGTTCGAGCGCTCTCTCTCAACCTACTCTTTTGCAATGCGCTCTTTCTTCACACGCTCTTTCTCTGCAGCTACCTTAGCAGTAGCTTCCTTCTTCTTCTGCTCAGTTAGAGCTCGTGCGACCTTCTGAGCAGCTTCCTTACACTTCTACACAGTAGAGCTTTTTGTACCTTTGCTTGTACCTACACCAAGCTCCATGGGTTCATGCCACTCTACTAGCCAACTCCCCACAATCTCTTGCACGTCCACATCTGATACCAAATATGGCATCTTGTGCCATAGGTGCTTTGGGTCCATTCACACCCTGATTGAAACATTGTGGAAATTGGCCTTGAAATACGTGAAGTTTGTTAATTGCTCGAACAAGGTTGCGGAAAACCTTGTCCTCTAACTAATAACCATTCAAAGCTCCATCTCCATCAAAATACAAGAAAAATATGACTCCTTGATCCTTTTTGGATCCTTTGTTGCCCACAGCGAAGTGAACCTCACTACCTCGAGTAAATCTTCCAGCTGCATGGGAGACTAACTGTCCTCTGGAAATCTCCAAGCTTTTAAAACAATAGATAGTAAAAACCATGCATAGTGGAAGGACTTGCTCTTTTCCTGAGCTTCATGATAGTTTAAGAGGAACTCCTTGCACAGATACTTCACCCAATTGTATTGAATTCCCTTTGCGCACTGGGAAGCTAGTGATACCATCAGCACCAAAAATTCATCCACGTGACATTTGCTCATGATTTTCCATAAAATGATGTGGGCAGAAAACCACATCACCTGGTCCTGAATAGAGTGGATAGAATATCTATTCGAATTCTTAACGAGCCCATATTCGGACTTCATCTTGTCTGCTAACATTTTACCTCCACTTTTCCCTCCAAACTCCTGGGTAGGGTTATCTCCTTTGTAGGGCAGCTTTGGTATATGATGAATTAACATGTCTGTAATCTGGATGGGTTCCCCAAGCCATATGCACCCATCATGCACCAGTGCGAGGAGTTGGCATGCACACACCTTGTTGATAGTTTACCGATGAAAAGGTGGTATGCAGATCATGTGCAACAACCCCACCTGCTCAACACCTCTGACCCACTTCATGGGTTCCAACTGCGTAACCCTAGTCTCTTCATAGTATATCTTCATCATATACTTGCTAGTCGCCAAATGTGGGAACCTCTCATGGTCCGCGAGGTCCCCAAACCCCATTTTCAGCAATGTAATGCATGCTAATGTTGTGCCTTCAAATTCAACCTATTCAGCAACATGGGTGTTGAAACTGTGAATTTCCTGGAATATCGGTCTTTAGTAACCTTGGTTTTTCCCTTTCGTAGAGGGATATATGCATGGAGCCGTGAGATAGGCTTGACCTCTTCGACGTGCAATTCCTCTACACTTGGGTATTCTTCCTCCTCCAAATCGACCACTTTCTCTGACTATTTATCTTTCTTCTCCTTCTATCGCACCTCTAAGTTCTTCCTCAATGAATGTCTCATCGACATTTGCTTCTCTTGTTTTTATTTTCCAACAGATTGCCTCATCCTAGGCGACCTCGAAACTGTAGGCACAGGGTTTGTAGCTTCCATACTTGATATCTCAGGAGTTTCCGTGTCAGAGATGGCAGCTTCAGAACTCACGGCTTCTGCGGGGTTTATGGCAGTCATTTGCTGGAGAATGACCTTCTGGTTCCACTCAGGTAAGGCTACAAATGCTGGGCTTGACACGAAATCCTCCCAGAATTGACGACTCATAAGCTTCGAATAACAAAGTTCCCAGAAAACTATCAGAATGTAAAGTGTTCTTTGATGGACCAACATGTGAAATTTATAGGAGGTTTTGAATTCAAATATGACCATTCCCCACAATATTTGATCATCAATGCATATTTAGCGACAGATCTCCAAATATTTTTGCCATAAATGGCACCCACCCGCTCCTCTTAACTGATTTTTGGCCATCAAATCATAAATAGTAACTCCAACAACTAATTTTGGACCCATCTACGTGGAACCATCCTCCATGATGCATCTAATCCAGAGCAACTTCACCTGTCGCACTCCTATCATCCGTCGTGCAGCCTCCCTACCACGTTCTTCACTTTTTCGGGAAACATAATTTATAGTCTCACAATCCCTTGCAGCTGCCTAGATTACTAAGACTATCCTGCTTCCATATAGTCATTGCGCAGGGGCAGGATCCCCTTTGTATAGCTTCAGCCTACTTCCATTCACTTTTCCAGGGAATGGTTCCCCATTCATCTTTGCGAGTTGAACTGTGCCACCATCTATCATATCCTTAATAACTTATGGCCCCAACCAGTGCATTTGAAACTTTCCTGGAAATTTCATGAACTTGCTGTCATACAAGAACACTAAATCATCTACCTTGAATGTGCACATCTTAATATGATGATCATGCCATGCCTTCTCGCATTCCTTTTACACTCGCTAGTGAAATTTTGCAACGAAGGGGTCTTCTTCTAACTCCATGATCTACACAAGCCATTCTTCCAAGATCTCGTGATCTGCCATTTCTGTCAATGCTACAATTCGTAAACTTGGGATAATATATTCCATAGACATTATTGCCTCAATCCCATAGACCAGTCTAAACAGTGTTTGGCCTGCAACTTCTTGCAGGTCATCCTATAAGCCCATAAAAAATAAGGTATGTGCATGTCCCAATCATTCCTTTGTGTGTTGTAGACCTTTGTCAATGCATGCTCCAAAATCTTGTTAAAATCTTCCACTGTTCCATTCGTCTGTGGGTGATAGGGTGTGCTCTTCTGATGATACACCTAGAGTTCTTCCAGCATCGCGCTGATCATTTCATTCAAGAAATTTGTACCCTTATCACTCATCAATATCTTAGGGAATCCAAAACTTGTTAAGACATATTCAAACAAAAACTTCGCAGCAATGGCCGTTGTACAATCCTTCACTAACTGCGCTTCCTCCCACCCTTGTTAAATACTCAATTGCAGTAATGATATACAGTGCACCCATTTTCTTTCCTGGTGGTTGTATTGGACCTATAAAATAAATCGCTCATTTTTAAAATACCTGCAACGAGACTTGAAGATGTAAAGAAAATTCATCCCTTCATGAAGGCATACCTGTCCTTTGGCAAGCATCATACACCTTGCAATATGCCTTAGAATCCTTGTGTAATGTCAGCCACCATAACCCACCACGCAAAATTTTCTATGTGTCACGCCTCCATGGGTTTCAGCTAGGATACTAGTGCATTCAAACTCTGGAACATACCTTCGCAGTATCTCAGTCGTTCCCATCTTATAAAAATGACCCGTAATCATTGAAAATCTACAGTGCGAACTACTAACTCATTCTTTTGTTGAGTGGAATAACCTTTTAGAGTTGTTCTCGTTCTTAAAAATTGAATGATATCAGAAAAATGATCATCCTCAATGCACACCGCAAAGAGTTTCACATCCGACAGTTCTTCCTCCAAACTACTTGGTTCTTCACCTGTTTCAATTCATGATAGATGGTTTGGACCTATATTCAGTCTTCCAGGCTTCACAATCACTCCAAAGTCATAATCCTGGAACAATAGTAACCATCAACATATCTTCCCCCCCAACACACGCTTATTGACCAGATACTTCAGCGCGGAGTGATCTGTATACATTTTAAAGTGTCCACCCCAAAAATAATTCCTAAACTTCTATAGGGCGTAGACCATCGCCAGCCCTTCGCGCTCTGTAGTGGGGTAATTCTTCTTAGCTTTGGATAACTTTCTGCTCCCGAAAGCTATCGGATGATTAATCTCTCCCTCACCTGCCTGTGTTAATATTTCTCCTAGTGTAATGAAATAGGCATACACATGCACATGGAACTCCTTCTTCCAGTCAGGAAATACCATAATAGACGTTGTCACCATTTTCTCCTTCTAGACATCTAATCTATGCTGACAATTTTCATCCTAGAAAAACATCACATATTTCTTCAACAATTTCTCCATCAGTGCGGTTATCTGAGCATATGCTTTGATAAACTTTCTATAATACCTAGTGTGTCCTGATGTTGCACGCAATTGTTTCACATTTATAGGAGCTTCCAAATTCACAATTACGTCGATCTTCGTAGGGTACACCATCAATCCCTACTTACATATGACATGGCCAAGAAAAATCCCAAAGGGCACACAGAATATAAACTTCTTCAAGTTCAACGTGATCTGATACCTTCGACATGTATCCAGCATGAGGTGTAGACTCGCAACATGGCGCTTCACCAACCCAAACACAGTCCAATCATCAAAATATACCTCTAGAAATTTATGAATGAACTATTTGAATGCCACGATCACTACCTGGGAAAATATTGCAAGCGCGTTCTTCAATCCGAATGGCATAACTATATATTGGAAGCAACCTCACTTAGTTGCGAAGGTTGTTTTGGTCCAATCTTCTGGCAAGATCTTTATTTGATGATATCCTGAAAAACCATCAGTAAACGATATGGCTCCTTTTCTGCCAATGATATTTAATGCTTCATCAGTAAATGGTGTTGGAAATGAATCATGTATGCATTCATGATTCAACTTCTTCAGGTCCACAAATATGCGTATTTCTCCTTTATGTTTCTTTTATTGGACCACTATTGGGCTTATCCAATCTGATTCTTCCACAGTCTTAATAATAGCAGCCTCCAGCATCTTATCCAATTTATGGTGCACCTTCTCTTTATATTTTGGATTCAGCCGATAAGGCCACTACTTAATAGGCTTCACCTCTGGCTTCAATGTGTCTTCATAACACCTAAATCTTTGATGATCCCTTTCAAATCTGAAAACTTTGTTGGGAACAAATCATGGTACTCATGCAGTAGCTCAGCCACCTTATCAATTGTATCTTCGTCCCAATAGTCTCCTATCTTCGCAAACTTAGGTTCTTGTTCAGATCCAATGTTTACTTGTCAAGTTTTCAGAGGCTATGATATATACAGGTTTGCCACCTTCGGTACTTCAACTTCGCGTTGTGCTTCTCTTTTTGGAATGGAAATATTCTGCAAATCATCTTCTTCTTCTTCTTCAGTAGTCAAGTTATAACATTCCAACCCATGGCATAGCTATGTACTCCAGTTTGGCGGAGCCCATTCTAATGGTTACTTTGGCATTCTGAATATAGCTGCTTTGATCTTCTTGAGTGCTTCATCAATGCTCTCAAACCCATCCTCGAAGCTAAAATTTCATAGAAAACTCTCCCTTAAAATGTCTCATTTAGTCATTTCATGGCAAAGCTCCTTATCCAGATACCAGTTCATTAGATTGTATCTAACACATGACAGAAAATATGCACCCATTCTTGTTGTAGTTTTGTTCCCCAATCCTTAGTCCATTGTGAAAAATGATTGCGCAGATCATTCTTCCCACTGTATCTTTCTATCATTCTAGTCTTAGCATACCGAAATCTTAACTTCATCATTCTCTTGTATTCTTTCCATCCAGCAAAGTTCTCATTGTGCGTACCCCACCAATGGGTAGGTGTAGCGCACAATGCCAATTCTAGTGCCTGAAATCAATGTTCTTCTAGTACTTCCCTTTCAAATTCATCCAAAAATAGCTTCACATTAGTCAAACCATCATAATGTGGAATATTCCTTACCTCAGTTGAGGCACACCTCAGCGATTTGGTCACCATATTGCAACGAAGTGTAGATACTTCATGCAGTTGATTCTGCTAGTGTTCAAGCTCTTCATCTGAGTCTGAGGTGTAGGAACTATCCCTATCCCATGCAATTTGTCCATTGGTTGTAGGATTGATCCAATCCTCATCTCGCTCTATTATCTTATATATCTGATCTAGATCATCATCACTTTCTACATAGTCGCAAACAAGTTCAGTATAACACACTCCTTCTATAGGGTCTAGTGGCACCACAACCCTAAGCGACTTCTTCTCAAATGACATCTTTCACTTCTTCAAGTTAATTATGCCATTCATACCAATAGCCCAGTCGATTCTGAGTTGCATGGGGTAAGGGTTACTTTCATCCACTATTTTAATGACCTCAAAGTCAGCCAACGCAATCACACCCTCAATGTCCACCGTAACACCATATAAGTGCCCCACTGGAATAATATTCTGTTGATTTTCCATACGCAACTGAAAAGGGGACCACGGCAACATAATTCTCCCCATCCTTTCCCATGTCTGCTTAGGTAGGACATTCGCATCAGACCCTAGATCCAAGATGACCTAGTCCATTTCGTATTCTCCTATTTACACAGTTAGCCTCATCTCTCACCTCATTCGTGTCTTATGCTTACCAATCTTTCTTACTGTGCGTTTTTCAGTAGGAGCCTTTTCCTTATTAGTGCACTTATCTATTAACTCTTGGAATCTTTCCACTACTTTTTGGTCATGCAGTAACTTCCTACAAGTCTTTAGGAAAGTAGCTATTATTGAAGGATCTACTTCTTGTGTCACACTAGTCTCTGGTGTTTTATCATGACTCCCTGAGGTGAAGCCCTCAGTGAAGTTATTCTTTGCTTCCATGAAGGTTTCTTTAGCATGATTAAGATCAAAATCTACTTCCTTCTCAGCAGCCTTGCGCACCCATCTGTCTTCCTCAGGGTGCTTACCTTTATCTACACCAGTTGTCATACCACTTCGCAACATGATATTTATTCTCTAATATTCTTCGTGGGGCTCAACCCTCATCATGTGAATGTCCTGTGTAGGTTGATAGGGCTGCATCTTCTTTTCTTGCATCTTTTCCATAAGGACCAGACATTCCTCTATGAAATGGTCAAACGGTTGACAATACTGACATGAGGCATTCGTGGGGTTTGTACAATCTTGCATGAAGTGCTCTGCTTCACCACACTTATAGCATATTATCTACCCACAACCTCGACCTAGTCCACCACCTCTTCCTCATCCTCGGCCTTGGAATCCTCCATGTGTTGCACCTGTACCTTGATCCTGAGGCCGGTTCGCTGCCTACATCCTATAGGTAGGGGTTATATCCATCATCAACTCATAACTCCTACAATGGCATTCACCGTGTCCTACATACTTATAAAAATTACAAAATAATTACTGAGGGGTTTGTATAATTTTTTGCAATAAATGGTAGTGATCAATACCATGTTGTCTTGTGACCTGATAGATAATGCACCATAGTGTAGCTCCCTTGCTTGTCCCAACATTATTCTCTGGTTTTAGGGGAACAGGCCCTCCCCCTATAATATATTTCTTGTAGACTGGGAAATGATCCTTATCATGTCCATGGCTCTTACATTTTAGACATCGGACCTCAATGCGCACCTCCGGTTGAACTTCCTTTCCTTTCTTCAAGCTCTACAACTCCAAGTGCAATATTTCTAGCTTTGAATGAATCTGTTACACCCCAAGATTCACATCTTGTATAGGCAACGCGTCGAGCCTCGTCATGATCTCCAAGGCTTCTGCTTCTGTGGCTATCTTCTGCTGTGACAAAGGTATTCTTAAATGTGGCATGAGCGATTCTATAAACCAGACGCAATGTTTGGAATTTGAGATTATCATATTAGCCTACCTGATCAGGTACTTCAACCTCTGATCAAAGTCCCAATGTGTCTCATCTATCCTTTGTCAAATTTCCTTAAATTCAATTACTGACTGCGCCTCTAACTTAGGCTTACTGAACTCCTTGTTCAAAGCTAGTTGGGTATCTACCAACATCGGATTGGGGTTATCCGTGTAGTACTTGATATACCATGCTAATGCGTGATCCTGTAAGGCTGTAACCAATTGTGCTTTCCTATTATTATCATCCATAATCTGTTGTGCTATCCAAACAACTCTTGCGACAAACCAAAATTGTTTGGGATCTTCGCTCCTTGTTCCCTTAAAAATCATCATCTTCATCATATTTTCCATGTTGAATGGTGGAATTGGAGGTGGAAGGGTTGAAGCCATAGGTGTATGAGGTGGAGGTGGGGGTTGAGGTGGAGTGGATGGATGAGGTATCCTCAGAATACCCTGTGTAATTAACTTAACTGCACTTCGCGATGTAGCCATCACTGCCCCTTCGTCGTCACTTGAAAGGGGTTCAATGAGCGAACTATATTCTAGGCTCGATCCTCTGTTTCTTCTAAAGAATCTCTCACTTCACGTAGCCCCAAAAATCAAGGTAACTTCATAACCCTCTTTTCACATAACAACATTTTAATCCAATTCTTCAATGATTTCAAATACTTACCTCCCAGTCCTTTAAATATCCTTTGTTCCGCTTCACTATAGTTGATATTTCTATCGATCACAAAATAAGTCACAAAACTACCGAATGGGTGATCAATCAAGTGGTCCACAACTGGTGCGATATTGCTTTTCGATGCTTCCACACATCACACCAGTTCAGAAGTCCACACTATAGGGCCTTCGAGCCTCCACGTCCCTTAACTATCGACCAATTTAGACAATCACTCATATAGTTATTTAGGGAAGAAACAAAAGGACGTGTTGGTATCATCTATGTACAAAAATCTTTGCAACCACTGCTCCTTGGATAATTGAGGGCTCCTATTCTCTTGAGCCATGAATTTGTGCAATTTTCAAACAATCCACTTATCAAGCTCTTTCTTCATAGGAAAATATTTATCACACATCTCTTATATGGATCCCGGTCCTGACATTAGAACCATTTGTTGGCTTAAGGGGGGCTTGACCCAGGTTTAGAGTTGTTCGTGCCAACCAAAAAAACCCAAACTGTTGGCCCTTTCGACAACAACCTGCATAGGCCGTAGTCTCACCCGAAGCAGTGTGGGGGGATGTTAGAACTAGGTTTCTGCATCGAGAGATAGTGTGATAAGTGGTCTTAAGCTCTTCTAACTCAGATATGCCTTCGCGCAGATCGGTATCCTTGTAGGGCTCGTTACTGTAAATTAGTTAAAACAACCTTTAGACCTTCCTAAAGGTCTGCGATCAGTATTTATAGACCCTAATGAAGCAGTCTATCTACTTTCGCGTGCTAATCAATAACCCTAGATCTTGTTTTACGCAGATCTATCCAATCCATCAAAAATCATAACAAATTAACCCTTAACTTCAAGAAAAAATATAATTACTTAATTCATGGATAAATATTATAGATTCAAAAAATTTGTTGAACAATGACACATTATTTCATAAAAAACACTTTAGTAAGCGACATAACATTACATAAACAAAACTTGCAATAATGCTCAAATGCAAAGTATTTCTTCAGAATCAGTCTTTATTAAGCTTCAATATTTAGATTACAGACTCCTTTACCTAGTGCACTCAGCTACAGGGGCCTACGCACTTGGTTGCAGACTTATCAAGGCCTCCTGTGCACTCAGCTGCAAGAGCCTTCTCCTTTTACCTAGGTACCTAAAGCAGAGTCCTCCTGCCTTAGCACTTGCCTCAAAACAGTATTTATCTTTACTTCAAGTTATCAAATACTACCTCTAGACTTGCTATGACTCAATGGGTGAGTCTCAAAACCGACCTATTTACTTATGCAAACAAGGGGCTAAGACCCCTTTTACTCCTATCTACCTGCGTGCTCTGCATCCACATTTCATAGAGATTTTACATATTTTACAAAATTTGGGTTAACTAACCCCAAAATGGACCCTATCTGTGTGAAGTAAGATCCGGGCTATAAGAATCTAAGACCACTTATCACACCGTCTCTGGATGTAGAAACCTGGTTCTATCATCCCCCAATACTGCTTCGGGTGAGACTTCAACCTGCGCTATGTAGGTTGTTTTTGAAAGGGATAGTAGTTAGGGTTTTGTTTGTTGACACGAATAACTTTGAACTTGGGTTAGGCCCCCTTAAGCCTACACATATCTTCCTTAAAATATTTCATATAGCATTTAATCATTTCTGCAAAAGAATATATCCAATGGGTGGTTTGTTTGAACATTGTTGTGAACATTTAAAGTTGAAAATATTTCTGATATTAATGATGTTGTTGAAGATATTTGTGGGGCTCAATCCCACGAAAACATAAACTTTCGTGAAGAATCACTACACAACGATAAAGAACGGGAAGAAAGAGACATTGATGAAGCTGCAAAAAAACCCTCTGAGATATTATTCTATTGAATTTCATGATTCTCCTTCTTATGATTTATATGACTCTCATGGGGATTTGAGCGATGTAGAACTACAACAGTCTCATTCATGGGAAGCTGCATAAAAAGAGGAGTCCAACCATGAGGTTAACAAGGAGGCTCTAGTTTACGATTCACTTCCTTCAAATTGAGAACAAGTTCAAAAATGTAGTATTAAAGTTGATAAAAATTCTTTGATCTATGATTCAGATGATTCAGAGGAGGATGTGATTGTTGTAGACTTTCAAAGAGATTTTCCTACCAGCAAGTGGGGAGAATATTATCAGCAACAAATTCTTCAAGAGGAGCCTAAAGTTGAAGAGCCAAGAAATGTCTATGGCCGCCTATTGCAGAAAGATTCCTTCCTGGAAAGTGTTCAAGAAAGGGAGACATCTATAAATGTTTCTCACCAGTTCTATGATCTAGTGGCTGACTACATCGCCATATACATCAATTCCAAGCTATGTGTCAAATTTTTGGTCTGAGTCCTTATGTGGTACATGCCTATTTTAGTCACTAATTTTCAAGAGCACAGTCGAATTATAAGGTTCATGGAGGAGGTTAAAAGAGCTAAGCATCAAATATCATTTTAGGGGCACATATCAAATTTTTGTCCAAATATTTTATTTGGTACATGCTTCTTTTAGCTGTTGAATTTCTAGAGAATGATGGCATAAGGTCTAGTACTCAGATGTTGAGATGGTATCATTGGAATTTTGACTTCAATTGCATGAATTGAACCTTGTACAAAAGTAGGAGTTTATTTGTACATAAATAAACTCACTAGGTGAGCATTCAATTTCCAAGTTTCTAGAAGTGATAGTTCTCCATTTTAGTATTATGAGGAAAGGACTCCCAACAAATAAAGTTCCACGAAGATTTTTTGGTTTTATAGGTTCAATATATTTTTTACTCCATGCCCAATGGTGAAGGTTGCTATTCTGGAAATTCTCAGCACCTTGACAGCAAGGCATTATCCCCGATTGGAGTCAATGTTGTCACCTACTACACCTCTTTCAAATTGTGTCTAATGATGTCAAATGTTGTCCAAAAACGGGAGCCTAAGTGTAAAAATTCCAAAGAGGAGAACAAATGTCAGAGGTTGAAAGCATGAGGAGGAGACCCAAAACAAAAAGCCTAAATTTCAAAGCCAAAAGGAAATTCGAGGTTTAAAGAGGAGTGTTGAAATTCGGGACTTGATCACATTAGAGGCTGATATCGGGAAGGCTGGCAGGAAGGCATATCGAAGCTCTTTTTATTTGTTTTGAAAAACTTCCAATGAGAGGGGCTTCGATATTTAATAGCACCTAGTAATGGAAAACTAAAAGGGATCAAGGGCACAGGGCTAGCCATAGCACCTAAGTGTTAAGAATGAATAACGGAGGTTGAAAGCATTAGAATTCTTTCAGAAAAATATCTGATGAAAAGGGCTCCTGATACAGACTGATGTTGAGTTGTGTTATATTCTTTCCACGACTAGCCCACGTAGTTAACTGGGGGTTAGAGGGGGTAAGGTCACCAGGGGTTTGAGGGGCACCCGTAACCCCACTTTATGGGGTCCAGGGCAACGTCCCAGAAAATTTTGGTTTTGGACCCTATGTTAGGTTGGGCGGACCCACCTATGGTTTTGTGCATGATTTTTTCACATGGTTTTGGACGCGATGGTTTTTCGGTCCATGGTATTGGATGCTTCGGCATGTATAAATATGTATTGTAACATTGAAAGGAAAATAATGAAAAATCAAGCTGGTAGTCCCGGGTTTGGGATCCAGGGGAAAATATTTGTGTGTATGTGTTTTATGTGCTATGCTCTCGTATTGTTTATTTTATGTGTTTTAGAATTTGTATGCAGGTAATTTCTATATGGGGTTAAAACCTACATCTGGTATTAGAGCATATTTGGCTTCAAGGGGACGCCTTTGTTGCTGAAGGGTTTTTCTCAGGCCTGTGGTAGACCCTGTTCAGTGGGAGATCTGCGAGATCGATTCTGGTGGTGAAAGAAGATGGTGAGCAGTGGAAAGATAGAGATCGAGAAATTTAATGGTCAGAGTTTTGAGTTCTGGAAACTCAAGATGGAGGATCTGTTGGTGGATAAAGATCAGTGGATCGCAGTAGATCCGAGTACTAAACCAACGGGAGTGTCTGATGAAGAATGGAAGAATTTGGATCGGAAGGCAAAGAGCACAATACGATTGTGTGTCTCATATTTAGTATTGTTGAATGTATCAGGGGAAGCTACAATAAAGGCTTTGTGGGACAAGTTAGGGACTTTGTACCAATCTAAGTCTCTAGTGAATAAACTGTTCCTGTGGAAAAAGCTGTATACCCTGAGGATGAAAAATGGAGACTCGGTAACAGAGCATTTGAACACTTTTAATACTGTGCTAAGTCAGTTAGCAACTATTGATATGAAAATTTCAGATGAAGATAAGTGCATCAGTTTTTTTGTGTTCTCTACCAGATTCGTGGGATAGTCTCGTTATTGCAATAGGTAGCAATGCAACTTCTTGCAGTTTGATGAAATAGTCTCAGCCTTGCTGACGAAGGAGATGAGACGGAAAAATATGGAGAGCCAAAATGGTGATGCCTTGTCTGTACGAGGACGGTCCCAGAACAGAAACAAAAATAAGTCATCGAGTGGGAGATCTAAATCTAGAGGGAGATATAAATTTCCAAGAAAACCTGTAAAGGTGGTGTGATGGAAATGCGGAAAGGAAGGCCACTTCAAAAGCGACTGTAAATCTAAAGCTCCTGACAAAGGAAAGGGATCTGATGAGGCTCCTTCTGTAGAGGCGAAAACCACCTCAGATGAAGGTTGGGATGTGTACTTGGCTTCTTCAAGTACGCATGTAGATCATGAGGCATGGTTGATTGACTCAGGTGCATCCTTTCACTTCACCCCAATAGAGAGTGGTTTTGCGAGTATGAGAAATATGATGGTGGTGATGTCTTCTTGGGGGATGACAGGAAGGCTAGAATCATCAGTCGCGGAAAAGTAAAGTTGAAGTTGCAAGGTGGAAGGATTAGAACGCTTTCAAGTGTTCTACATATTCCTGCATTAACCAAAAATCTAATTTTTGTAAGTAAGCTGGATGATGCAGGTGTAAAAACAGTGTTCAAGAAGGATACCTGCAAAATGGTTCGGGGAGCACTGGTATTTATGTTGGGAGTTCGGATTGGAACTCTATACAAGCTACAAGGCGGCACTATTATTGATGGGTGCAATAGTTCTATGGTTCCTGAAAGTAGAGCAGAAAATCTAGTGGTCTCTGGAGAGAAGACCATGCTGTGGCATCAAAAGCTTGGACATATTGGAGAGAAGGGCCTTCGAATACTTCATGGTAAAGCTATGGTAGAAGGTATGAGTAATAACTCTCTGGATTTTGATTTCTGTGAAAATTGTGTATATGGGAAGTAGAATCGGGTGAGTTTCCCCTCTGGTGGTAAGAGGGTGAAACATATATTAGAGCTTATGCACAGTGATGTGTTTGGACCTGTGAAGGTTCCATCACTAGGTGAGTCTGTGTACTATGTATCATTTATACATGACTTCTCAAGGAATACATGGATATGTTTCCTTAAGAAGAAATCTGAAGTCTTTGATAGATTTAAAGAATTTAAGGTTCTAGTGGAAAACCAGATAGAGAAGAAGATAAAGGTGCTGAGGATAGATAATGGTGGAGAGTTTTGCAGTACTGAATTTGAAGAATTCTGCAAGAAGTGTGGTATATCACGGTAGAAAACTACTCCACATACACCTCAACAAAATGGAGTTGTAGAGAGAATGAAAAAGGTGTTGATGGAAAGAGCAAGAATCATGCTCAGTGGTGCTGGGTTAGGACAAGAATTCTGGGCAGAGGTGGTGGATACTGCTTGTTACCTGGTCAACAGGTCACCTTCATCAGTGTTGGAGGATAAGACTCCACAAGAGGTATGGACTGGTAAGAAACCCTCTCTTTCACATCTGAGGGTATTTGGATGTGATGCATATGTACATGTTCCAAAGGAGAAATGAACCAAGTTGGATAGTAAATCTGAAAAGTGCATCTTTATTGGGTATAAGGATGGTTTAAAGGGTTATAAGCTTTAGAACCCAGTCACACAAAAGGTTGTGTAAAGTAGAGATGTGGTGTTTAGAGAGGTAAAAGATGTTATTAAACATGAAGTCCAACCAAAGGAACATGAGAAGTTAGAGTTGATCTAAATGAGGAAGAATCAGACTCTACAGTAGAGGAGGAATCAGAAGATGAAGAGCCACAAACTCCAACTGTGAGAAGATCAGTTCAAGAAAGAAGGCAACCAGAAAGGTATAGTCCATCTGCTTTCTATTCAAATTTTTCTTTATCTGTTATTGATGATGATCCCAGAACTGTGAAGGAAGTAGTGGATTCAGAGGATGGAAAATTATGGAAAGAGGCCATGGTTGATGAAATGGAATCTTTGAACAAAAATGAGGCTTGGGATATGGTGGAGTTTCCAACTGGAAGGAAACCCATTGGCAGCAAATGGGTGTTCAAAAAGAAGAAAAATGCAGAAGGAAAAGTGGAGAAATACAAATCTCAGTTGGTAGCAAAAGGTTATTCCCAGGTTCCGGGAATTGATTTTGGTGATATTTTTTCTCCTGTTGCCAAGGTAACTTCTACTAGATTACTTTTATCTGTTGCTGTTGCTTTTGATTTTGAGGTAGAACAGATGGGATGTGAAGACAAAATTTCTTCATGGGGATCCGGAAGAAGAGATATACAAGAAAAAACATGAAGGCTTTGTGGTGAAGGGTAAGAAAGAACTGGTATGCAGGTTAAAAAAGTCTTTGTATGGGTTAAAACAATCACCAAGGTTGTGGTTGTTAGAAAATTATATATTACGGAGCAATGGAACACATAAAATATTGCAGAAATATAAACACAGAAAACGCACAAAACAAGAGAGACACAGATATACATGGTTCACCCAGTTTGGGCTACGTCCACCCCGAACAGCCAGTCCTTCCTTTCTATTATCCAGCAAAATGAAGAGACACAACCTACAACAAATCCGCTGTAATATCCTCTGTTTTCTCTCACAGTCTCACCTCTCTGTTTCTCGCTCACAGAATACACATCTATCACACAGCCTCAAATACAATACCCTCATACAAAGAGAGGGGGTTGCCTTCTAGGGCAAAAAACCCTAAACTAAACATAAGTTCTACCGTCAGATCATCTGCCTAATGAACGACCCAGATTGACCAGAAATTACTATACTTTTACAAGGCAATTTTACAGCTGTTTTTAGCTTCGGGGGTGCTGCCCCCGAAACGCCCCGCCAGGGGGGGGCTTCGCCCCCCCCTGGACCCCCCCTGCAGCGAATATTTTACGGGCGGTGTTTCCGCCCCCATTTCGAACTGGGGTCCTATGTGGCGATACCTTTGAATATAGAAGATAATAAGGCTCCACACCCAACAGTGGTATCAGAAATTTGATACATTTATAACGGGACTTGGCTTCACCAGAAGTAAAGCAGATCATTGTGTGTATTTTAAATTAATTGGTGACCATGTTATTTATCTGGTCTTGTATGTGGATGATATCTTACTGGTTGGAAATGACAAAGAAGTTATCCAGGATTTGAAGACCCAATTGTCCTCCAAATTTGACATGAAAGATCTTGGTGTTGCAAACTATATTTTGGGCATGGAAATTAAAAGATATTGGGCAAAGAGGAAGATCTGGTTGAACCAGAGGAAGTATGTCGAGACAATATTGCAGAGGTTTAATATGCAGGATAGTAAACCGATGAAGGTTCCTATTCCTATAGGTGTGAGGTTATCTGCTAAACAGTGTCCCAAGACACAAGAAGAGGAAGAGGACATGTCCCATGTTCCATATGCAAGGGTAGTCAGTAGCCTGATGTATGAAATGGTATGTACTATACTAGACATTGCACATGAAGTGGGAGTATTGAGAAGGTTTATGTCAAAACTACGAAAGGAGCATTGGACAACAGTGAAGCGGGTTTTCAGGTATTTGCATGGCACTAGTGATTATGGTTTGTGCTACCAAGGAAGACTAGGATTGGACAGAGTGTTGGATTCATGGCTTTGTTGATGCAAACTGGGCTGGAGATTTGGATCAGAGAAGATCTACAAGTGGGTATCTGTTTAACCTATTTGGAGGTGCAATCAGTTGGATGAGTAAGAAACAATCTATAGTGGCACTATCAACTACAGAGGCAAAATACATGGCAACCACTCATGTAAGCAAGGAAGTAGTTTGGTTGTAGAGACTATTTTCAAGTATGGGGTTAGTACATGAAGCTATAAGGATAGACTGTGATAGCCAAAGTGAAATTTTCTTGGCAAAGAACCCTGCATATCATTCAAAGACAAAGCACATTGATGTTCAGTATCACTTTGTGAGGGATATGATGGAAGACAAAAAGGTGTTGCTAGTAAAGGTGGACACTTTGAAGAATACTGCAGATGCATTGACAAAATCTCTGAGCTTTGAGAATTTCTCTTGGTGTAGAGAAACAATGGGTGTTGCAGGGCTACATAAATGACTAAGCTCTCTTGTGCCCCCCTATGGAAAGAAAACAACAAGTGGGAGAGTGTTGGGTTGTGTTATATTCTTTCCATGACTAGCCCATGTAGTCAACCGGGGGTTATAGGGGGGGAGGTCGCAGGGTGTTTGAGGGGCACCCGTAACCCCACTTTATGGGGTCCAGGGTAGCGCCCTGGAAAATTTTGGTTTTGGACCTTATGTTAGGTTGGGCAAACCCACCTATGGTTTTGTGCATGATTTTTGCACATGGTTTTGGACGCGATGGTTTTTCAGTCCATGGTTTTGGACGCAATGGTTTTTTGGTCCATGGTATTGGATGCTTCGGCATGTATAAATATGTATTGTAACATTAAAAGGAAAATAATGAAAAATCAAGCTGGTAGTCCTAGTTTTGGGATCTAGGGGAAAATCTCTATGTATATGTGTTTTATGTGTTATGCTCTCGCATTGTTTATTTTCTATGTTTTAGAATTCGTATGCAGGTAATTTTTGCATGGGGTGAAAACCTACATTTTTTACTCCATGCCAATGGTGAAGGCTGCTATTTTGAAAATTCTTTGCACCTTTCCAGCAAGGCATTGTCCCCAATTGGAGTCAATGTTGTCACCTACTACACCTCTTTCAAATCGCATCTAATGATGTCAAATGTTGTCCAAAAACGGGAGCCTAAGTGTAAAAATTCCAAAGAGGAGAACAAATGTTAGAGGTTGAAAGCACGAGGAGGAGGCCCAAAACAAAAAGCCTAAGTTTCAAAACCAAAAGGAAATTTGAGGTTTAAAGAGGAGTGTTGAAATTCAGGACTTGATCACATTAGAGACTAATATCAGGAAGGCTGGCAGGAAGGCATATCGAAGCTCTTTTTATTTGTTTTGAAAAGCTTCCAATGAGAGGGGCTTCAATATTTCATAGCACCCAGTAATGAAAGCCAAAGGGACAAAGGGCACAGGGCTAGCCATAGCATCTAAGTGCTAAGAATGAATAACAGAGGTTGAAAGCATCAGAACTCTTTCAGAAAAATATCCGATGAAGAGGGCTCCTAATACAGACTGATTCTTGGTCACGAAAGTACAAAGGAAACTAGTGCAAAAGCAAGGACCCTAAGGACCCTTTCTGTCTCCTCATATTTGGACATGTGTAAGAAGATAGTTGGTCCTAAGAAGTTTATAGGGTAGATTATGTCAGCATGACATGGAGGGACAAGGAAACGTGGCAAGATATTTTAGTGTTTTGGAGGTCCCAAAGGGACAAATCTAGGGGACATGTGTCACTACCCAGGAGGCACCACATGGAGATGAGGACATCATCTTGATGTTACTTCAGAGGTCTACCTTTTGAAGGAAGAGGCCTTCGTAACTCTATTTCAATTTTCATTCAAAAATATTTTGATTAGAGAGAATTCGATATTTGTTGGCACTTGGTCACAAATCCCTAAAAGGACCAACGAAAAAGAGCTGGGCAGAGCCCCTAAGTGCTAAGATGGAATATTGAAGGATGATGGCATCGAAACACTTTTTAATTCCAATTTGAAAACTTCCAATGAAGGGGACTTCGATATTATATGGTGCCTAGTCACGGGAAATCCATAGAAAAAAGGGCGAAGGGAAGATCTAGCACCTAAGCGCTATGGGCTATATCGAGGGATGTAACTCCTATGTAAGTTCAAATTTGGAAAAGTTACGATGAAGAGGAGCTATGATATGTGGTGACACTTGGTCATGACCCTCCAAAGAACCAATGGTGAAGCATGAATTACAAAGGGAGATAGGACCCTAACAGAAGCCCAAAGGATATAGCACCCAAGTGCTGAGTCTGAGGTCACGACACTTGGTCCCATGGGATAAATAGGAAGAGGGCTAATTGACAAGGAGCTTGAAGGCATCATAGCTTTATGATTTTAGAATGCTATTTCAAATAAGGTTATGAGGATAGAAGGCTTCGATATCACAGTGCCTATGCTTTAATATTTTGGTCACAGGCAGTGGCCCCATGGTTGAGAAGTGATAAAGGAGCTTAAGCAAGAGGAGCTAAGGGAGATCGAAACTCTGTGCTTTTGTAATAATATTTTATAAGAGTGACAAGATTTATTGGGTTCTTATAGTATAACCTCAAGTGTATGCAGATGGATGGGTTGGAATCTATGCTACAAAGAACTATTAAGACCACCATAGTTATCGCCTCCAGCTCCAATAAGTGGGGAATTCAACTAGTTAAGCCAATAATTGTGGAGGAATAACATGGAAGAGACGTGGCCTGATTAGATGTAATCACAAGAAGTGGAATGGAGATATTTTTGTTGTGGCCATCATTCATTTTTCCCACATTTGTTATTTTGTAATTTGTTTCATTTTAAATAAGGAATCAAATCTGTTGTAATCATTTGGGTAGCATAAACTCTGCATGCCAAGATAACTATTCGATCAGACTATTGGGGCATCACTTAGATATTTTATAACTATTGTTTCAAGCTCCCCCTCTCCTTATAAATAAGGGGAAGAAACTCATTTTAAAGGTCCCCAAATTCTATATTCCTTGAATCTGAATTTTACCTCTAAAGAAGTTCCAAGTTCTGTTTATAGAGAAGGAGGTTCCAATTTTGGTTCAAATTTCTTGTTCCATGAGTCTACTTTGTTTCTGCACATTTTCTCTTGTTTGGGCCTGTGGTATAAAATTCATTCTGGAATATTAATGAAGAAGTCTAGGTGATTCCAAGCCTTTGGGGTGTGCAGTATGTATACTCCTATATGTCATTTCATATGTGTTTCCCTTCCTCTAAAATTGTGTAAATAGAAGCTGTTGGATTCACTCACAAAGCATGGATTTACTTATGTTATATGGTAGCAAAAAATACCTATGAGATTACATCTTTACTATGTTATTTTGTAGAATACATTACCTATGAAATCAGAGATTTAATATGTTATTCTGTAACAGAATGTACCCATGAAATATCAAAATAGAGACCTTAAAATGCACTCCACAATTTCTACACTTTCATCTTTTTATTCTTTCATAATTATTTTGGTATTTTTTGCTCAGGATTATATGTTTATCCATCCCTCTTCACTCAATTCCCTTATCACTTTCTCTCTTCGCATATTTACTGCAACAACAAAGTTTAATTTGCATTCTCTGTGTGTTGGCCACCGGTCTTGTTACACTAAAACTTGTCACCATGACTATTTGCAGTCAGTATGGCTCCATCAATTGTCATACTGTCCTCCTTGGAAAGTCTTATACCTCTGCTCCTCATGTCAAACTCCAAGAAAGAGAGAAAGTCCTTAAAAGTCAATATAACTCTGGTTACGTAGTTTCTCTTACTCTTACTTGCGTGTACGAACCTCAAGTTCATAATACCTGTGTACTTGTACGCTCTGTCTGTAAAGGGGTGGGTGCGTACTCCTGTAAAGGTCAAAAGGCACAAGTTTTACTTCAAAAAAGTTACTTGTGGTCAAATCTAGAGCATTCTAGAAGATGGTTTGACATGGATTGAGCACCTCCAGATGGTTCATGCATCCCAAAGAAAGAGGAACTTATCCCATGAAGAGGGGAGCTATCCCATTGAAAGAGGAGCTTATCCCATTGATGGTGGACCTGATTAACTTCCTCCAAAGCATTATAAATACAGGCATTGGACCAGAGGGAGGGGAGGTTGAAAGCTGAACATTCCTAAGGGTAGATGCTGCTGAAATTATGACTCCCTTATAGAGCTTGAGAGGAGAGATTCCCATCCTTTCTTAGCTTCATTTGGAAGTGGGTGAGCTGATCAAAGTAAAGGAGAACTCTTGCTGGACCCTGGGAGGGACCTGCACAACACCAAGGCACTGGTTGTAATGATTTCTTTTGTTTCCAATTAATACAATTAAGTTCATTTTTCTCAACAAGTTGTTATATATAATTTGTTTCATAAACTCCTTGGTCTTTATGATGAATATGTTTTATTATGTAAGTTATTCAGGTGCTATGTAATCGTTTGCTTGTTAGTGAATGCAGGCTTCAAGGAGAAGGAGGAGCTCATCTGGATCGGAGGGGCTTGGCTGCTACAAACAGCGTTGGACTAAAGGTAAGACTTAAACACCTAATTGCTTTTATTTTAAATGCATATTTAGGGAAAGATAGTGCTTGATTGTTTTGTTTGTCACTAGAAAGCCTTAGCTTCTAGGGAGGTCGGTTTTGTCCGCCAAATTGACTCTTTCCGCATGACAAAATGGCAACTCCGCTGGGGAATCCATGGATTTGATTGATACTTTGATTTGAGAAAAGTCGATTTCTTTCTAGTTTTTGGCTGATTGACTGTGAATTTGGGTGGAATAGCTTAGGGTTGAGTTAGTTTTTATTTTTCTTGATTTTGAGAGAAATACGCATCCTCTGCGTTAAGCACAGTGCGTACCTGTGCGCACTTCTGCTTTGTACACAGAGCGTGGCCGCACCTGTGCAAACAGGCTGCCTGCGTACCTTGTCAAAACTTTAGAAAATTTCTATTTTTTCCTTTTTGCCTCTTAGATTTTGTTTATAGTTTGTTTATTGCTGCCCAGATCCACTGGTTACTTGTCAGAAGTTTTCATCTAAGCTTGTTTCATTAGCATCAAGCGTTTTAGTGAAGTTCATAGAAATTCTAGCCCTAGGTTTGATTTTTGTATTGGTCCTGTAGTGACTTTGGCTTTAGAAGTTGTAAAAACCTTGGATATCCCTAGTCTTTTCAGTCTTCTTAGGAGTCGGACCTTTCGTAAAATCCACCTTTGTGAGAAACCTACCTTTTTGTTGTCACTTTTCGGAATTTCGAGAAGGCTTGTTGGTTAAGCTGTGAATTTCATTCTTAAGAAAAAGAACAAAAGATTTTTATTTTTGTTTTTGACTGGTTTATGATTCTGCATGAATTAGTCCTTGGTTGAATTGTAACTGAGTAAAACATCCTGGAATTATATTTTGTAGGCTTTTACCTCATTAGATTTGCTTTTAGGTAAATTTCTCTTAGATTTGCTTTTAGGTAAATTTCATTTAGATTTTCATATATCTTAAAATTGATTTTTGTTAAGTAGTTTTTCATGCTTTGTTAAAATAGGAAAAATACAAAATATCTTTTGAAGGAAAGTTTGTTTTAGTAGCATTTGAAGTCTTTGAAAAGAGAAAGGAAGTTTTCGTGAAATAATTAGTGGTCATGCGTTGTGTGCTTTGGAAAAGATAAAGAGAATGTTTCTTTGATTTTCATTGCCAAGAAAGTTTGTCTTTATAAATTTTGCATTCTCCAACTCTCTTAGCTAGGGAATTCATTGAAAAGGAAAGATAGTTTAAATCATCTTAGGTGCATCTTTTTAGTGGATTTGAGTCGAGTCTACACACCATCAGTTTCATCTCCACTACCTTTTGTCCTAACGAAAAGCCATAAAAATTAACGTTTAAAGTAAAATTAACTTAGTAACTTTTTATTTACTACGGCTCTGAAACACCAACATAGATCAGGATAGTGTCTTGGAGTAGGAGAGTAATTAACTATCCAAGACAATAAAACCAAACAAGTAGCTTATCTTGTGGTAGGATAAATCCAACTTTTACATTTATGGTCTAGGAAAGCTCCTCTTAAAGGAGAAGCATGAGATCGTGTCTGAACCAGTGAGGGGATCAATCCTCCTTCATTGGGAACGACGCCAGATATGCATGTACTACAAATGGTAAACCTCAGATTAACCATTGTCGAGGAGCCTGGGGTCACTTGTCGGTAAACCCTGGATTATTGTCAAGGAGCCAGCAAGGGATTGAGCTTATTACTCTGCCCTTGCGTGCTATCGGATCGTAGACTGTTCCCCCAGGTATATTTGTTGTTGTTGGTGACCTTAGTGACTATTATCTTTAGGATTCTACCCAAGGTGACGGTGGAGGGAAGATCCCACTGTACCTGGAGTAGACTTCGGCTAGAATCACTTGGATTTTTTGGGGGGTTCACTTCACTCGAGACGGTTAAAGTGGAGGAACTTGTGCCAGTCTATTCCTTAAGCAGGTTGTCGGGGTAACTGTTCCACCCACCATTTCTGTACTGAATTCTGCGATGTTGGATTTCATCACAAACTAGTGTTTTCGGTCCAGAAGGTTACTGTTTGTGTGTGGTTTGACGCCCTAGATTTTTTAGGCGTGTGATTCGAATTTGTTTGGTTCTTTAGAGACTTTAGGCGGTTTGCTTTGAAGATTTTACTTTGTTTGCGTGTGCAGTAGTTAAAAGTTTTAACTGTGGCTGAATTACCGAGACAGTCCCGTAGACTTCGGGGCCAGTCTCCTGAGGTTGTAACCGTGGCCGATTTGTTGAGGAAGTCCCGTAGACTTCGGGGCCAACCTCCTGAAGATGTCCCAGGTCATTACGAAGGTTTGAAAGTCCTCGTAACTCCTAGTGGCAGTAAAGTAGGTTCACCTGAAGAAGGAGAGTCTTCGTTGGTAGTTCATCCTGATTACCAAACTCTAGAAACAGGTTATAATCCTGAAGCTATTTCGGTTTCTGAACTTGCTGGTAGTTTTTCATCTACTAGTGATATAGGCAAAGAACCTGAGATATCTGAACCTGTTACTCCAACATCGGGGTTAGTCTCTCCAACTTCTAGTGCTCCTCATTCTTCCTTCTGGTTTGATAGCTATTGAAGAGCTTGCTCCAGAAGAAGAAATAGGCATCCCTATCCCTGAAAATCAACCTACTATTGATCTAAGGGAGCGTGAATCCATTTTTTATAGTCCACCTAGAAGTAATACTTGGTATCTTTCTTTAACTAATTATTTGGACAACTCAGGGTTAAGTTTTTCACCACCTCGTGCTCCTTATCCACCTAAGGGTCTTTATACTCCCGTAAATATGTCAGGTCAGTTGTCCATATTTACTCAATCGCCTGAATCCTTTTTGTACGGCGGTCCTTCTGTTCCCTCTGGGTATCAGTCACTTTCTGGTACTTTTGCGGGAGCATCTCCTCAACCCATTGAACATGGTTATTAACTGGAAACAATGGTAATAAACCGTTGAGCGTAGGAGACATTTTCATGATGTCAGATTCTATTCCTAGTTCTCAACCTCAAGGTGGCTAGTTACCGCCTGGGGGGAAGCCTCAATTAACGCCTGGGGGCAACCTCAAGGTACACAAATTGTGTTGACATTTCAGTTAAGCCTGGAATTGTTGAGAACATTCATATAGGTGCCTCGTGTACAGATGACGAAATTCAGACATACAAGGCCCTATTTCAAGAATTTCGTGACGTGTTTGCTGGTCCTATGAGGAAATGCCAGGAATTGATCCCGCGATTGTTGTCCATGAAATCAAGACTTACCTGGACGCTAAACCCGTCTGGCAATGTTTGCGTCAGATTCACCCACGAAAAGCAGCTGCAATTAAAGCAGAAGTTGAAAAACTGTTGAAAGCAGGTTTCATTTATCCGATCCCCTTAACGGATTGGGTATCGAATATTGTTCCAGTTAACAAAAAACAGGGAACAATAAGAATATGCATCGATTATAGGGACATTAATCGAGCTTGTCCAAAGGCCAACTACCCAACACCCTATATCGATCAAATTTTGATGATTGTGCCGGCAGCGAAATATTTTCCTTCATGGACGGTTTTTCTGGTTACAATCAAATCAATATTCTACCTGCCGATCAACCGAAAACGGCTTTCATTTGTCCATGGGGGACATTTGCTTATTGCAAATTGCCTTTTGGACTTAAGAATGTCGGAGCAACTTTTTCAAAGGGCGGGTCTTATGTGGTTTCATGACCTCAAACACATTGTGCAACCGTATCTTGATGATTGGCCTGCTCATTCATTACATCAAGTTGACCACCTTGTCCATTTACGAGCAATCTTCTGAGGTGTAGGCATTATCGAATTCGGTTGAACCCACACAAATGTGTCTTCTATATAGAAGTGGG